>JANEHU010004473.1:0-410343 GCA_027563435.1 Nasonovia ribisnigri
ATACTCAGTGTCGGACTGGCCATGGCCGCTGGGCCGCGAATGCGGCCGGGGCCCCTTCCTTTTTTTTTTTTTTTTTTAGTGTCATTGTCTAGTAATAAGTTAGAGCAGGTTTTTTTGGATTAATTGCACTACTGCAAGTTAGGTTTTATAGGACTTAGACGAGACCACGAGGACCCCGCTTGCCCGACCCTGCAGGGGCCCCAGTGCCCCGCTATTGGATTCAGCAATCATGCAAATATTGCATAGAAAAAAATGTATTATGTATTAATTCACAATACTATACGTCTATAATATCTGTATAAATGTATAATATATAAATATATAATAATGATGAAGGTATGACATTTACTTTTGAAAACGACTTAAATAATATAATTCTTATATAGCTTACGGATATGTCTCCTAAATTGAAATTTTATAATAGAAATATAATTTTAGTTTTCGTAATTTCATTTCTGTGTAATTAATAATTATTATTTATTGTTTTGTAGCTTCAAATGTTTCATAGTTTATTTTTAAACGAATGATTTCCATCGCGTCGGCTTTGTGTTAATATTGTATTATAATGGTAAATTAAATTATAATGGTATTAAATTTGGTAATGAGTGAATGTAGTACTGACATTAATTTGGCTGAAGACTTATTTGGATTAGTAGAGCAGACGGCTGTTTTTTTATCAGATTCCCACAAACGAATGGAAACTTGGACATCTATTACTAGTGTAAAACATACTGGTCATGATAAACTTTATAGACTCCAAAAAATTGGTGCAACTAGGTGGTGGAGTAAAGATAAAGCTTTATCTTCAGTTATGGATTTACAACTGAACGTAGTTGAAATTGATAAAGAAGTCGATAACGCCAAATTTACCACTTTATTTACATTTTTAACCGCAGTTTGTCATGGCAATTTCATTACACAATCTAAGTTCATTGCTAAATCATTGATTAGTAATTGGTCAAGATTTGAAATTATATGGTTATCTAATTTATTGCTTGATATTTATTCAGCTACAACTCCGGTGTCAATTTATCTACAAACTAAAACTATAAATTATTTACAAGCATGGAATATGATAGCTGCTTTAAAAAAAGAAATTGAGAAAAAAAGAAATGATGAGTATGTATTAAATTTATATAAAAAATGTCAAAATTTTTGTAAAAAAATAAATAATCACTTTTGTGAAGAAGATTTAATTAATATTGAAGAAGATTTTCAAATAAAACGTATTTCAAAAAAAAAAAAACTTTCTGGGGAAAAGTGTAATGATGAATCAAGAATTATATCTCCATATAATAAATTTAAATATGATACTTTTTTAATTATAGACACTATTCAAAATAGTATTGAGACACGATTCATGAAAAATGAAAATTTATTAAAAGACTTGAACTGGTTGGACCCTAGAAGTTTTGCAGTATTTAACAACACTGAATTATTGCCTGTATCAGCTTTGAGTACTATATGTAAAATATCTGGACTGAATCATCAAGTAATCTTAACAGAATTGAAACAATTTTCCAGTCAATATGAAAATTTTATACCACAAATACCTAAATATACTACCGATTGTGATTCAGAAGATAAGTTACTTTTATGAAATGAAGATGTGAGTGATGAAGATAATGATGAAATATCAAAATCAGTAAATTGCAATAAGTGTAACAAATGTATTCACTGTGCATTTTTAATTGTACGAGAATTACCATGCCAGTCAAATTTATTTTCAAATTTATTTGTTATATATAAGTTTGCTTTGTTGTTGCCATCAACACAAACAACTTGCGAAAGGGTATTTTCAAAGCTTAAATGTATAAAAACGAAACTTCGCTCTACGTTACATCAAAATCACCTTACTCCATTAATGTTAATGGCTATAGAAAAAAATATAGCTATTGACACTCAAAAATTGATAGAGACGATAGCATATTCGTCTAATGAATTAAAAAAATTACTTATTTAAAAATTGTGTTTTATTATTTAAAATATTCTTACTAGGTATAGGTAGGTACCTATTTCAAAAATAATTAGTTGTAAAATTGCTTTTATATTTAAGTTAACTCATGAATCATGATTATGATATATATTATATATTATGATCCATATTAGTAAAAATGTAAAGTACCTATATTTAAAGAAGTATCTTAATATGTTGTTTCAATGAAATACAGTGTACATTTTTTGGGGGCCCCTTAAAAAAACTGATCCATGGGCCTTTGGTATGCCAGTCCGACACTGTTTATATTCATTAGGAATGAATATAATATACATTTTATTGTTTAGGTAGTTCAATGTTTAAACAATCTGATTTAATGAACCTTGAATTTAAAAAAAAAAATAGATATATACTATAGTTCATAATACTAGCTTTTACATCTATTTCAGTTGAATAAAATGAGAATTTAAGAGTCCTGATCATAAAAATAATAAGTAAATATTGAATAAAAATAATGAAAAATGTCACTATTGGTCAGACGTTTCCCACATTTCAACAATCGAGGGGATTAAAATAATTAAATTTCCCTTTGACAATTAATAATATAATAGAAGTCCAATAGGCTTCGCGCAAGTCGTTTGTTTCTTTTTATTATTGCAATAACTACGTCATATCCAAAAATACAAGTACTTACCTATGCTACAAATAACTAAAAGTTGCAAACGCAAAAAAAATACAAAACATTGAGGAAACTATTTTAACTCTTAATTGTATATTTCAATTTATTTTTCAAATATGTATTTATATTTTATTGTAAACATAAATTTACATAATTAATATTTTATAGTCATATTCGCATAAGGCATATTAATTGTATATGCATTATGGTTTGTAACAATTTTAATTTCAAGCACTGATTTTAATACATTTATTCTACCAAAATATGTGTTAAAATCTCAGAATAAATAATATACTACCTATTTAATTATTTAATGTATGTCCTTATGTCACTTACATTAAAAAAACAGTACATTACAGTCGGTAGTCTTGCCATAAAAATTAAAACAATAATTAAATAATTAAATAAATAGATAAATAAAGATACAAATGTATTGATACTAAAAAAAAAATTCAATCACTACAATATTATTACTTGAATGATTACATTGTGTATTTTAAAATGTTTATTTCAGCTAGGTAATAAAATATTATCTAGAAATAAGATCACAAATAATTAGTGATGGGCAACGATATAATTTTCTGTATCGATATCGTTCAGATTTTTCCGATATTGTATCGCGATATCGTTATTTCTACGATATCGATATCGTATCATAAATATAATTTTATGTTTACCTAAACAATTAAAAAAACTTTTCGTATTCATTTAATTAAATTTCTAAATATATATCACACTAAGGAATTTACTTTATTAAGCTAATTAATATTTATTGTTTATTATTGGTACACCGACATCGTACACATTTAACATACATACTTATTACTTTATTAGTTATTAGTTATTTATTACTTATTACTTAGTTATTTTTATTTACAATAAATTTGTTATACATTTTGTTACATTTGTTTTAAATTTAAAAGTCAGCAAAATATTCCTTTTAAGATAACATTATAATGGATTATTATTACTTAATACTTTAATAGTGTACAATAATTGACATTTCACCGGAACACGTGCACCAAACGTTATCAGCTAATGGCTATTATTATTTATTAATTTATTATAGCTTAAAAACTACAAATGTCAAATAGTATACATAGTAAATACCATGTATTTTTCTTGAAAAATATTATTTTCGATATCGCGATATATCGTACAATACAAAAGCGATATCGATGTCGGAAATTTGTCACGACATCGATATCGTATCGAATTATCGATATCGTTGCCCATCACTACAAATAATAACTGCAATAGTAAATATTGATCTAAATCGTCAACAGTTTCTAAAATTGTGAAAAGAATGGAATTATTGTAAAATATATAAATTTATATGATGAAATATGTAAAATCAAATATAACATTTTTAATTGAAATTTATCAAATTAGATCAAAATATGTATTTACTTACATATAAATTCGAACTCTAGTTGTTAATATTTAACTCCTTAAGTAACACCAAGTAATTAATGACTTAATCTTAGTTTTCCAATACTAAGGTTAAGTTATTTACCTATAAGTATTGAATTAAGGTCCCCACATACTGCAGCGGTAGCGGTAAAATTCTTTAGTCTTGGCGGTGCCACCGCGGTGGCGGTAAATTGTGACCGGCTTCATTTTGCTGTTACCGTGTCCTGCGGCAATCGCCACCGCTGCAGTGTGTAGAGACCTTAACTAAGATTATTCTTTAAAATTGTATAATGTCTGTTTAGTTCTCTCAAAATTATAACATCATGAATACATATCTTATTATTTTAATATTATATTGTTAATTTATTTATGTGCATTAATTGTTATCTAAATTCTCAGTAACAACTGTTAGTCAATATTAATCAATATTTCAAGTACCTATATTACCTACATGTGACTACTTGTTTAGAGTAGGCAATGGTTACAAAAAATATAATATTCATATACTAAAACATACATTTGGGCACTTCTAATTTCTAATAGTAGTAACACATTCACACTCATCCATACCAATCTTCTTACATAAACACTAATATTTCCTACTGAAATGTGTAGTATTTAATGGTAGAATATTATAAAACAAAAATAACTTTTATTTTAACATAAGTTTTCTATAAATGCTATTATTGGTATTATTGCATGTTCATTCGATACAGGAGGTACCTAACTTTTTACAATTATTTTTCATATTTTTCCAGTTTTATATTATTTGGTACCTAGGTACCTAATAATTTTTTACGACATTATCATAGACAATAAAATACGACAGCCTTTTGATCATGTATTGCAAAAATATTAAATAACTATTAGTATAAAATGTTGGAAATCAAATTGTATTCTTTTAGATCTAAGTTATCTCTATACGCAACCATTAGTATTGTACCTAATTGTATTATATTTATGAGAGTTATCTAGAGATATCTATGAGACTATTTTTAAAAATTGCTTAATGATGCAAATAAATATTTATACAAATTGGTACATGTCTAGTAATATTATGTAGGCACTCAATTTTTATGCAAATGTGTTTGTACTATGTGAATGTTTATTTAATTTCCTAACTTAAATTAAATAGTTAATGAGCCTGGCGCATTACATAAATTTTGAACTAAAAATTTTTTGTACACTTCTAACTCTCGAATTAACTTAATCCAATGCGTATTAATAGGTAGTTGCAATAAACATTATTAAAATTATTAAAAATTGTACAGAAGTATTTTTTTACTCTTAATTTTTAATATTTCTAAAATAAATTCATACCTAGTTTGTTAAAACTCCTTATACAATAATCCCTAAAGTGTGTTACTATTACATCCACATAATAAAGATATATTTTTATACATAAAATATTTTATTTTTACATTTTTTTTATAGGTTACCTAAAAAGGTACCTAAAAACAAGTACCTATAGTTATTTTGAAATATAATTATTATATTATGATCAAAATAAAAAAAATTCTAAGATTACATTATTCAGGTAATTTATTAAATATGTCATAACTGATTAATTGCTGTAATTTTTTTTATTTAATATTTAATTATTTAATATTTAATTATGTAACTTAATACCACCTAATATGTTTAATTTAAACTATTTACATCTATCTAATATTGTATACCTACTTACTAAATATGTGAATGTGAATACTGCGAAGGAGAAAGTAGAAACTGTGTTAATAAAAAATATTTTGTTTAATCCAATATATAATACTATACTTCTATACTATTATATAAAGTTGGTTAAGTATTATTGAATTTTAGGCTGCCGGCTGCCAAAAAATATTGTTTGAAGAAGCCATATAGCCGGACTATATGTATACCAAATTAAAATTATATTTTTGATTATTTAAATTTTACTATTATTTATTTTTTAAAGGTAACCATAATGTAATCAATTTTTGTTGTAAATATAACACATTTTCTTTCTAAAAATGTAATTAATAATGGAAAAAAAATTGAATTAGGTATTACTTATCAGTCATCTATTAGGTTTTTTTAACAGTGGTTTATTTTGAATGAATAATAAATATAAAATTTATTTCACATGAAATCTTAAATATTACAGACTATAGTATTTATAGTACCTATAATTTAAACAATACTAGTTAGTAGTTTACAATGCTGGGTAATAGGTTCACTGAATAAATAAATATATATAGATAAACTGGTTATTTTATATCAATTTGTGAATTAATTGAAATATAATTAAAATGTGCTTACAAAAGTTTTATCTATTGCTTAATTTATGAGAGATGGCCTATGGTCGTGGTTTTCAACTGGTAAAGTACCAATTGGCATGATGTATATCACTGTACCCTAAAAAATTATATTTATTAATGTTACATGGATATAGTGATTAACTATATTATAAGTGGGTTCAAAAGACACTAAATGTAAGCATAACTCAATATTGAGTCAGCAGTTGATTAAAATTCACTGTTTAATAAAAAATATTCATTATCAAATAACAGTTTAACTAAATTATTTTAAAATAAGACATTGACTTATCCATATCAATTCAATTAGGCTACATAATAATGGATTATTTTTGATGATATTTCAACATTGATAAAACTACCAATATATATTTAGTGAGGTATCTATATTCAAATATTCTATTTGTTAATTTTTTTATTCAACTATTATGAATAAATTTAAATGTTTGTAATTATTTTTATTATTGTTATCAATAATATACAGTAAAAATTAATTTTATAAAATCTGTTTGTTTCAGTGATAAAAAAACTACATTTGGTGCACAATTAATCATCAACATTGTTATGTTTACGGCGGCGCGGCGTTGCGTTTCTAACGCCCTGTCTGGTGTGTCACTTTGTGGTTGTAATCGATATAACCCTAATATAGTTGCTGGCTGTTATATTAGAAAGCTAACTAGAACAGCCAATAGTAGTGGTGGTGGCTTTAAAGCTGCTGTCACTACAGCTCTTCTATTCATCATGGGTGCCCTATACTGTCTATATGGTACTGGTGGCAGTACGGGTGTCACAGTGACGCCTGTTGCATATAGCCAACAATCATTAGGTACCTATATTCTTTAATAATTTAGTACACAAGATGAATTTTTAAATATTTTTGAGAGTTGAGTTAAGATTTTGATGGTCAATTAAAATAGTTATTTTAGATAAATATAGGTAAATTTTTTATTTTATTAATTCAGGAGTTCAAATAATAATCTTTTAATCTATAATAAAAAAAAAAAAAATTATTATTATTAAACATAAAAAGGGGGTCAAGTGGATGTCACTCTGCTGTACAGTAGGTTACAAGTAGATCACTGTATAATGGATGGTATTAAATTTGAATTCAATGATATAATATTATTGTATACGAAAAACAATTCTGAGCGGAGACAGTATGACATACTAGGATATTTTAAATTATATTGACATTGTTATTTTACTGTAGCTGCTAAGTTGAATTAATATAATTAATAATATTTAATTATTAACCTAAAGTTATCAGTGATACTAAAAAAACATTATAATATATACTTTTACTCGTTAAAATTGATTTTAATATGTAATTTTGTCAAAATTCAAACTTTAAATGTTTATAAAAAAAATGTGTGCTTATATATTTTAAATATTTTTCAATTGCTATTGTAACAATAAATCAGGAGCCTTGTATTCAATTTTCATTATTTCTGGCCCAACAAATAAAAAATTATTGGTATTAATATAAAAAAAAACTAAAAAAATTGAAAATTGAAATGGTCCGTAAAAAGCTCAAAAACAGTCAAAATATATTCAAAATTAGATGGTGTATAGAAAATGCTAATATACACATTCAGTGAAATTTTCATGCATCTACAGTTATTCGCGATAAAAAAATCGCCACATGAAGAATCGAGTGAATATCTAATCTTGTAAAAATTTGAACTTAAAATGCTCATAAAAATTTATGTTGACTTGCTTATAAACATTTTTTATTGATAAAATTAGGCAAACTTATGAGGAATCTTGTAAAATCTTGCTTTTGAAAATTACTGGGAAATTTTAACTTTTGACACCCCAAAGTACCAACTAGATTCACTTTCCTATCAGAAAAGGTGCTATTGAAGAAAATTGAAGCATTTTTTACTGTCCTAAAAGGTGATGACAGACAAAAAAAAAATAAAAAAACACACATCATTATAAAATCAATACATTCATCGCTCCGCTCAGAATCTAAAATATTAATGTTTTTAATATGAACTGTATAACATAACAACATAGTTTTCTCAATATTATAACTATTTTAAAATGTCACTTTTAACAAGTTTTTGACACTTAATTTTTATTGTTTCTGGTATATTTATATTAAATTAAATTATACTTTATTATTAAACACATAAATTTAGTTAGGTTACTATTGACATAGCATATGAATAAGATAGTTACTTAACTCAGATATAGAGCGATTGCGTAAACCCCAAGGTTACATATAAAAAGGTTACAAACATCTTTTTCTTGGATAAAATTAACCCATACTTATTGTTCATGCTGCAAGTCTGCAACGATCCTACTCAGATTATTATCAGTCTCTTATTTACTCCTCTCAAGAAATTTCTTCCAAATATTATTTTGTTATTTCTTAGTATAATTATTATTTCATGATTTATCGTTTTCAGGAAACAATGATATGATGATCGGGGTGCAATCAGATGCAATTGCGGATGTAGCAACGATGACTGGCGGTAAAGCACACACAAACCTAGAATGTGGTGGTGTTAATGGTAAGAAGCGAAAAAGAAAACAGCTTAAGATAAAACCATCTAGTGGTGTGGTGACTGCTGCTGATATGTATGAACCTGGATTCCGAATACGGAATGCAGGCCTCTGTTCCACTAGCACTCGGTTATTGGTGCTAATCACTTCAGCGGCGGCTCCAGAGCACTCTCAAAACCGACAAGCCATTCGTATGACATGGATGAACAGATATGGTCCAAGTGTGAGCATGGCATTCCTAGTAGGTACGCCACAGATGTCTGAGACAGACCCAGTAGCTCGAGTCCTGGAGGCAGAAGAACAAGCGCTTAAGATCCGTCTAAATCATCATGATATCAATAATAACATCAAACCAAATGAAAAAGTAAAATTCAAGCCATCAGCAGCAGCCAATGTGGTTGTAGAACCACTGGCTGGTGATCCTGGGCGGTACCGATCTTTGCAAGACCAAAAACCAAATCCTGGAGAAGGCTTAGATGCGCATGCTATGCATGGATTGAACGAAGCAGAACGGGCAGTGCAACGAGTATTAGGGCGAGAATATGGTCGGTATGGAGACTTAGTACAGTGCCAGTCTCGAGACACTTACACCAACTTGACCTTGAAATCTATCGCTGCTCTTGAATGGACTCGTCAATATTGTCCTTGGGCTCGGTACTTATTAAAAACAGATGATGACATGTTCATTGATGTACGTAGATTACTGCGGTTCATCAATAAAGTAGAAACCGAATCTGCTACAGAATCCACTGGACTTCATCCTCGCCCTATTGAACCCAAACATGACCCATACGAATTATTCACCATAGGTACTGATATGTTTGAGTCTGTAGCCACTCCTAGTTTTGATATTGAACTGCCGCCTACCATATGGGGACGGCTAGCACACGGTTGGCGCCCGATTCGACAACATAATAGTAAATATTATGTTTCCCGTACTCAATACACTGGTCGAGTATACCCTGATTTCTGCACGGGACCAGCATACCTTATGACTCGGTCGGCTGTTGGTCCACTATACGAAGCGGCACTTGGCAAAGATTTTGACGTGGTTGATGATGAAGATGAAGATGGTTATCAGGGAAATATGAATGAAGAAGATTTGGAAATCAAAACGTATTTAGGGAAAAACTGTGGTAATAGTAATCAGACATTAGACGCTGGTGATGATAAAGCAACATCAAGTGTATATGTCAGCAAAAATACCGTGCCATACTTAAAACTGGAGGATGTATACTTGACTGGAGTAGTAGCTGAGCGACTAACACGCCGGGCGACCGAGCGACAGGCGCGCAGAGAGCTTAAGGAAAAAGAAAAAATATCTTCAAGTGCCGGTGATCATAACCAAAAATCAAGTGATGATAAAGTGGTAGAGAACCATGACCACCTTGATAGTGGTAAAAATATGAAACTGAAGTCGGCAGATATAATTGTGAAGGTGCGACGCATCCATGATGATCAATTTGCAAACAAGAAAATCACTGGCCGAGCATTGGATCGAGCGGTGTGCAACGGTCTTAGTCCCAGCGATACTGTCGGTACTAGTGGGAGCAGTGGTTTTAGTTGGTTTCGATGGTATTGGGGTGATACAGCATTGGACAAGGACTTAAAAAAAAAGAAAAAAGATCAAGGAGTAATTTCTTTGCACATGGTTAAGTATTACGAGCAGTTTGATCTATGGCGCCGGCTAATGGACGGTAGGACCAAGTGTACGTCTTAACACTCATCTTCTAAGAATTTGTGAATTTTTATTTTTTTACTGCAAGGAAACACTTTAACCAGCTTCCGTGTATAATATAAACGCAGCATATATATATAGTCGCCTAGATTATTCTTTTTATACTCTTTTTTTTCAGCTTGCGATTTTCTCAATACACTCGACTCTTGATAGTTCCAACTTTCAATAATTCAAATCTTTCGGTAATTTGAAGTAATTGCTAGTTCTTTTAAAAATTTTGCAGTATTTCAAATAAAAATAATTCATTTAAGTACATTCAATAATTAGGAAATGTAAAAGATAACTAGCCGTCAACTTCGAAGTTCAGTACTCGGTAATTTGAAGTATATTCACCAAAATTTATTTCTTAGAACTGTGTGGTTATTAATTTATCTTACAATTGTGTATTTTAGCTTATTATTTCCAATAACTATCAAATTATTATTGTAGGTATGAAATTGTTTTTCATAACTCAGTAATTCATATGTTTTTTTGCTCCCTTGATATTTCAAATTACTCGACATTTTTTAAAAAGTCCTACCAAATTCGAATTATCGAGAGTCGACTGTATTTATTTTTGTATTGATGACTTTAATATTATCCCTTCCATACATTTTTTACCGCTACTTAAATTTACAACAGCTGTCGGTAAAAAATATTTATACCTACAAAAGTAATTAACCTAAAACTATTAGGTACTAATTTTACAAATGATGTATTATTTTTGTTTTTATATGTGTGTGTACACATGTGTGCACTGAACTGAATGCAAAGAACCTTTTTTCATATCTGATTAGGCAGTAATTTTGATTTCTAATTATGATTATGATAATATCCCAGAGTGGTTTACTAATTTTAATACTATATTACTATGTACTCAGTTCTGTGTACTAAAGTATTATTGTTGTAACATAATCATAAATATATAGAATATAATAAATTATATTTTTCATTGTTATAATTAAGTACTATCCTTCTTGGTCCCCTTATAAATAATTTTTTTTTAATTTAAGACTTATGCCATGATGCAAAATTATTTGTACAAACAATGATATATTATTATGTTTATACATATTTTTTTTTTATATCTACACCTACTTTTTGTTGTACTAGCGTCAGGACCCACTATTCCATGTAATGAACAAATTAAACCCCACCAGTGATAGGATTATTATTTTATGTTAAATTTTTTTATTTTATATAATATATTATATATTTATATTTATATAGTTGACAAATTGTAATAATATTTATTTTTTAGAGTAAATATATACACATGGTATGTCTTACCGAGATGTATAATTTGTATAAGTAATAAATTATATAAAAATGGTCGCGATAATCAAACTTACTACAGTCGAACATGGTTAACTCGAATTCTTGAATAACTCAAAACTTTCTGGCTGGTCCCTTCAACTTTGAGTTAACCACGTTCGACTGTATATGTAACTATAGTAAAATAGTTGAAATTTAAAAAAAAAACTAAATACAAAAATATATTTATATTATACTTGTTCATTGAATCTGTATTAATGTGTAAATTATATATATATATATTGTATTTTTTGCTTCTCACAAGTTAGGTTGTAATATTTGTAGGAAAAATAAATATTTTTATTTTTATTTTTTGAAATTAAATACATAACATTCATAATAATACATCATGATTTATGTATACTTTGATTATTTTTAATAACTGTTATCAGAGTATATTAAAAAGTATTACTAAAATAAATACAGTCTTAACTAAAAAGGCAAAATTTTTAAACTATCAAATTATTTCAGTTTTGGTTGTTCAATGGAACCACCCTTCTTCCTAGCATGCTTGGAATAATGTTAATCAAAAATATAGAACTGTAGCTTTTCCTTTTTAATGTACAGGTATAATCTTTTGTTAATACTTTTAAAATTTTTTTAAAGGGATTTTCACATGATTATGACTCGTTTGTCGAAGTAGGTCATGGGCCATGACACATTATATATATTTATAGTAAGTACATATTTTATTGTTATCTAATTCAATTGTAAAGGTAACAATGACAAAAATAACATCAACCACACAACAATGTATGAGCGTGATTGCGGACGATAATAATCATATCATAATATGTTATTTGAAAGACAGACCTATTCCCACTCCGTAGTTGTCCTGCACCGCTTGGTTCAGAAAAGCACTCAGCGAAACAGCCATCCGATCGCCCAGCCGCTTCTCCCACAAGCTACTGACGATGCCGTTTGTGTCGATTGCCGCCCGAAACACGGACGTGTCGGACAGGATGCGAAACGCCAACCGTGTAGTAACCACCGAGCTGGTCGGGTTCAGTTCGACCATGGTGCCAGTTTGCAGCCAGTCAGTGCAATGATGATAGTACGCTAGCTTGGTGGCCCAGCTTGTTGTGTTAAATCTACCACTGACCAAATAATTGGGCCCGGCATATACTTAGCCACCAGATTTGGCCGTAACTGAGACTCATTGAGACCGCACGCAGGGGCGTCATTTGGGGGGGTGCAGGGTGTACATTTGCACCAACATTTTTTATAAACGCCTTCTTTGGCCTGCCAACAATAAATATAAGCGCCGATATACCTAAGTGTTATATATTAATATATTATCTATATTTTATATTTTTTCAGTATTTAAAAAAAATAATAAATATTATAGGTACTAATGGGTTTTATTTCCAAAAATGATCGATGTGGTTGTGTGGTTATATCATAGACATAATATAATTATGTCTATGGGTTGTATTATATATTTTTTATTCTCTACCATGATATTATTACCATCGAATATATAAATACGTATAAATATCTGTGGGTATAATATTATGCTGGTATAGATTTCTTATCACGCTCCGGTATCTCCCTACTCGTTATAATAAGAAAACAACATGATATATAATTCCCATCAAAAGGGAAAAAATTGTCTAAAAATAGCAACCACAGAATATTATTTGTTTACATTTTTAACCTTGTCACTTACTTTCTACGGTAGAAATGGTATTCTATAGTAGAAATTCTACCACCAATTTTAGTTAGTACGTCGAGAGTACGATTGTTCTAGTCGTGATCGTGAAAGAAGTGAAATACTTAATATTATACAACCCGACAACCGCCAAGTGTCAGTATTTTAGTCCGTTTAGTGGTTTCAGTTTCTATAATATATTAATGTTATATTTTTGTTTTTATAAATATTTATTCAACTGATTTTTTTCTTCACTTAAGAGAGTCAAGTCTTATATTAGATCAACCATGGGAGATGAGCGCTTAAGTGACTTATTAGTGGTTAGTGTGGAGAAAGAAGAGGCCAATAAAATTAATCTAAATGATGCAGATGCTGTAGATTTATTTTCAAAGTTGAAAAATCGAAGATATCCACTAATGTAATATAATATGTATTAAGTAATTATTGCTTTATGATAATAAATGTTTTTATTTGTGTAACTAAATGATTTGTTATTAAATTGAATTTAAGTTGTTAATTTAAAATTAGATGTGGAAAAATTTAGAAATATGAATTAAGTATGTTGTGCCATTTTGAACAAGGTAACCCATAAAACAAATTTCAGGTTTAGGCGTTTAGCTATATTATTTATTTTGAGTGTGCAGGGAGAAAAAATTTATAGGTTAGGTTCGATTAAGTACTATTAAGGTGCTTTATATTCATAAATTTGCTTACCAAATACAACTGGCATCCACAATATAATATAAACTTAATACTTATTAAAAGTACCTACACATAGTTCTTCAAAAATAGTAATAATATTGTGATGTTTTCATACTAATATAAGTGACTTATTAAATACATTTTACAAATATTCTACAGTTTTTGTCCCCACTAGACCCCCCCCCCATCCCCCCAAAAAAAAGTATTCTATGTGGCCTGGTAACAATTTGAATGGCCTGCAAACATTTTCGCACCAACAAAAAAAAAGTTGAAATGACGCCCTGACCGCACGTGGTGTCCCTTTTAAACGCCAAATTTACACCCAGCGACAGCCGATCCGTTACTGACTGCCGACAAACACAATAAACGTAAATAAAATAATACAATTCATTATCAATTAGGAATGAGTCTATTTTTCGATAATAAATAGCAACAATGCTGTCCATAATTTAAAACAATTTAATATACTTATAATATAGTTAGGTATATAGCACCTAAAAATTCGATGACTACAACGAGTATTAATTATGTTATGTACTGCTAGTTGTGGACTACCTACTCGAATACATCCGATGAAAAATTAACTCAGACTTTAAATCCTGTCAACTGGGTTAAGAGTGAGTGGTTCCGTAGACACTTAATTCAAAAATTGCTGTAAGAACCGGTCACCGGGCAGATGACTCCAAGGGTATATTTATATTTTACAATTGTGTTTTCAGAAGGTAGGAGTTGGGCGGTCGTATATTATAATCTAGAAACTTCTCTTTGAGGTTCCTTAAATAACGACGAAACCACAATAAATTATGTTTAAAAGATTTTGAATTTATCGAGGACATACAAATGAACACTGTCACGCTGTATTTTTAATTTCAGGTGTTAAATTACTTTCTATTGAAATATATGTAGTAGGAGACATTGATGGTATTTCTAATCCAGAAAACAATTCGGATAACTGTGTATAACCAATTCCTAAATACAATTTCCCAAATGTTTTAAAGTTGATATTTTTGTTATTGTATATCTTGCTTACTTACCTATTGCGATAGAGCTACTTACAGCAGCTTTATTGATAGACCAATTGCTATCGGGTACAATTTTATTAGAACTAATTTTTTTTTCTAAATTACACATTTTGCATTTAAACAAAAAATCAGAATAAAAACCTGAACGAATTTCATTTACAAAATTCATATTCATAAAATTACAATCAAATCCACCGTCATGCTTGATATTTTGTATTTGAAAAAATATATAAGACATGTCAACTATTCTAAGTCCGTCTATTTCATTAGTTATTATTCTGAAAATTTTTAAGTACTTATCATAGTAACTTATAAATTCAAACATATTTATTTTATCTCAGAATTATATTATAAATGTTATAAACATACTCTGTTGGCGAGTTTTCGATTTCTGGATCTTTGACAGTTTCTAGTTCATGTAAATCAATATTTTCACACGACGTTATACTATTATCTTCAATAGAATCTAATATATTAACTCCGGGAATATGAATTTCATCGTTTGAAAAAACATTAACTTTAACTCTAGTATTATAACAATTATAAATTAGTTGTAAAATTATAACTAATAGCAATTTAAAAAAAAATGGGAAAGTAGGTGTCGAATATACCTAACATGACCATAATATTTTTTACTCAAAGCAAGACACTTGTAAATTTCAATAGGAAAACCATTATAAGTTTTTTCACAAAATGATAATACTAAAAAGATAGTAAAACACATTACACAGTGTAAAACAATAATTATTTTTATAAAAATGACAAAATAAATACACAGACAAATGGTATAATAAATTATATTATTTAGCTGGATTTTATATTTTTTGGATCCGTAAATCTGAAATAACGACTTAATTACATTTAAAATACGTATTAGGTACTTATTTTTTTATGATTTTTATTTATGGACTATATAACTTATGGTCACGTTTAATATATCTTGTATTCTTGTAATTTGGTTGTTGAAACTTAATTCAATGATTTTGTAGGTATTAAAATAACAATAATTGAATAATTTATAATTAATGTATATTGTATAAGCTTATTACTAAAAAATTAACAAACCTATTAGAAACCAATGTAGTAGTTGAAGTATCAGTCTCATTTATTATTTCCATAGAAGTTTCACCCAATGGTAGTGGACTAGAAGTACAACTTCAAAAATATAATATAAAAATGATATTTTTTATATAATTTATAATAATTTATATATTATATTACTGTATTTATATAATAAAAGAATAAAGTTGAGTTCATCCTATAATTTAAACTTACGGTATGAAAATACTTAACTATTTTATACATTTTATATCAAAAAGAAATTAATAATCTTGTAAAAACTTACCTTTTGTTTTTATTATACCGCTTTAAAATAAGTTTACTAGATATATTTTTTCTAGATGGGCGTTTAATTTTGTTTATTTTATTTGCCATATTATTTAAAAATTATTATACAAAACGCTAGGAAAAATAAAATAAAATAATATAGACCTGTAAATACCAAAGGTGTATTATAATTTATAAGCACTGTTTAAAGTCTGAGTACTCAAGTCAGAATGACTAATAATAATTATAATAAACTTAATTTCTTATTTTCGTAAATCCGTATTTATAAAATAAAGTCATATGAATAAATACGGGACGAATAATAATACTATTATTAATAACAACAATAATAATAATAATAAGTTTTAACATGGTCATTAGTACTCATTAGTTATTACTTATTACTATTCTTAGAATTATCGATAACACCGTCGACGGCGAGCACCCGCTAACTCCCTCCCATCATGCCAATTAATTGAAAATTATATTTATAAAATACACCGCTTGAAGCAGCACAATATGGCATGATAAATATTGAAAAGTACTACTAAAACGTTAAAAACATAACTACGGAAAACTGTAATTGCTCGCTTTATAGTGGTTTTAGAGCAAAAATACCTTAAATAAAATCGAAAGAAAACAATATTTCGGATAAAACATCATATGCGTTTTTTAATATTGCTATTATATAACTAACAAATTAAAATACAAAATATACATATTTTACGTTTTTTAATTAGCTCTAATTTTTTTAAAAATTATTTTTTTGTAAAATGTATATGACATTATCTCCAAAATATTGTTTTCTATAAATTTCATCATAGGTATTTTAACTCTAAAACCACTTTTTAGTGTCGTTTTGACTGTTTTACGTGAACATGTTTTTACCGTCGAAAATGAGCACAATAACGTCCTCTTAATATTAAATTTGTGTAAAATATATAATTGGTGGCTGCTTCGATATTGATATGGTTTATTTCAACTTTTATAGAAACTTATAAAAAGCTAGAAAACGTGTTTTAAAGTTACACAATTTGAATAAATTTAAAAAGTGGTCCAAACTCCCCAATCAATGCAATGTAAACTTGTTTATTAATTCAAACCTATTTTATTTTTTTAATTGGGTCACTGGAAGCTACTGACATTTTTGTCAGGTCCTTACGTTTATAAACTGGTTTTCAATAATTTTAACTCTGTTTATTATTTTAAGCATACCTAGCATATATTTGTATCATTTAATAATGTTTTTATTACGAATGCTGACACGAGATTTTTAAAATTAAAATATGAACCGTTCCAATAGCTGTTATACTGCCAATGGTAATTTTACTTTTATTTTAAAAACTTAAATGTATATATTTTTATTTTCATTATTTATTACTCATACTAAGACAATCTGTGTAACAAAAAAGTGCCCTGTGCATTCAACCCTTTAAAAATTACTCGTTTGTTAGTGAACTTATATTCAATGTCTTACTATACACCGAGTTGTACTGTGTACATTTCCCTAAATATATAATATATATGAATGTACGATTATAAGTTTACTTGCAAGATTTGGAAGGCACAGTGCTTGAATAACGGGTCGATGGACAAGGATAGCGTCCTGGTCGGAAACCAGTAGTCTAAGTTGACTTGTAACTTGACCGGCTGGGTCCACCCGCACACCTGTCCCGTCAGAGACGCGTCCAGCCAGTTGTTACCGGTTTCCAATCGGCTGATAGCCTCGAAGTTCCTTTTCCCGACTTGGGGTGCAGGTCTGTCATGGCAGACGCGTTCAGGCCTCGCCACTGCGCCATTTCGTACAAAGCTGACACCCACACGCCGCTTGGCTTGGGGCCGTTAGTGTTCAGCTTTAACACGGTCGTCACCGGCCACCCTAACCGTTCGGCCTTGGCAAGCATGTGGATCCGGCAGCCCGTGAATGGAACCGGCATCAAACTATTAACCGACCTAAATATATCGCGCATCAGGCCCGTCGGCGGCGATTGGGTCGCGTCGCAATCATCGGTGTCTGTGTCCGCGGTCATGGTGATGTTCGGGGCCGTGGAGAGTGGTGTGACCTGCTTGTGTACCTCTGTTCAATAGGCTAAAATATTATAAAATATGTAGCTAACCTGAGTGAACGCTTCACGGGACACTGCCGTATGTCATTATATATTGTACAATATTAGGTATTTATTATTGAGCGACGATATCCTACAAATCCGGCAGTAACGTGTTGCATGCACTACAATATATGACTGCCCCGGCGAGATTATTGATAGACAATATTCTGGAGTCAAGATATCTGTGCACTTCTGTCTACTTGTATATTATTGTGTATCATACAACGCACAAGTAACTTATAAGTGTACATGTATTGTACGCGTTTGTTGTAATAAGGTGTAAACAGTCATTATTTAACCGACAAACGTACACAACTATACTATAACAGTCGCCATATTAGCAAACGTACGATTACACTATAGGTACTAAATTATTATTTTATGTATTTTAAATTAGCATTTCTAGTTGTTTTTTCAATTTATTTGTAAACATTTTTGTTTTTAGGGGAAAAGATTGATACATTTAATACAAGGTCTATCGTAGGTTAAAATAAATTATGTTATATTTATACGTAGTCCCGTACAGTCTTGTGGCCTTTATAGCATACAGGCCACAGCCTGTGAAATTGTTACAAACAGCTATAATTGAATTTTAATATTCACAATGCAGAATTGCACAATTTAAAAAAAAATTACTATATTAGATTAATTTGTTATTTATAAACATAATAGTTGAAAAATTCCAACGAATTATAAATGTAAAATTATATATTTACTAGCTGATCCTGTACGGAGCTTCCTGTGACAAATTAAATACACATGGATTTACCTCTTTTTAAACTACATATGTCAAATTGAATGTAAGCAAATACTGTAGATTAAAAGAAAGCTCTGTTGAAAACGACTGTCGGCATGGCGCTAAATTTCACTGAATTTGCTTATCTAGTCCCTGGTAATTTGCAGAAAGCAAATAGAAAGTAAATATATTACAAAACAATATTAACTTTCATGAGTGATACACTTGATATACTTTTGTAAATTGTAATAAAAGTAACAAATAAAAATAATTTGTGAATTAAATATATAGCCAATTTTTAAATTTGATTATAAGAACAATTTAGACTATAAAAACATTTATCTAAATCAAGAAGTTTATTTTTAAATATCAATATTTTTTTGGAGTAAATTAATTTAAAATGTAATAACTTTTTTTCAAAATGTTATTTTGGAAGATTTCCTGACATGATTATACTTCCTAAATTATTTGTTAACCATATAGTTATAATTTTCACAATTTTTGTCATACTTTTAACTGACATACATTTTTTTTGTCATATCCTTCATTTATACACCATATGACTATTGTATATATTAATAAATTAAATAATAATGTGAGAAAATGGTGTATCAATGTACCACTTCGCTGTTCCGTTCCAGGCTTTAGTATTATCCAAATTGTTTTATTGAAAAAGTAGATTAAAAAAGTCTGTTCAAGTCTAAACAGGTGCTTTGTAAATATATAAAAATATGTTTATTGTGGTTATTATGTCATGGTTTTGCATCACACTTCACTTTATAATAATGTGAAAAAATATTAGAATGATGTATATAAAAAATGTTAAGATGGTCAAAAGGAAAAATCTACAAGAGACTAGACTACCTTCCATAATATTATAAATGCAGGCTAAAAATATTTAGGACCAAATTAAGGTTTGCACGCCAGCCTTGTAGCGTGTACCTAGTTGAAGCACAGAACTCAATTTATAACTTGTACGTTGAATACTAACTATTAAAATATAAGTGTGCTGTTACTTGTTAAATGGTATATCAACTACAAAAAATATTTCTAAATATTATCGGCATTACCAAAACAATTTTTAAATTTTAAAATGTTTGTATTACAAAAATATTGTACTCAATTTTAGTTACTATTGTGTACATATTATATTAATTTATGATAGTTAAAAAATATAATAAACTAGAATCTTGAATCTAAAATAACTATTTAATTTATATATTTATCAATGTTATCTTGTACTTGGTTAAGAATTTTAAATTAGATAACCATCATAAGAATTTTAGAAAAAAAAAGAGAATTATTAAAATATTATTTTCTGGTTAAATATGCCAATAAATCTTTTGTTTAGTCTTTACACTTTTGGTGGATAATTTCAATTCTATGCCTTTTTAATTAAATAATTAAATCAACTCTTGGGGAAAATAGATATATGTAAATAAAGTATATGTATATATAAGTACCTCTATGAATATTTATTGTTTTAATTAAAAAATTAGGTGAGTTAATAGTATCCATTTATATTTATTTTTTATTGTTCTACCTATAGTAATTGATTTTTCTTGGACTTTGTTTTATACAAATAAATAATAAATAATAATGAGAATAATATTTTAGTGTAAACACATTTGTTGTATTTGATATTGAAGAAATTGTAATATTACCATTTATATTATATAAATATAATATACCATATATATTTATTATGTAATATTAATTTTAATTCCCTATCGCCAACTCAAGCTGCATATTAATCTTACATTAGTTAGTGAGGTAGGTTAATCAAATCTGTAATCAAGAATAATACCTAAACTGTAATATATGTTTGTTTGATTTTCAAATAAAAAAAATGTATATATGTATAAAATGCAGGTATAATTATGCATAAGTATCTTTAAATAATAATATAATATGAATAAAACATAGGTAGCTACCTATAATGTATACAACTCAACAGTAATAGTTAAGAAAAATTTAATTTATTGAAATTGTTTACAAAATAACTTAAAACCATAAAAACTGAATTATGCGGTTTTGTTTTTTTGTTCTTACAATTTAAAAAATATATATTCAAATTAATTAAAAATTGATTAAGTTAAACCATGTTAAATTTTTGATTTTTGTGAGAATAATTAGTTATACTAGTTGTAATCAAAATTTAATTATAAATAAAAGTATATAGATTGTAGGTGTATAATATATCTTTTTTTTAAATATGATAAAAATAGATAAAATTTAAATTGCATAAAAATGTTTTTTGAAATGTATATATTTTGAAATTATTATAACGATTACTGTTGAAAAACAATTTTAAATATATAGATTTATCTCAGAAGTCTGAGATACTAATTAGGGTAATACGGGACTTTTAGGACAAACTGTATATTATAATATGTTGATAATGCAGTACATTAAATAGTAATGATATCTTGTACTTCTGGTAAACAGTAATTTACTACCAGACTGAGACTTCCAGTAGTTGTACACTATGCCTACATTTTCATATTATTATATCGTACACATGATATTTGAATATCGTACTTTTGGCGGCAAATAGCATTGGTATATAAGCCAGCGGCCTTTCTAACCGCTAACCTGGTCCAATCTTTGTTACCTCTTATCACCTTGAACCCACGCTAAAATTTTGTTGTTAACAATTACCACATTTTACCACCCATTCCCAAACGGCCCTAACAATTGATGGACTTAATATTACAAACTGCGTAACGATTAACGTTTAGAATTGTCTCAGACGCTTTTCGGCTCTTCGTGACGTTACGTTCATTTTTACATTTTTACATTTTTTTCTCAGCGCATGACTGGTCGTTGATCATTTTTATTCGTGAATACAGTAAGTAAATACTATAACTTACAAAATGGCCGTCAGACGTACAGGACTTCTGACCGAAGATTTATCGCACGTCGAGTTCGAAACCAGCGAAGACGTCGAAGTACTGACGACGTTCGATAATATGAAGCTTCGGGAAGACTTGGTTCGTGGGATATATTCGTACGGTAAGTGGCTCGTTACCAGTCATGGTCATTCCGCATTAACATTGTAATGCAATACTATTGTTATGGTACTATATTTATTGAATTGTGTTCTTTTAGGTTTTGAACGTCCATCAGCTATCCAACAAAGAGCCATCAAGCCTATGATCAAAGGGCGTGATGTCATTGCCCAGGCTCAGTCAGGAACTGGTAAAACGGCCACATTTTCTATTGCGATGTTACAATCTATAGACAGCCAGTTAAGAGACACTCAAGTGTTATGTTTGTCGCCAACTCGAGAGCTCGCTGTACAAATCCAAAAGGTACTTATTATTTATTTTTTCTATTAATAAATATTTTATTTGCGCATACAGTATTATTATTCTTTTACCATAGGGCTTAACCTAATAATTTATTTTTAAAAGGTCGATATCAATATAAGATTTGTAGGATTATCATAGAATACAAAATAGTACAGTAAAAATATGAAAATGTAATAAATTAAATTACCAAAAATGATTATGTTATAAAATAAACCAATAGTGATTTCAATAGTTTTTACATTTTTGTAGTTCAAACACATAATCATTTGTTTTCAAATTACATTATTTATTAACCTTCTATGACGCTGCATCATGCTCTCCTTGCTTAAGTGTAAGTTGTAGAGATAAGGGTAAGTGTAGAAATAATTATTGAAATCGATGTTAGTAATGTTATAAATATATTAAGAAAACCGACCCACTTATTGAAGATATCTAAGAGACTAATTAATTTACATTTTCTCTGAGTAATTACATTGTTATGGCACAGTCAATATTACAATATAGCATACTAGCATGGTGGGAGGGAGATGTAGTCAAACAATAATTAATAAAATACTATTTGCACAAAAATATATCATAAAAATAGTAGGTACTAAATAAACCTAAGGCTTTTTTAGTTTTTTTATCATTGTCAATATTTAAAAATGTTAACATATTTTATATCACAGCTATATCACAAAAATGCATTTTAATACGTGTATACACATAATTTAATCAATCTTTAATCATATAAATTTGAAATTAGAAATCAACATATAATAATACTAGCAGTGATAGCAAATATAGTAATTATTATGTTTAGATAGGTTTAGGTAGGCCTTATACACAGTATGCCTTGTAAGTTATGGAATATCCTGTCGTAAAATAACTTTAAAAATAATGTCACTACGTGGGCTATTAAAAACAGAAACATTGTACAAACCAACTATAAACTTGCTCTGTACCTCTTATGCTCATCAAATTATTTTGTATTATTTACAAGAACTTCTATTATTTAATATTATTTATAAATTTTATATCGACGTATTTTGGTATTCACTTTTTTTTGTTTTATTGTTTTTTCCTTTTACTCGGCTGTTGATTGTGTTTGTATAGTTCTAGTACAATTAGTATATAAATATATAATATTTTAAGTAATATAAAAATAATAATTAAACAAGTTTAAATCGCTACTATTTAATTTAAAATAAAACTTTATATATTTTAGGTGGTTCTAGCATTGGGCGATTATCTTAATGTTCAATGCCATGCTTGCATTGGTGGTACTAACCTTGGAGAAGACTTAAGAAAATTGGACTTTGGGCAACATATTGTTTCTGGTACTCCTGGACGTGTTTTTGGTATGTAATAAAGATTTTATTCTTGAGTTCTAGTTAATTTATTAAAATGTTTTAACAGATATGATTAGACGCAAAGCATTGCGTACTCGCAATATTAAGACATTGGTGTTGGACGAAGCTGATGAAATGTTAAATAAAGGATTCAAAGAACAAATCTATGATGTTTATCGTTTCTTGCCACCTGCTACTCAAGTACGATTAAATTATTATTAAGTTCAACAATGTAGTTGCATATTTTATATTTTATCTCCCAATTATTTTGAACTAACATTTTTATTTAAATAATAAAATTATTATTAGTTAAATTATAATTGTATGATCAATTTAAGTTCCACTACTAAATTTTATAATTTATTGTAATTAACAGTGGCTTGTGAGGTTCACACAAGGAGGCGCACAAATAATTTATAATGTACCCTTGTACCCTTGTAGGCTGAACAAAAATAAATAAATGTTGTTATAGTAACATACCCAAATTAATGTACTTATCTAAATTTAATTTAATTTAATTAATGTAAAATGTACTGCGGTGCGTTATCGTTTCAACAAAATAAATCTAACGGCCATAATATATTACTAAAAGACATTTCAATGCATTAAGCTAATGTTTGGATGGTTGTATGGCTGTAAGTGAATTATATAACCAACAGTTCTCAACACAAAAAAGCTGCAAAACTTTTTTATAATAAATAGTTTTTTTTTTATTACAGACCATGTGCCATAGTAATTAATAATTTATTATAATTTATTATAGGAATCTAATAATTTTTACAGTATATTTTTGGGTGGTTTAGATGCTCTATGAGCTGCCACTGATATATTATATATTACTAACTAATTAAATATTTTTGATATTTGTATAGGTTATTCTAATATCAGCCACTTTACCGCATGAAATATTAGAAATGACAAACAAATTTATGACTGATCCAATAAGAATCTTAGTAAAACGGTTTGTAAATATTTGATTAAAAATGTATTGTTTCAAAATTTTTACTTAATTTATTCATTTTACAGTGATGAATTGACACTTGAGGGAATTAAACAGTTCTTTGTAGCTGTCGAACGTGAAGAATGGAAATTCGACACTTTGTGTGACTTGTATGATACACTAACTATAACTCAAGCCGTTATTTTCTGCAGTACAAAGAGGAAGGTTAGTCATTGATCATTAAAATAAGATAAAAATGTGAATCATAATCAACTGGAACATTAAATTGCTTAGGTGGACTGGTTGACTGAAAAAATGAGGGAGTCAAATTTCACTGTTAGTTCGATGCATGGAGATATGCCACAAAAAGAAAGGGATGCTATTATGAAAGAATTTCGCGCTGGACAAACGTAAGTGTTCCCTGCATATCTATGTAATTTTAGAATATTTTTATTGATTTGATAACTTATTACAATGAAGCTGTTAAAACATTTTTTCATTTATTGTTAATATGTATGTACAGGAGAGTTTTGATTACAACAGATATTTGGGCTCGTGGAATTGATGTACAACAGGTTTCTTTGGTTATAAATTATGATTTGCCAAACAACCGTGAATTGTATATACACAGGTAATTTATTTTCTTTGTGAACTAAACATCTAAAGTACAATTAATACTTATAATAAAAATTTATTTACCGGTGTATTCCCCTCCCCATTTTTACTAAGAATTAAATTGTTGTGTAACATTTATTACTGATTCTAATTTCTTAAGAAATGAAATAACAATCATTTTATTTTTAGGATTGGCCGTTCTGGAAGATTTGGGCGCAAAGGTGTTGCAATTAATTTTGTTAAGAGTGATGACATAAGGATCTTACGTGATATTGAACAATATTACTCCACACAAATTGATGAAATGCCCATGAATGGTAAAACTAACTAATAGTTATTGTATTATTCATTATGATATTAGTATAAAGTTAAATAAAATTAACAATTAACCCTTTTCACTGCTCCAGACGTACTATTACGTTCCTGTATTTTATAATACTCACATTTGTCAGTAACCTTTCAACCTTACAAAACGTTAGCTAGCATTATTTTAAACTTAAATTAGATCATACTTTTACGTAGTATCCACAGGTTGCAGTGCATAATTAGTGTAGCAGTGAGAGGGTTAAAGTTTATAATTTTAAATACATAACTTTTAAAGATACCTTTAGTTTTATTTTTTATAAAAACCATATTAATTATTAAAGTATTATTAAAGTATACAACATAATTTTCTTGAATAAATATAGAATAAAGTTTATACTAAAATATTGTTTATATTTTTCAGTTGCTGATTTGATCTGAAGACATAGAAAAAAAATTAGCATTAAAACTTTATCAGTAACATTACAACTTATAATTAAATATTCACTAAATAAGGAGATTTTGTATTTTAATTTTTAGAACTTATTATGACATTTACCAATTATATTCCTAATCTACATTTTTCATAATTATGACTTGCAATGTAACACATAATTCATTTTTCATTGTTTAAACTTTTACGGAATACATCTTTTCACTGACAATACAATATTATCCAACCATAATAATATTTTTTATTTATTTAATAAGTTAAAAAGCAATCACATTGAATGATACAGTATAAGGAGTGAAAATATACAAGTTTGAACACTGAGTCATTTTTACTTTCCAAAGCAACAATATTTAGGGGTAACCCAAAATGGTAATCAGATAGATGATCTCATTGCCCAGTGCCCAAAATAAAATTTTGTTTAAAATTCAAATGTGTAATCAGGGTATGTTACTTATAGCACTTACAGTTATGAAGTCAACAAATTAAAAAACATTTGAATACTTCATTATAAGCTCTCAAATAAATCATTATTTATATTAAAATTAACAAAATAAAGCACAACAAACACTATCAACACAATTTTTTTTCTCTTTATTATCATTTTATTTTTCTATTTAAAAACATTTAAAAAAATTTTATCTTAAAATAAATCAAAAACTTTTGGCCTTTTTGAGTTTTTAAAACTTCTAAACTTCTTCATTATACTTCTAATAGATTTTTTGAAAAATAAATTTAAAATTGTTAAAGAATAACTGAACGGAAAATTGATTGATTTGGTCGGTTAGATAAGTAGATAAGCGAGCAAATAGGAGTCCCGGTGTTTATTACTAGGAAATTTGATACAAAGGTGAAAAATTATTTTAGTTATAGCATTACCATGAACAAAAACAAAAAAAAAACAGAAATTGACTAAAATACTTAGAGTTTTGTGAGTTGCATGTATCATAATAAATAATAATTAAGCATCTATATGCATAAAAGCAAAAATAATCAGTAAATCTGGAAATAAGCATTTCTTTAAAAAAACAAAAAAGCACATTCAAATGTTATAATTGAACATGTTGTAACATGGCATTCACTTCCACAGCACTCTGCTAGATTTTGTGTCAAACACTCCAACCATAAAAATAACCAAATGCTATAAGTCCCGAGCCCTGGTCATCATATATTTAATTGCTTTTGCTATTATTTACATATTTAAGTTAAGAAACCTTCACATTTAACATTATTATTATTTATTTGATAAGCCAGTTTGTGGTTGGTAAATAAAACTAATTATCAGTAGGTTGATAATATTTAAATTGATATTTTGTTACTATTTATTATTAATATGAATAGTAAACTATTATAATTTTATTATTTATTCCTATGACTCTGATGTTCACAACTGCATTAAAATTATGCAAATTAGCGCAACCAGACTAATACCAGAGTATATGACATACATTTGATTCATGATTTATATACTCATTGCTCCGTCTTGCTAGAGAGTGTCAATATTAACACGCTCCATCATCTGAGGACTAAATTCTCCCATCATATGGTACCTTTATGTGATAATCACTAAGGACTAGCGGTGTTCGTGCTTTTAAAGTGGTGGGAATGATCAGCGATAGACGAGTATTGGTCGCTGTCCAGATGCGCTTCTTACTGAACATAGTATAGACTTAAAATTTCAACTTTATTTTACATATATTTTGAGCATATAATGATTATTTCTAGGTTAAGTAGCATATTTACCATACAAAGAGCAATATTGTTAATTTTTAGTACTTAGTACCAATGAAATCAGTCGGTGTGGAGGCGATAGAGCGGTCTAATTAAATTATTAAAAATACATTGTTGGATTGTTAAAGGTCTTTTAAATGAAGCTATATAAAAACTAAAATTGTATTTATGTTATGCAAAGACGGCTGTTTACAATTTTAAAAATAGCTTTTTTCTTATGTCAATATAAGTTGTTAAGGAAAAAATTTTTAGTTCATTTTTTAAAGTTCCTATTTTATTAAATTTTACTATTTAACATCCGTGCTCTATTTACAATATTACATAATAATATTTTGTTACCTATATATTATTTTCACATACTCTTGACACAATTATAACTATGTATTATTTATGTTACTCTATTTATCAGTATGAGTAAGTAATAAGTACCTATACTAGGAGGGGGGTACGTTAAAAATAATAAAATGTGTTGTTAAGAAACTTACTGACTGGTAAGTCAATTATTTAAGTGATGAAAAAACTTAAGATTTGAATAAAGGATGGAAAAAAGTATGTCTTAGAATTTTAGTTTTTAGCTTATAAGATTTATCACATTTGGGTTAGTTGCTTAAAAAGTTAATTGTTGTTAGCAGTTTTGTAAAGTATTTAAATACTCTTTTGATTATTTAATACTTTTTGAAATGCTTTCATATCAAGTATTTTTGTCGTATTTTAAATACTTTTTTTTTGTATCAAATACTTGACTTATTTGCTGATTGTTCATTTCATTTGTTTTGTTTTCTGATTTTTGTGTACATTATCGAGCATTATATCTGTTCTGGTTATTATGGTTAGGTTATAATAGTAAGGTTTATAAGAAAATGTGGAAATGATAATTGCACAGTCATATTATTTCAGTGACTTAATTATAAATTTGCTTTGGGAGGTATATACATTTTTACTAATAACCTTTAAACATCATTCACTTCTAACAATGCCTTAAACTCTATAAGAAACAATTATTTATAATATTATTGTTGACTGATTAGGTACAACTTAGAGATTAAAGTTAAAATTATGTTATTAGTTTATTACTATTTATCTCTATACGTTATTATTAAGAAAAACAATTATTGTTATTTTTTTTTTGTGGATATTTGCATGTATTTGTAATAGATACTTATAAAAAGTATTTGAGTATTACTCAATATCTGTTTAGTTGAACATTCACCACAAGTGATTTATTTAAAATTTGAAATATAATTTTGAAAAATGTACAATATTTAATTTGCAATTGATGTCCAGTGGCAATGTATCTATAATTAACGGATTGTAGGTATTTAAAATCGATGAAATTATGAAATTTATTATGAATCCAATATTTTTAGTATAATTCAGGGTATCATAATCCTGAAATATGAGTATATAACATTTTAATAAATTATATTTTTTAGGATCTTTTTTTATCAATTTCATTAATTTATTATTGTAAGTATTATTCATACATTTTTAGTCTACATACACTACACAAAGTACATACAGTAGATTCTTATTATGTCAAACGTCGTTATCTCGAATATTTCGTAATGTCGAACTCAATTTATTGAAATCCCCTTGAAATAAATACCATAACATTAAAATTAGAAATCTCGAATTTTTATCTGTGTCCCATAAAGTTCGACATAGGTAACGAGAGTTTACTATAATTTAATTATCAATTGTATATAATATTATCTCTTATAGTATACCTAAGTATATTTTTTGAAACACTCTTAAATGTTTTTTTATATATATTTTTTTTGTTGAGATATTTATAGATAGTAGGAACTTTCAAGACTGTCTGTCAGCCTATAATTTTGCTATAAATATATTTGATGATATTATTGTGTTTACTGATTAATGTAGTTAATTTTACAATTAGGCGTTAGTACCTACCTAGGTTAAATTCATATTTGCCAAAAAAATACATTTTCAATTTTCATAGTGTATACAATATACCTATAGGTTCTCCAAAAGTTTCCCAAATCCGAATAATATTTTAAAATTATAACAAAATAACTGAAATGATTATTCTTGGTTTTAATATTATGTAATTTCGTTCAAATTTGAATTTAAAATGTCTGTAAAATATTAATGTTTATATATTTTTTAAATTTTTTGGTTACAGTATGAACTATTTATGAGAATCTTTTTTTTTACAATTTCAATTCTTAGCAATACAATTTAAACATTTTATAATTTTTAGAACCTGAGCGGAGCAATGAATGTATTGATTTTACAATGATGTGTGTCTTTTTTTTATTTTTGTGTCTGTCATCACCTTTTACTTTTTAGGACAGTAAAAATGCTTCAATTTTCTTCAACAGTACCTTTTCTAGGAAAGTTAATCTAGTTAGTACTTTGGGGGGTCAAAAGTTAAAATTTATCAGTAGTTTTCAAAACCACAATGAAAAACAAATGAAAAAATAAGGAAAAAACGGGAATTTTTACGGAAAAACAATTTTCGACAAAATTGATTTTGGTTTTTGATATAACTCTAAAAGAAATGACCGTAGATACATGAAATTTTGACCGAATGTTTATATAAGCATTTTTTACACACCCTAGCATTTTCAAAATATTCTGACTTATTTTGAGCTGCTAACGGATATTTTCAGTTTCCAATTTTTTTAGTTTTTTTTTTTTTATAAATGTCAATAAAACTTTATTTATTGGGTAAAAAAACTTGAAAAATTAATACAAAGCTTCTAATATATTATTACAATAATATATGAAAAATATAAAAAATCCGTAGGTAGTCACAATTTTTTTTTATTGGTAATCAAAGTTCAAATATTGACAAAATACGTAAAATGACGAAAATGTGCAATTTATTTTGAGTTAGAAATTCATAAAAATTTTTCTTTTGAAAACTAAGGTTTAAATATTCCTCGATTTCTCATGTAGCGATTTTCTTATTTTGTTGTAATTCAAAAATGAATATCTGTAGATACTTAAAAATTTCACTAAATGTTTATATTAGCATTTTCTATACGCCAAAAATCATGAAAATGTAATACAAGTCTCCTGATATATTGTTACAATAGCAATTGAAAAATATTAAAAATACATAGGCACACATTTTTTTGTAGGCATTTAAAGTTTGAATTTTGACAAAATTCATCAAAATCTCGAAAATTATTAATCATTGTTATTAAATAATTATAAAATGTTTAGTTTTTATAACTAAGGATTGAAAATTTAAAACAAAGATTCTAATAAATAGGACATACTGTAATCAAAAAATCTAAAAAATATATAAACACAGTTATTTTTTACAGACATTTTAAGTTCAAATTTGGACGAAATTACATATTAAAATCAATATTAACGAGTAAAAGCATATATTATAATATTTTTCCAGCATCACTGATAATTTTAGGTTAATAAGTAAATAATATGAATAATATTAATTCAACTTACCAGCCACCGTATAATAACAATATCAATATAATTAAAAATATCCTAGACTGGCATACCGTCTCCGTTCATAATCGTTTTTAGTATAGAATGATATTATATCATTGAATTCAAATTTAATACCATCCATTATACAGTGACCTACTTGTAACCTACTGTACAGCGGAGTGACATCCACTTGACCCCTGATTTTGTTTTTTTTTTTTATTACAATAATTGATAATTTTTGAGTTTTGATAAATTTTGTCAGCATTTGAACTTTAAATACGTATAAAAAAAATCGCTCGTATCGATATTTAATATTTATTAACTGCTATATTATAACAACTTATATGGTATTACATTTTATATCTTTGATGTACAAAGACATTTTTGTATGAATATCTCACTACAAAATAATTTGAGAACTGTCGAGGTCCTGATGGATTTCGTAAAACTTTGAATTTAAATGCCTTAAAAAATCGTGCTTATGTATTTTTAATATTTTTCATGTACTGTTGTATCAACTTATGAAGAATTTTGGTATAATTTTTCAAGCTTTTTTACACAACGGGCAACGAATAACATTTTATTGACATTTATGGGTAACTAAAAACTTCTCTCAAAAGCGTTTTTCGTATTTAATGAATAAATACACCTATGTCACAGCAGAGCGGTTATCTACTTCCTTTTTTTTTTAAACTTTTCATCCTTGCTATACTAAAATTCTTGTTTTTCAGTGAAAAAACTAGTTAATACAGGGTTCCTCAAAAGCTAGGGACATATAGACAGTGAGATACAATTATTTTTGATAAGTGTTTGAAGTTAAAATTGTCTGTCTCTTCGCTTAAAAACTAAAATTCTTTTTTTTTTGTAGGTTTACTGCAGTAGGTATATCCAGCCATCCAGACATTCAAAGTCGTGGCGTGACCGCGTGAGTTAAATAATAATAATAATGGTGGCATGACAGTGTAGTAAAAGTTAACTAGATTTTGAAATTGTTTCAATTATTGGTTCGAAGTCGATTAGAGATAGTCGAAGGGCCAACTTCATGAGCGTCTGCATGACAATTGACAACCAGCAGCTGCTTTAGCGGCGGGCGTCGTAATGTCTTCATGGGATCCTGGTCTGTCAGTGGCGCCAAATTTGATGATCTTCATTTTTAAATCTAGTTTTTGCATAAAATCAATCAAGAGAATTAATTAAAAAATAAAAAAATATTTTTAATTATTAAAATAATTAAAATATACTCATTAAAAAAAAAAAAGCTTTATTCAACAATAAATTGAGGACAGTCCAGTATATTAATTATACGGTCATTATTTATTTGTATTAAAAATACAAAATATTGTTTTAACTTATAGTTATGAGTTCAGCTTATGCGTAAAATATGATCTTCCCGTGTGTATGACGTGAAATAGATTCTAAAAAAAATAATTTCAATGCTACCGTGTTTGGACCGGATTAAGGTGTAAGTAGTGTATTATCAGCGGCATGATGAAGGGTTTTTCCTGGAGAATCGGTTAATAATTGGGTGGGTGCGTAGTGTGTTACTAGGTGTATTTAAAAAATAGAGAAAAGATGTTTAGTTAAATAATCAAAAAGTAATTAATAATAAGTAAGTAATGCAATTGAATATTAATTTTGGGGGTGACAAGGGTACTCGGTATTCTGTATTTGGCCCGTCCTCAAAGAGTAGTTCGCCAAGGCATTGTGTAGACTGTTTGACCACGGATTTAGAGTGATCCACAATATTTTTTTTCTATACAAATAAAAATATTATTGGAATGTTTCATTTTTTTCGATTTAGTACTAAGCTTATGGCACTAATAGCCATTAGCCAATAGGTTAGACTGTAACCGTACCTACACAAAAGCATTTTATTATATAAAATTGGTTATTCATTATAGCTTAAATAAACAACAGCAAATACTTCAAATTGATCAAAGTAGTCAATATACATATACAAATATATACGTCAACTTTATAATATGAAAAATTAATAAACATTTTTTCTAAATCAACGAAATAATAAATATTCAACTGTTAACATTATTAAAGTTTAGCCGACAAACCTGAAACACAAGAATGTAGACATATAGTGTAATAGTTTATACAACACTGAATTTTTAAATTATTATTAAAATATAATTTAAAGACTTGAAAATCATAAGACACAAATAAAAACACGTTAAAAAAAAAAATTCTGAAATATCGAATGTGAATAAATCAAAAACAGTCATGATATTTTGAATACCGTACCAAAATGATGAATAAATATTATTATAATATTTATTAAACATTTCAAGTACCTATCTACAGTTTTAGTTTGTTTTTGATTTACGACAAAATAACAAATTTGATCTAAAAGTGACATAAAATACTATACACATACGACTATATAATATTATAATATTATTAGTTATATCAATATATTATATTATTATAATAGGTCCTGGTCGGAATATTATTGGCGGTTCTGTAGGAATTCACGGCATCGGCGAAGCGCGTCCCGGCGGTATGAGACCCTGGTTGTTTCGGATGTAAAAACAACCGACTGGACATGCACTGACATGTGTACATGTGACTACACCACACTGGAATACCGATTTGTTCGATCACACCAGCAGCACACGGCGGCAGATATTATATTATAATTTTAATATGTTAAAGTGAGTTAAACGATGTTCATATCCGCTTCGATGCGCCGAGCACAAGCTAAATTCGAGTTAAATGAAAAGAAACCGTGCAACAGATCACATAGATTTTTTTACTGAAAAAAAACCGGGGCAGTCACTCTGCTGTATAGTAGATGTCGAACGTGTTCCTCGTCGTTGTTTATAGGTCACGGTGATGGAAGTGTTAAATTTGAATTCCATGATAAATCATTGCACACGAAAAACGATTTTAAGCGAAGACTGCCTTATTATAAGACTTCTTATTATAGTGATAACTAATAAGTACTATATTGTCTATATTATAAGTAATAAATATATTTAATTACCCGTATTATATATTTTATATTGTAGGTTGGTTGGACTAATTGTTGCCAAAAACATAATATGTTCATATATTATAATAAAAAATGGAAGCCTCTATTTTATGTGTAAGAGCATATCTCGAAAAGCATTCAACGGGTTTTTGTCACAGTTTTCACTAATGGATTCTTGGAGGAGGTTTTGATTTGAGTTCTCACTTCATGGCTGACTGACTGATCAACGCAGAGCCTAATTCAAAGGCGGAACTAAGATTTTTAAAGCCCGTGGAAAATATTAAAATTACGCCCAATCATAGACTAAGACTGATATATATCATTCCTTACATTACCTAGTCATTAATATTGTTTTCTAATAACTGCAACTTAAAATACAAACATACTACAATATACTATTATTACTTATTGATTTTCAGTTTATTAGTGTAACAAAAGATTACATCCATATGAAGACAATAATATGAATACAGTTATAATATATTATAATTAATCTATTCTGTGGTGTAACCAAGTTTATACTATATAAAAAAAAGATTCAGATTAAAGCGAATAACAAATTTTCAATGAGCCGGACTAACCCACCTGCAATAGCATATAAATTATAATACCTAAATATTTTTCAAAATTTGAGTGGTGGAACCCACATTAAAACTTAACTAACGTTAATTGGGTAAATGCTTTGTAAATGGTTTAAAAGGCAAGAATTTATATATAAAAAGTGAGTTTATTATTTTCCTTAGAGTGGATTTTATAAGAAACAAAAAAGGTTGAAAAATAATCAAAACATTAATTACCAGCTGTCCTGCAAAAAAACACTTTTGCTGTTTTGGTTCTATGCGCCTTAATTATAATAGATCTTTACAGTAAAATATAAAATCTTTTATTCTGATAAAGGTACACAATTTAGGCCGATAAAAAATTTAATTAAATTAAGCAACTTATAAAAGTAAAAGATACAAACTAAATATTTAAAATCAAATTTTTTTTTTAAATATAAACAAATGCATAACCATCTTGGTAAATATTATAATATATAATATTATAAAATATTAACATAGTTTTTAATATTCAGGATAATATATCGTAGTATCGTACATTGATTGATACACTTTTAAAAGTTATTGTGCAGGTATCAGAAATTTTAACGAAAACACAGCATCAATAAATGCTTAGTATTACTCAGAATCTTAATAATTATAGTTTATACCCACCAACATATGTAATATACTTATACGAAGCTATTCATAATCTTACCGTTAATCCTGTCTATACCTATTCCGTGCGCGATGCGCTGACAGGGACGGCAGTGCTATACCAAATGACAAATGACAGAATAATTTATCACTGTGGTAATTAATTTTGTACTATTTTTGTCTGCGTGTCGTCACTTAACGTTCATATTTATTATTGATAGTATATTTTCATATTTAATTTTTATTATTAGTCTGTCTATATGATACTGGCGACCATCGACGTACGCCGATCTAACATTTTACGCCTCGGGATCTATCCCCGGCTCCCCCCCCCTAGTTCCGCCACTGCCTAAACTATGGTAGCTGGAGACTAAAATGGAAGATAAGGAAAAACGGGAATTTTTACGTAAAATCGGTTTTTGTCAAAATTGATTTTGGTCTTTGGTTTAACTTTAAAAAAATGGTGTCTCGTCAAAATGTCGCGGTAAAAATGCCGTGGAAAAATATCACAGCAAAAACGTCGCTATAAAAATGTTGCAGGTAGTAATATATCGCCGTAGTTGCCGATGTGGCTCACAGTTCCATTAAGGACCATAGGTAATATAATACCATATACCTACGAAAATAGTTCAGTGTACATATTAGTGTGTAATCCGCAACCATAGCTGCAGGAACTCGCCATCACAGTAGCCAGTAACTCTAGATATAATCTATACATGATGTCATTCGAGTATATAATAAACAAAAAAAATGGAAAATTACTTAAGTTCAATTCTTTTTTATACAAAAAAGAAAGAGAAAACGAAAATAAAATTATTTGGAAATGCGTAGAATATAATATAAAGAAATGTCGCGGTCGATAATCATTCATCTGGGCAAATGTAATTCATACTACTGAACATAACCATGTTGCCGATATTGCAAAATTTGAAGCTAAAGAAGCAATGGCAAGACTTTAAAATATTGCAAAAACTATTCAACTTAGTACCCATTATGTATTAGGAACACTTATATGTTACATCACAGGTATATATTGTTAATAAACATAATATACAATTTTCAAATAGTTATTTTTAGTTTATTGTTTTAGACTACTTTCAACATAGCAGGACAGTTTCCGAGTACAACAGGATTAAAACGAACAATTCAGTTAGAAAAATTGAAAGATCAGCTCCACCAGATCCAAAATTAGTAACCAAATTCAAAGTACCAGATAATTACACAAAAACTACAGTCGGCGAGCTTTCTTTAAAATATGATAGCATTGATTACGAAAATAACATAATAGTCCGGTTTTTAATTTTTATTACAGACAACAATATAGGTACAATTGATGGAACAATGTGAACATTGGTTATGCGATTGTACATTTTCTTGCATACCTTGTATTTTCAACCAACTCTATACTGTTCTTGGAATAAACTATTCAAAAGTTGTAACAGCTGTTTATATAATTCTTCCTAATAAAAAAAGAAGATACTTACAAACGTATGTTTTAGCATTAAAATGTTTAAAGCCACAACTTAAACCAATGATGTTTGATTTTGAAAAAGCTGCTAAGAACGCTTCAAAATATGTATATTATTTTGAAAACACGTGTATTAGAAGACCTTGCCGGAGAGTGAGAATAAGAGCTCTTTATTTCCTATAAATGTTTGGAATTGTTACGCATTGTTGAAGTATGATATTCCACAAAATATAACAATTCGGTCGAGGGTTGGCATAATTGTTTAAGTTCAATGTTAAGTTCTCATCATCCTTCTATCTGGATTTGTATCAATTCACTGAAAAAGGAAGAAAGCTTAAACCGTCTAAAACTTTAACAGTATATATTGCTAGCATCAAAACTCCGACAAAGAAAAAATACAAAGATTCTTCAATCCGGCTTAAAGCCATATGTGATGATTATGAAAATCGATCAATTAACAACTACCTGCGTACAATTTCGTATAATTTTCAATATCAATTAATATGAAAATATACATATATACATACATACTTTGTTTTAAGATAATCCAAACGTCAAACTCTTATTTCAAGTTATATTTATAAATCTTTTAATACATTTTTAATTAGTAAATACATGTATAGGAAATGAGTTTTAAAATTTAATTTTTTAATTGTAATTTTAGTTTTTAAATATACATATAATAATATTTATAATAAAAGCAAATTAAATAAAAAAAAAAATAATGTATAACTCGAATTTTTTCGTATTTTTAAAAAATTCGAGGTATGTAACTCGAAAAATACATAAGCTGAATTAATTTTTATCTCCCTAGACATTCGAGTTATCGAGACCGACTGTAATTCATTATTTTCTTTATTACAATATTTTTGATTAATATTATTTTCCGTTTCCTACTATATTTTTATTTAATAAGTTGACTGTGTACTTTGTACATTATAAAATTAATAAAATAAAATTATACTATATAATATTATATTATAATGAACTAATTTTGTATTTTCATATTTTTGTATTCGCGATATTTTTGTGTTCACAACATTTTTACAGCGACATAATTACCGTGACATTATGACGTGGATTCGAAAAAAATAACCATAGATTTATGCAATAATCACTGAATGTTTATATGAGTATTTTCTATATACTATAAAATGTTGAAAAATATTTTGACTCATGTTGAGCTATTTATAGGCATAATATGAACTATTCGATTATTATTATTTATTTTTTATTAATGTTAATAACAAAACGTGTTTGCTTCATCAAAAAACTTGAAAATTTTATTTAAGGTTTCTCGTAAGTTGTTGTTAGTGGAAATTAAAATGAGCGTAAATCTAAGATAGTTTTTGTGATCGTTTGCAGTTAAAATTTATAAAAATCTCAACAATTTTTAAATTATTTTGAGTTGAAGAATCATAAATTTTTTTTTAATTTTGAAGATTTGAAAATGTAATATAAGATTCCTCATAACTCTAAAGTTTGTCTACCTTTATCAAAAAAAAAATGTCTACTGGAAAGTCAAATTAAATTTTTATTAGCGTTTGACGATCAAAGTTTTACAATATTGGATATTCACTCGATTTCTCATGGAGTGATTTTCTTATTTTGTTTCAATTCAAAAACAAATAACTGGTACATATACTTTAAATTTACACCATATGTTTATTTTATAATTTTCTATACTTGGTAAAATTTTCAAAATTTTCAAAATATTTTGATTTGTTTTGAGCTGTTTTCGGACATTTTAAAATTTTCAATTTTTTTTTCTTTATAAGATGTTCATACATTTTTACCCATTGGGTTATTAAAATTTAATACAAGGAAACACAGTGTTAAAATATCAGTTTAATAATATTTAAAACACATTGGCAAGATATTTTTAATTTAAAGTTTAAATTTCATATTAACATAAATTATATCACATTACATCATAATAATATAAAGTTACTTTTTCTGCAATTCATAGTTCAAAAAAAAGTTTACTTCAAAGTATGAGGCCCCTACAATGCGTGAGACCCTGCGCAGGTTCTGAGTACAATATCATAATATTATTATCTAATTATTATTATTGACGCGAAAATACACATACCATCAGCCACGTATAATGTTGGCAGATGTTTAGAGGATAATATACGATGTTATAATATAGTCGACGGTATTTCGACTTGACGTCATAGTTACACATTATTAACTTACTATATCCACCTGTATACCTATACGTGAGTCGTGTACCTATACATTATAATTAATGTGTCGATGGATTGATTAGTAATAATACCACTGAAACGAAGTTGATTAGACGTGCCCTACATTATACGATAATTTACCCTTGGCTTTTGAACCATCGGATCGGATGCGGGTATATAATATACATACAATATACATACACAATACTGTGGGTGTGTATATGTGTAGTATATATTTATATAATATATAACATACTGGAGTACCTATATACATTACAATAAACCAAAATGAGAGGTAAATTACGTAAGCACAAGCATTTGGTTTTCTTGTCGCATCAATGCATATAACATACTAGCTGTACATAATATATAATATAAAAAAAGCTTTTATGATAGGTATAATAGGCAGGTGGTGTACGCATTTGCCTACGTATAATACATAAATATATGCAATTGAAGTAATCATTTTGATACAAATATACAATATATCATCAGAAAATACATGCCAATACGTGGACTAAATTCTAAATCAAAACCCAATCCTGTTTATTTTTTATTTTTTTTATAAGAATTTGAGAGATCATACAACCTTTATTTTCATCATACGAATACAATATGTGAGCATATTATTGTAATCAGCTATACTTTGAATGAAATTACTTCGAGAACTCGAGCCGCAGCTATATGCGAACGCGTAGAGCAATGTTAACGTTATCGACAAAATCGATTTTCTTATTTTGTTTTAATTCATCAACTAATAAAATTGAACCAAATTGTTATATTATAATTCTCTACATAATATTATGGTATAATTTTATAAATATTCCAATTGTTTTTGAGCTACTATATTATAATTTATAAGTTTAAAAAAGGTCGATAAAAGTAAAAAAAAAACTTTTTCACCCAGTGAAAAAGTTTAAGCATATTTAATAGAAACTTGTTATTAAATGTATTATTATTCAATATTAAATATCCTTGCACAATTTTGGTAATTGAAAAAATATATATTTACGCTATACATACAAAATGGTCGTTACGTTTTATCATTGCGATGATTTATGTATTTGAAATTATTTCGAATAATTTTTTTTCTGCTATTTTTATTTGCAAAGTCTCGAATTAATTTTTCTATGTCCAGTTAAGTGCTACTCGTGCGAGCTCTTTATATCGACTCCTCCAATGAAAAGGGAAGTAACTCGAATTTTATCATTTTTCACTTTTTGATGAAATCTGATAACGGATTTTTTTCTCTATCTCCTACGAAAACGGCAGTAACTTTACTATTCCAGAGAGGTTAGAATTCATAATATTAAAATATATTTATAATCTCACATGATAACATTTCCGGTGAAAAAGGACGTATCTTAAGTTACTTCTATTTTTAAATCAACATTCCCCGAAATAATGGAAGTAACTCATTTTTGTATTTTAAATACAATAATTTATTGTTAATTATTTGAATGCATATATTTTTATTTATAGTTTTTAATGATAGCATTGATTATAGTATTGTTATCAGCTAAGTAATAACATAAAATATTAAATAATAATACGATTCATAATCGAATTAAACTCGTAAAATATTTACCCATGATTAAAGAAGTAACTCGAGTTACTTCTTTATAATAAATGATTTTTCCCAGAAAAAAAGAAGTAACTCGAGTTACTCCCTGAAAAACTTTTTTCCCCCTGAAAAAAGAAGTAACTTACACTTATTCTCCATCAAACATCTACTGTGGAGGTTAAAAAACAACAGAATTATGGTGATAATATTATATTCAAACACAAACAAGTACATAAAAAAATTTAAAAAAAAAATCGTTAAAAAATTATAATTAATAGTAATTTAAGTTAAACCTTAAAATAGCTCTACTGAAAAATGATAAAATTCGAGTTACTTCCCTTTTCATTGGAGGAGTCGATATGATTAAGACACTTATGTTTGTTAGTCGGTCTCGAGAAATTAGGTTTCTTAAATTAGTTTTAATCAGTTTAAGTTTAGAAAATGATCGTTTGACTGGTGCAAAAGTTGCTGATAAACTTAAAAATATAATACAACATGTACTTAACAACTTCAATATAAAAATTATAATAAGTTGCTTTTTATTAAATACAAACACAATTCTTTATAGGGTTTTTAAACGCAACCATACTTCTTGTTAACTGTTAGCCGTTAGGTACGACTTTATTGTAGACGGGAGTTTATTACATTAATTGATTCTGCTTAATTGGTAACAACAGAATTTAAAAACAGAACACAATACATTTATTATATGTATACATATATAATTCCATAAACAGATACATGTTACATACAATATTAATTTCTACTTTTCTATACAATAATGTTAGTATTTTCCAATAGAAGGGGGCCCCAAAAAGGGCTGGGGCGTCAATGAAGATGTACACTCGACACCTACAACTTTAAACTGATCGATATAACCTTGCCCTTTTTAATGTTTTGTATAAATATATAGTTTAAACGATGTGCCGTGCATAAATAATTAGGAAAATAGAAATTCAGAAGATAATATTAAAGTACTTATTTAAAATGTTTAAAAAGTTTTTTATATTATAACATGTACTATATAGGTAGCTTAGAACTAAAAAGAAATTATACCAACAAAATTATCACTTTTATCATTTAAAATGACTATAATCATCAATGTACTTTTTTATTATTATTTATTTGTATTATAAAAGTGCCTACCATTATTCATTTTCAATAACGTACCTATCTGTTAAATATCAAGACTTAAGCATCTGCTCAATTCACACCCTTGCATCACCGAAATTAGCAAATCACCCCCCCCCCTGCGATTATCGCAATAACTGTTGTTTTTAATGATTTATAAACGACTACATTAGACACGAATTCATTTTTTTGTCGAAATAATACGTTGTATCTTGAGTGTAAATTCGCCGTGTGACCACGTCACGTGTTACAATGTAGCTGACTGTTATTATGGAATTAAATCACAGAATAAAGCAATATATATTATTATTTAATCATCTTGTCTGGTGTATCTTTTAAAACGAATAAAAACGTTTGGGCGTACCATTTCACTGCAGGCAATAATAATTTATTAGTGTCCGTTTGGATTAATGTGTCGGCCGTGGCGTTGCGCGACGGCGACGGCGGAAGGCGGTGGATGAGGCGGTCGGTAAATCGTCGATGCTGCCGTCGTCGCCACGAACCGTCTGCCTTTATGGGGTCCTGGTACATCGGAGATACAATAGCGGCATAATGGCACCAGGCAAAGAAAAAAACAGAATACTATATGTAACATGTAACCAGAGGGTCAAACGTTATTGGAAGAAAAAGAACTCGTACAACTCGGTTATCTATGTAATTTATTTTTATTACTATTATTATTACTATTATTGTTATTCATCTTATTCATCATTCATAATGTGATTTTATTGAGGCTTTTTTAACGCGTTTTCATTATTTTTATTTACAGAGGTAACAGTTATAAAAGGTACCTATAGCAGTACAGCCTACAGGCTACAGTAATTACCTATGTCTTATATTTACTTGTATTTTTATTTTTTTTTTTTAAATTTATTATTTAAACATATTTTTTATATGATTTAAAGAGGAAGGTATTCGGAGGTGTGAGGGCATAGTCACCACGGCTCAATAACGTTTAACAACTGACGGGGACGCTCTTTATTTAAAGGTAAAGGCTATTTTAATTTTGCCAAGTCGAGCACTGGTTAGTGGACAGTACGTCACGCGAGTGAGACGATACGCGTAAGGATGTAGAGGAAAGTGCACACTGTCACTTTAAACTTACTTTCCATCACAACCAACAGTGAGTACCACTCAAACATAATACCAACTTCAAACACAACAGTACGACGCGACGACGAGGAAATCGGAATAATATCGCTATATAATATTATATTGTACGGCCACCGCATTAGCAGCGGATCGTTCGACGGCGGCGGCGGCGGCGCCCGTGTCGAGAGAGCGTGCTTGATGGGGTCCTGGTACACACACCGCGAGACGGCAACGGACTTGCTACGCGGCGCCAACTCTTGGTAGGCGCCCGACCTCGCGAGTCCGATCCGACCGACCCGACGACAGGCTTGGTCCGGTGCTGTCCTCCTCCACCCCCCCGCAGAGTCGGCGGAGTAGATAAATTGCTCGCGGAATCCGTCGTCAGCACGGTTCCGTGCATGGGGCCCTGGTAACCGGCGCCCCGAAAAACGCCGCACCGTCGGCCGGACAGCGTCCGCGGTCGTCGGCGGCGCGGATCAATCGGTGTAGGCGCGAGCGCTGGTGGCGCTATCTGTACGCCGCCGCCGCCACCGGTGTCAGCCGCCGGCGCCGCGGCACGCAGATGCCGTTCGTTCTTGTCGGGACGGGTGCGCGGGCGAAAAATTATCTATTTTGTCGGCGCTTTTCATTAATTCCAACGTTATTTCACTGCGATTGTTTGAAATCACTTCATTAATGCACACGGTTTGCATGGTATAATAATTATTAGTATCACCGCAGGGCGATAGCCGGTAGTGAACTCAATTGCATATTGTCATGATGGTGCTGCATTAACTGCAGGTGCAGTCAAAATTGCATCTACGCGGGTGCAAAACAAATATGATCCGTTGCATTTTGACGGTCAGACTTAGCGAACGTACCATTTGCTGTACCAGTGGGCCTGAAATTTATTTTGGATTCAGTAGTCAAAAATACAAAAATTTTTTTTCAAAATTTCAAGTATAGAATATACTTTTATTTGTTTTTAAATTCCAATAAAGGAAAATAGAAAATCGATGTTGTTAAAAACTAAAATGCAGCTTTTTCTTAATTTTTGTACTTTAACTCTTCCAAAAGGTGAAGACAGACAGAAAAAACCCATCATTTTAAAAAGTATGATATATTAATACTTATCTCTCCGCTCAGAATCCAAAACAGATAGTGCTCCTATTTTAATATTTGATAACAGATGAATTCACTCTAAATTAAAGTAACAACTATACCAGTACCTACATAATATTACAAAACAACATGGGAAGTGCTGAACACAAATGTTTAATGTTATAAATTTGTAATTCGATAAAATACGCATGTTGGTTTGCGGACGTACTTTTTAAATTTATAAATACCTATCAAAGATTTTATAGAAAATATAAATGTAGGTGCTATTATTTTTTTAGGATTGGATAGTTTGATTGGTAAATATTGACAGAAGTTGAGCACTTTGATATGAATTTAAACCAATATTAGTAAAAGAAGGTGAAAATAAATGTGATACTTGACGTGAAATGTAGAATGAATTAGAGTTCTGAACCATGTATTTGTCATGTATCTATCATTGTACAAAGTCATTTTTTAAATCAAAATAGGTTTTTTTTAACATCGTTATAATCGAGATTCCTGTATCATATTATGGTATATATAAGTATTTCGTCGACAAATGTATTATATTATTTTCATGGATTTAATGACGGCTACGAAGTACACGAAAAACCGGAATCAAAGACTTTGATCGATCATCGTCAAAAACGCCGCCGTTATATAATCTCAACACATTTTTGTTCGGTAGACCGAATTCTAATTTATGATACCATAGATATCTAGTTGGTTGTAATTCGATGAATAAATAAATAATTTTATTTGATCGTTCATAAAATCGTAAGCGCACGAATCGTTTTTTTATTTTTTAATTTTACGTTTCAACAAGTTCGTATATACGCGAATCAAACATATAATCATCGGCCATTGATAAATAATTTAGTAGTAGGTGCTATAATATATTGACCTACTTATATATAGTGTATGTTTTTTCGTACAAAAATAATAAAATATTTTAGTTTTTAGGATTTTTTTTAACAGTACCTACTTTCATCACAATAAAACCGTTTACTCTACAACAGAACTCACAAGTTTAATCCTTCAACAATCATAAATATACGAAAAAATAATAATATATAATATGTATAATATTACTACCTACGTTAATTTGACACCAACCAATTCAAAAGTATAGTATTGTATTTTTATCGTACCTAGCAACTTAAAATTAATGATAAATTACTACAAAAATTGGAAAACGGTTCTGAGGTGAAGTCGACTATTGCTTTTATACATGTGTCATGCGTAATATATACAAATGTATAAAAATAATGTTTACAGAACAATACATATTTTTAATTTCCTAAAAAATATTTTCGAGAAAATCGTTTATACGTGAGAATTTCAGCATGATGGTACATTAGTATTTATTAACCATATTGAATATAATTAAAAGCTGTTAAACCAAAAAGAGTTGACAAGGGATTGCATATATACAGGCAGGTTCAGTGGCGCCAAAAATATACTATATATCAATAATATACATCAAGGGAACCCTACAATTCTCCCTTTTTTAATATAACACTCATATGCAATCAAAGCACCTCCATATAATGCAATGTTAAATCATTTATTTTTATGAACGTAAATTTTGGATACATAGCGGATGGGCATGGCCGGTTTCCGCCAAAAGTGTACCTTTCCCTTTTCCCCCAATTCACTTTTCCGCCAAATCATAAATTGTTCGATTCCCTTTTCCGCCAAAAGTGTACCTTGCCCTTTTCCCCCAATTCACTTTTCCGCCAAATCTAAAAAGTAAGTCTAGAATTTGAATATTATATTATATAAAATATACATGTCTGTCATTATCTATTAAAGATTGAAAAATTATAATATATTATATACATTACATAAATAATTGAAAAACCATTAGGTTGGTATCTAAATAAACATTATTAGGTATTGTGTGTGTTTTATAGATTGTCCAAAAAAGTTAAAAAATTTAACTAATGAAATACACTAAAATGTTATTTTATGAATATTATATTTTACTGTTAATAACGCGATTAGGTTCAAAAGAAGTAATAAACTCAATAGTAAGTTATAGTTTATCGAGAACGGTTAGAAAGCGACTAGGCTGCGTACTATTATAGGTACAATAACGGTTGGTTTCGTACGTATCATACAACTGTCAACTGTAACAATATAACTGATACAACAAGCAAGATTAGCAATATAAATCGATAGCGTTTGGGAAATAATCCTGATAATCAGTGATAAATTTATCATTTGGTTGAAATTACGGTACGTTATATATATATATCATTATAGTACAAACTTTTTAATGTATATAAAATAAAAATAAAATTATAATTTATAATATATTAAAATATGACTAACATGCATATTGTATATAATATAATATTTAAATTATACTAGACTTACTTTTTAGATTTGGCGGAAAAGTGAATTGGGGGAAAAGGGCAAGGTAGGGTTTTGGCGGAAAAGGGAATCGAACAATTTATGATTTGGCGGAAAAGTGAATTGGGGGAAAAGGGAAAGGTACACTTTTGGCGGAAACGGGTAACTCCCAGCGGGATCCCCTGCAGTACCCTACATATCTAGGGGTGGTCCCTCCATTTAAAAAATCTTCTATGACATATACCATAGATAAATTTGGTATTTACCCACTGAGAGGGTGTGTCAAATCGTTAAATCTTAAATGTATGCGTGTTGTAGCGTTTGGTAGCCGGTAGGTATTAGAATACCTAATGCTAAATTATAGCATAACGCTAAAAACAACTATCAATGGTATTCAAAAATACATCATATCATTCATAATATATTTATTTAATCAAATTTTAAATAAATAGTCAATTATTATTCAAATGTTTCTAAGTTATTTAAAATTATATTTATATAGGTATAACGGAATAAGTACGATGTAGGTACCTAACAATTAAGTCCATGGTTAGTTAAAATGCTTGAAAAATTACACTACGACAATAATAACCAATACTGAATTTTTAAATCGATAAATTATTGTACCTATATAATTTAAGTAGGTACCTACGTCATATTATTTTATTCACGTATAATCACTATTTGTATTTTATGTATACCTTCACGAATATACGTATTTTGTTTTAATAAGTACAATTAAATAAATAATATTCTACATGCAAAACATTTTCTTCTAATATCATTTAATACAAAATATACGAGTAAACGTATAAAACAAAAAAAAAAATAATGAAGACTGTAGATGAGTAAAAAAATAAGGACTCTAATTTTTGATTCAGCTGTCAATGTGGCTATATTTTCAACTGAAAAAATATTAGTTAAATTTCAGAAATGTAATTATACTATTTTAACATTGCACATTTAAAGTTATATAAGTTGCTTGTTGAGACTCCTCACATTAAATATACTTTGAAGTTTGCACGCACAAAAATATTGTTCTCTTTCATTTACATAACAATAACATTTTTTGTTTCTAAAATCAAATTTGAAAGATTTTTCTGAGGATTACAAATATAATTAAGTGCAAACATCCAGTTAAGCATCATAGTGTATGAATTGTATGATGGATAAATATAAATGCCCTATTTAAAATAATTTTTTTTAGATAAAATCTTAAGACTTTAATAATGCATTACGTATTGAATAAGGTATTCGATATAGGTGTTAAGATGAATCAACGAATATTTGATCAATAAAATGTTTTTGGTTACCGCTTACCATATAATATACCTATATTTAAGTGTGATATTGACAGGTATAATATAATATGGTCGGATTGGTATTGACTAATGTACACCATGCAGGCTTTCGACAACGTAATATAATTTATGTTTAAATATAATAAACACATGTATAATTCTAGTTGACCTGGCATGTTTATACGGTGTTTAATATAATACAATATATGGTTATTATTTAACACTACAATTAGTTAAGGGTAGTGCAACCGCGCCCAAATTTATCAAAATAGTCAACGCAATAATTAAACCAACACACGTGCGGTACCCTTTGCAGAATGCAGTTACCAATGCATAAAACAGTTGATATAGTCTATAATCTATATCTAATATTTATATGTACCTAAATTTGTTGCACACCGCAATGACTAAATTTGCTCGTGTAGTTGGTAGTAAATGGAAAAAAAAGTGTTACAGTAGGAGTGCTAGTTAACAAAAAGGTTTCAATTATTATAATATTAGAATGTAAAATAATTAAAAAGAGTTTAATCCTTGATCTAGACCATTGGCTTTTATTAATGTGTGAAAATAATTATAAATCAATTATTGATAATCTACAAACTCGATATAAATGCGTAAGAATAACTGATAACTTAAGCTATTCTGTTAATGTGAAACAGTCTTCAATTATATTACATTCTTATTGTTTCTAACTTTTAAAATACATTTTTTTTATAGGTACTGTAAATATTTTACTTTACTTACTTTTTTAGCTTTTTTTTTGATTACGTTTTTATTCGATTTCAAATCTTTTTTTTTTTGTACACGTTCTGTTTTTTGGGTTCAGGTTTTACCTCGTTAATAATTTCGAAAATGTACAAGAAAATCTAGTAAAAATAAATACATCGTATTCAATTACACATAGGTACTAATACTAAACCGGTGTAATAAAGTATTTTACAAAAAAAATAAAAATATTGTATTTAATTGTCCCCAAATATAACTGTAAAATATATATTACATAAAAATAATATATACAACTTTGTACTTGCACCTCTTTCAACCATCGACTCTTCGTCAGCGCTATTTAATGAGTTATTAAATGACATTTACACAGTACCTATGTGAAAAAAAAATTTTGAAATTTAAAACCTCATTATAATGATTTTGTTCCATCATACTTGAAACTATGACTATCTAGTATGGGGTTCTATTAAGGGTAATGAATAGATACATTTCATAAAAAATAAAAACATAAACATTCGTTACCGTCGGTGATTTAGAGAGATCTATCATTACATACATTGTAATGAGCAACGGTCTCACGAACTTTTATTATATTATAATATATCATATAAATGAGCTACTCTAACTTGGTAGCATGGATGACCTTACACAACACATAATCCGTATTCCTTATAATGAGCCACACCAATTAAGTAGCATTAATAACCTTACACAACGTACAAAGTATTATCAAATCCATAAGTACCTACCCGTTTAACTATAACGACGGATGCATCAATCACGAGCCGACTATACTCTTTCAAATTTGGCAACAACAACTCTCTCAAACGACCTCGTGGCAAGACACCTGCAGAATCTAAAGACCGATATCGTATATAAGAGGTTCAAGACTACAGCATAATATTTATATGTACCAACTATTAGAGCCGTTAAGACCAGAAGCAGCCTCACGACGTTCAGCCACACACACACACACACACACACACGGAAAAAAAAGTTAAAGTTTTTTTTCAAATATTTTAATTTCTCAAAAAAAAAAACAATTGAAGTACATATCATTAGTATAGATATTACTGTTATATTTGTATGAGACTATTTCATTATTAGTAGATTAAAATTAAAATATAAATAAGACTATTTTTTAAAATAGAATAATAATAAGTAATTTAGTAATATATAATATATAAGATTCTAGAAAAAATATAAAAATGCTAACTGAAAAGGCTGTCATTGAAAGTTTTCTTGATGAATTATAGCGTGTGATAAACCGTGAGTTATATGTAAACCCAACTAGCTGAAAACAACATGTACAAAATACATCATGCTTAGGGTCACATTAGCATAGTCAACAGTAATATAGGTGAACCTTTCAATGAGGAACAGATCGATATAATAAAAACACATTTATCCAGCTTCATACAATATTCAACCTTAAGAAGCAGGGGTAATAGGGCGCCATATATGGTGTTAGGCCATAAAAAAATAGTCATGAATAGGTTAATGGCTATGCTAACATAGGAAATGTTATTAACCTAATTTAATGTGTTACAATAACTTTTTTTACTAAACTTAATTAGTTATTTCAATTTATAGAGCATGGATTTATTCATATCATACTATTATATGTTATACTATATATTATTATTATTACTTACAATTACGACTTAACTAGATTAAAAAATATTATAAGTGAAAGACATAAAAAATGTTGGACATGAAAATAAATATAAACATGTTATTTTGCAAACGGAAATTGTTATGTCTATTTTCATGCTCAACATTCTTCATCAATATTTTTACTATACGTTGTGAAAACTAATCACACAATATGAGTTGAATATAGTATAATTTTAATGACAATTATACAATATATACTAACAGGTATAATGACCAGCCATATATATTTTATAATGTATACTTATAGAGAATATAATGTAAAATATTTTTACATGTCGAACACTTACAGTCTCACACAACAGAACGTATATTTGTAAAAACTTACTCTCGATTGTACCACAACGGTGTATCGTTGTGTATGGTACGTGTCGTGCACGAGTTACGTTCCACAGAAGCGATCGTACTGTTGTTATCGTATTGTTCTATGATCGTATGATATGTACGTCGGGTCTAGTGCGTATATGGCATAGTTCCAGTGATCCTCCAAACCGGAGGGTGTATCGCCCCTTCGTAATTCACGAACAGCGTTGGAACTGCCCGTCTCGTTTACAATTATTATGACCCGACAACGCGTCCGTATGATTCGAATCCGATCACGTTCGATGGCTTTGACTTGTCGTTGAATTACACACGATTTTTTTTCTGTTAAAATGACTATAACATTACATGAATATTATAATATAGCGATATTAAAAAAGTAATATTTAAACCGTGTGATTAAAGTGTTACCGTATATAATGAAATTATAATAAACTTTTTTCACACAAAAAATTGTTAATATAATTGTATTGCATATTATGTATTATATTACAATATGTTGTATAGTAAATAATCTGGTACATCATATTTTATATTTTTGTTTAAATTTATCTGCAGTTTCATAATGAAGAGAAACACAATCACCAAACCTAGCCCCACGAACGATTGTTCAACGCCAAAATTTAGCATACAATGTGTTGCTACATACCGTGTTTGAATCGTTAAATAAACTTAGAAAAAATTTATTTGAAGATAAGTTCAGGTTCAGAGAAACTATCGACATATTTTCTATTGAAATTTTAGATTTAGTTAAAATGCTAAAATATTCTCTGATTACAGATTGTGGGTCACATATGAAGTCATCAAAAATTATAATGGAATTTTTCTTAGTTAAATTTAGGTTTATAACTTTATCAGTGCTTGTAAATATGAACAATTTAGCACCTTGTAATTTGTATATCATCTATTATTTTTTTTTATAAAACATATTTTCCCGATTAGAGATTTTTGAGTATAAATAGAAATTTCAAATCTTAACCCGTTTTCATGAGTGATTAGATTGTACATAATATTTGTTTTTCCTGAAACACCTGGGGCCATCTAGTATAGCACGTATAGTATCAGGTAATAACGAACCGTGTCTTGATGGTTTATTACTATCTGAACATCTACATTTATAGCATCTAATTTATCTTTCTGTTCCATCAAATTAATTTTTTTCTTTATAAATTCAGTCAAATTCGCTTATAACGATCTTCTAGGGACCTAGGGAATCTGATCGTTATAACCGAACTTCGTTATATCCGGATCATAAAAAAAATATAATTTTTTTGAAAAATTGATTTATTAAACACATTTTTTACTGTTTAAGTTTATTTAAGATTACATATTTTAACATTCAAGGTATTTATATAAATTTTTAAAAAATGTACAGATTATAATACATATACATATTACGTCATATAGTAGGTAGATTTGTTTGAAAAATAATCTATAATAGTAGTTTGTTTATAATTTGAATAAGATTTTTTAACAAAATTAAAAATATTATTTAATGCCATTGATACTTCTGGCGTATTTATGTCATTGTTTACCGAAACAAAAGTACGCATCTGATCAATATAAAAATACATCATACATTTCCAAAATAGATTGTACTTTGAATATGATTTCTTCGCTGATCTGTTACAGATAAGATTAAGAATTATCGATTTGGACGAAATCAAATTTACTACACAATGTGCATACATATTATTAATTGCTATAGGTGATTATAAAAACCAATTTTCGTTTTAAAATAACATCGCTATATCCGGATTATTTTTATAACCGATATCGTTATATACGAATAAATAAGTACTACACATAGAAAACCAACCAAATACATTGCTTGGAATCGTTTTACCCGGAATATCGTTATATACAGCATCGTTATACGCGAATTTGACTGTAATCTAGAATTTTTCAATTTATAATCAGTTATAGATGACGCGTTCAACTCTTATTTGCAATTCGAACAAGACTGGTAAAGTATTTGGAAACTTCCTTGTAAATAGTCTTCCGTTTTGAACCCTACGTTTCCCATGTTTCAAGCTATCGCCTATCAGCATTGTGGTTCTGGTACAAAATTAAAAAATAAGATAGATTGCGGTGACAAAGGAATAAACCCGTTGAATAGTCGCGATCACGATATTACGTATGAAACGAGTAAAAATTTAGACGGCAGACATAAAGCTGATAATGTGTTAGAAAATCGTGCTTGGGAAAGATTTAAAGGAAAAGATACTCCTAGAAAAAATAAAATTGTTGTGTACGCAGTAACAAACGCAATGAAAGCTAAAAGAAAAATAGGTATGGGCTATAAAGGTAAACGGAAATGTGTTACAAGTATATAAAAAGAAATGGCATACTACTATACTAGCAGCGAAGAAAAAATGAACATTAAAGAAAAAGAATGGTGGCAAAAGGTTGGTTTTAACACCAGGATAGTCAGGAGGTGTAGTTCCCTTAATACCTATATTTTCAGGACTGTCGGCACTTGGTAGTTTGATGTCTGGAGGTCCTAGTGTGTATAATGCAATTCGAAATTCGAAAAGAAAAAAAGGTGGAGGCTTATGTTTAAACATAAATGGATTAAGGAAAAAAAAACTGATAAATACGCTACCTGACAGACCGCTTTCGTCAATGGTCTTATGAAATATGTTAGAAAGTTAAAAATCAACCATTTTCGTGGAGTCTTTTCACGTGATAACTTACCTAACACACTGCATGCATTTGAATGTGGTATATTAAACTTAGATTTATCTTCAGGTGACGGAAGTCATTGGGTAGCGTTTCATAAAAATAAAAATAAAGTACTATATTTTGATATACCTTTGGTGATTTACCTCCACCAATTAAATTGCAAAATTATTTTAAAAATTTTAAATAGTATATAACTAATCTAACTATCAAGATTTCAATACATTTAACTATGGTTATTTATGTCATAACTGTTGTTGCATTAAGTTTGACTGGAAAAATAACTATATTATCTACGAATTATTTTCTGCCTTTAAACGTTTACGAGGATTCGGAAATAGCGTTGTTATATGTTTACAAACACAATTTATTTCCAAATATAAATTCCACTAATAACCGACTATAACTCTGTAACTCTTTCATAAGGTCATATACAAAAACCAGACACATTTACTTTGGAAGAAGGATGTTGTGAAATGTTATACAAATTTAAAAAACAAGTTAATTTCGAAAGAGGTAATTCGCTTTATAATAGATAAAGAACACAGCTAACAGTCAGTATGGCATCGGTTTTCGGATTTGAAAAGGGAAGCTATAGACCATTGCATGAAATTAGTCGATCGGGAAAAGCTGCCAATTTAAACACAATCATAACTATATAAAAGTAATAATGTGTAAAATAACACTCTTAGGTCATTCAGGAACCAAATACAAAGCCATTCGATATAAGAGTTTTTCCCAATCTCCATTAAGCCTTATATATTACAGATTAAACAAAACAGATATTAATTCAAAAACTGTTTAGTTCGTTGATAAAAATAATATTCCGATCAACAACTTTGACGAGACATTGACAGTTGTTTTACATATTAAACTTCACTGATCTCATTATTAAATTTGTATCTCAGATTTTGTAATGTACAAGTCAGTTACTTTGAGGTTAATCGGGAACACAACCATATTATCCTCGAATTATTTTCTGTCTATAAACCTATACGAGGGACTCAAGCAGTGGATGTTCAATTGGAAATTGAAGCTTCAAAGTCGCTTACAGGTGTAACTGCATATTGTTTAATAATTCATGATCGTATTGTAGAATATGTACCTTAGCTATTACTAGAGAAGTAAGAGAACTTATGTAAATAATTTTTTAGAATTAATATATAATTGTATTAGTAAATAAAATAATATTTATCAAATTGTTTTTTTATACCTAAATAGTGATGTATACTATTCTAAACTAATAAAAAATAAAAATAAATATTTTGTTTGTGTAACAAAAGTTATAGATACTTATTATTTATACACAGTTATGTGTTTTTACGATTACATAAACTGTTTAAAAAAATTATACTTTTTGAGATTTTGTGTTACACGGTGGAACATGTAGAAATCACCGCTCAAATTGAAGGAAGCTCCCGGTAAAAAAGGTGCTCAGTACATACAAATATATACTACTACCAATTGACGTAAACTCAATTTTAATGATTGATATTTAAGAGAAAAATGTATTTAGCTTATACTTAATATATTATTTTTTAAATATCTCTAGGTTTTAGGTCGAGCACACGTTTTCTTACTCGAGAAAAGCCCCAAAATAATTTCCAGCACACGTCTACGGAAACAACAGTAAAACGACCATTTTATTAAAAAAGCATGTTCAAGTACTTTTGATAATATGCTGCACTCTTGCAGGGTTGTATTTTGTATGAATTTGTTTACTGCCAAAATGAACTTGATAATTTTTATTAAATGTTAACCTAGTCTTTCTGTCTAACTTTTCTCAAATAGTTTAAAAAATACACGGGATTTTTTTAAAAAGAAATACATTACAATTTTTATTTCCAGATATTTTTAAAGTTCTACAATTTTAAGCTGGTGCAAAATGAATGTGCAATAGTCAATAAGTTCTCAAATATTAATTTTGGTGAACAATTTTTGTTTTGACACATAGTACTATCTGCTATTCTCGATTTGAATACAACATTAAAATTATTTACTAATTATATATTTATATGTACCTATATTAGAATACTAGAATATAAATTAAAGTGCACAATGAAGTGACCACCGTTCCACTCCTATACCTTTACTGCAACTTATAAATTATTATTTAATTATAATATGATATTATTAATTTATTACTGGTATTATTTTTTTTTTTATTAAACATTTTGCTAATGTAATTATATTCAACTTCATCGTGTTAAAAAGCAACAACTGATTCGGAATATTATCTCTTTCAATAATTCTTAACAATTTCAGACAATTACATTAATAATACATAGTACCTATATGTACGATAATAAATAAATATTGTAATATTTTGGTCGGGCCGAAGAAGCCAGGCTCGTAAGATTGCAATAATATCATCATATATCACATATGTGGCATAACGCCATAATAGCCTATGACGATCAACAGATAGGCTAATCAAAATAATTACATTTAAAAAGAAAATGGTTTTCAATATTAAATAATTATGATCACAGGGCTTTTTGGATTAGCGTACCTATATATACCTACTCTGGTTATTCTGTTATTTAGATTTTAGATACATTACTTCTTTTCGGAGAATGAGTACGGAACCTACGTTAAAATATATTAAAGTAGAATATAATATGAGTGAGGACAATTAAAATTTAAACGTCTTGTAGTTTTATATTGAAAATAAATCTGGGATAGTCGTAATTTAAAACAAATTTAATATTTTCAAAATAACTAATACGAAAAAACAATTATAAATGTGTTCCCATTACGACTAATAATAATATTACATAATTATTATTGAACAGCAAAACTGCAGTTCATCATAATTTATATTATATTATAGTGGTGCTCGAGAAAAAAACGCAACCGACATGCGTTCTCGGCGCCGTGTGACTCTCGTCACTTCAACATTAAAAATAATAATAATTATTACAATAATAAGGCAGCCGTATTCTTACACGCGGTGCATTTATGTCCGCATTTTTTTCTCGTGGAATTTCTGATGATAGTAAGTTGTAGTATACACGTGCGGTTCTGGTTCGGTATAAAAAGTGTACATTATATTATTATGTGTATTATAACATCATTATAAAATAACATCGAACGGAAGAGAACTGTGGTACAAACATTTTATTTTTTTGTTCGTTATTACGACTCGTCGACATCGCAATATATCAATATTTAAATATGAAATAATAAAAATAATGCATATTTGTACCTGCTTAAGTACAAGGCGTTTCAAAAAAATATCGAGCCACTCAAATAGTTTTGTGGAAAAAAATCTCAGAGGCATTTATTGAACACGCACGCATCACATATACGTCGTCGACTAAGATATAGGCGCTGCCGATTCGACATAATATATAAGATATATAAGCTGTAATGTCTGTAGGCAATTGTACAAAAAATATTATAAACATCATATTAATATTATTACCTATTATTATGTTGTATACAACAACTATAAAAATTGCTCCGAGTAAACTATAAGTTTTGCTGTAAAACATTATGAATGACTATTCACGTGTTCTTTAATAATATTATTAACCATTCGTATTATATAACTACTTATCATTGTGAAGCGGTAATTATTGTAAATTTGTAATACTGTTTTAAAAAAAACAACGACGATTTGCGGAAAATTCGTTTTCATGTTATACTTATATTAATTGCTTGTTAAAATTGGTGATAATAATTATTCCATCGTCCATATTCAACTATAGAATATTGATTATAGGTAGAGAAATGTATACGACACATTTATTTATTTGTGCTCAGATTGTTGTTTTCTAGATGTGAATAAAGTTGAGAAACTATTTGAAAATTTCTTCTTTCTAGACCATCTTATTTAAAAAATTGTTAGAGTTATAATATGATATGTCTATTAAATCGTTATATTAAATATCATATTAGTTTTCAATTTTGGGTATTAAAACTTTATCGTTTTTAGTTTTTACTGATAATAATGTGATTTTAATTACATATTACATTATTTTATTATATAATTTTGTTCAACAGATTTTTAGTTCAAATAAATATAATATATACTATTATAAAACGTTTTTGAAAAATCGATTAAAGTTTCATAAACTGTATATAAAGGCGTTTTTACTTTATATATGTATGCTGGCCGTGTGACTGTAACTTACGCGTGCCAGCCGCAAACCAACAAACACGTTGATTGCAGACTCTGCCACCGCAGTAAAATGTCATTATAAGTTTTCGGAACTTTGATAGTCGACTGTTCGAAAACGATTTGATGAAAATTGATATAATTTGACCGCCAGACTATCAAGGTAATGGTATACAATAATTCTATCATTATGGTGGTACTATATTATTAGGTATACAGAAAAGTCACTGTGGTATCAATAATTAATAAAAATACTGACAATTAAATACGCCGATGAGTGAAATTAAGTGAAATTAAACGCGCCGATTAGAGACGTGCGAATATCGTATGACCATCGCACGACATAATAATATTTATTACGAGAAGTAACTATTTATAATAACATGCATCGTATAATAATACCGTCGACAAAAGCTGTCCGATTCCGGCGCTTAATATTTGTGGACACACCCTGCAGAGTACTATATGTATATTATGCACGCCCGCTGTATTCTCGTATATATATATACGTACTAGCAAATTAATATGACGTATTATTCCGTGGGGTGCAGTTACACCACGTTTGTCGTCTATTCGATATATCATAACGCTCTTCTTCCCGCAGACACGGATGATTTTGGAATATTGTAATATATCTTTGCTCTAAAAAGTCGAGCGCGTTTTTTAAGTTTCGAAACAAAACTAAAAAAAAATATAAATAAGAAATTAAATTTGTATTTTCACGTTTCTCAAAACATATTATTTCAGAAGACATGGCCAATTTACTAGACGTAGTAGTAGAGTCGCGACCGCATCGTTATTAGGTCATTTAAAACGTCGGCAGACGTAGATTTATGCAGACGGCGGCCGGGCTACACTCTCCGTATAATATATTATACGTATTATATTATTATTATTATCATCATTATAATGCAAGGCAGACATCTAGCGCGATGGCACACCCTGTATATTATTATATGTCTGTATAGCTTGTGAGAATAACTCGCGAGCGGAAACTAGCGCGGAACCGGGTTCATTTTTTACCGTCTCCCACAGCGGGAGATACAATAATAATAATAATAATAATAATATTAATTCCACAGAGTCCCCGTCCGTCGTATATATAATATTGCGTCGTCGTCGTCGCGGTCGTCTTCGCAGCAGCAGCAACAGCAGCCGCCGCCGTTTCCCTTCGCCGGTTATCGAGCCACTGCTGCGCATATATTATTATTACATTTATATATTATATTATATATATATATATATATAAACGTTCGGAAACTGTCACGCGACTACCCGTAGTAAATTTTACGGGAACTCAAAAATATTAATTAAACTCGTATTATTATATGCCGCCGCACAGCCGACGCGTAATAATAATAATAATAATAATTAATATTATAATAATAATAATAATAATCGATACGGCTGCTACATATTATATTATTCTCGCCGCTCTCAATAACAACGATATAATATATAATATATGTGTATACACTCCCGTCATCTGCTTTTGCAGCAAATAACAGCAGGCAGCGCACTGTCACGGATACGTGCGTATATAATAATAATATTATATTATAGGTATCTATTGCATACAAGCGACGCACTCGTAAATTGACCGACCGACCAAGATGAATGAATTTATCCGCTGTGTTCCGTACAATGGTACACGTGATGTCAAATAGTGGTGACTAAAAGTATACGTTATACGACACGGTAGCATAATATATATATATAAATATAAATACAAATATTCGAAACGACGCGGAGTTCTGCCGGAAACTTAAATTGTATTCGTATGTATTGTAACGAAGGTATATTATGTGATCATTTATGATATTATAATATTGTATGAAAAAGGTGGGAAAAAATAAACGTGAAGGTGGCCGAGCGGGGGACGACCGCGATAGAAACGCTGTTATTATAGGACAGTTGAGCAGGTGCCTATATATAGTGTACCTACTTCAGGGACGACATTTTTCCACCTATAGTTACGAAGGAAAAAAAAATGAAAAGATTAGCAGACGACAGCAGAACTGAACAATAATAATATGGTATAGCAGCGACGAGGCTAAAAAAAAATATCATATTATTAAACTCGAGCCCGGGCGAAGAAATCGTTGTAATATTGTGCGAGTCTCGCCTTTATTATAATATATATATATATATATATACATACTCAGACGAGATAATATAATATAATGCGTGTTACTCTGTATATATATATATATTTCGCTAGTGCATTACAAAAGTGGAGCGCAATAGAATTATTATATGTATATCTACCGACGTGTATATAAAATACAATTTGCACATTTAACCCGTTACACGCAACGTTATTATAATATGTACAAGTCGGGGGGATGTTATTATTTGGATTTGCAGAGCGAAGCGACGCCGCGGCGCCGAGTATCAAACACTCGAATAACCGGCGCGTGTTTAATGGTCTCCGTTTAGTGTTTACGGATTTGTATTCTATACAATAATAATAATAATATGAACTCAAACGATGCATTGGCACAGTTGTATAATAACTGTACATAATATATTATATATTTATAGGGGAGGGAGGGGGTCGTCGTAGAATGACCTCGCGAGATTTCTTCGATGTCTATATTTTCATGTATTTTGAGAACCGCTATACATGTGTAATGCACGGTAATATATTATGTGACGAATACCTGTATGCACCGCAGTCTTAAAATCCCGTTGCAGAGTTTAAAATAATCAATTTTCAGCCAACGATTAATTTTTAAACGTTTCAGTCCAAACGATCGTAAAAACCTAAAATCAACTCATATAGGCGTCTTAACATATTATGTATTTATATTATAATTTATAATGTATGATGTAGATGACTTCTAACAGTGTGTAAACCAAAGAATACGACAAATTTATTTTTGAAACAATTACGCGTGTGTACCTATATTGATGCTTTGATACTAATAGTACCTATATAATAATAGCGATTCGGAAACACTCTAGAAAAATAAAACATAATTGGTGTCTGTATTGTTTACAGTTTACTTACATGGAAGTTACGGTGTGAATATAATATTTAACAAACAAAATACTCAAAGTACATCAACGTAAAAAATAACATAGTTTAACACGCTAATGAACAGTTATTTTTGAAGACTGTACTACTATAGTCAAGACAAAATGATATCGATAGTCGTACATAGTTAAGAGGACGCCTGCACTTGTGTTGACTCCGTCTTACAAACGTGCAAATTGTACGTTTACGATAATCCATTTTGCTCTGCTATTTTTAAAATTAAAATGAATTGACCTATTATAAAATTTAAAGGTAAAATAAATATCTTAGAAGTACCTTGAAGGCTATAATTGATATTTTGATTGCGAAGCAAGTTATGAGCAATTTAGAACTGCACATTTTTTTTTCAAATTTTCAAATTAAATCATTACTTTCTTCAAAATTAAAATATCAATTTTAGTCTCCCCAATAATATCTTTAAATTTAAATATTCAACAGTAGGTCATCCACGGTAATTTTAAAAAATAACAGTGTAATATGGTTTATTGTGAACGTAAAATTGTTCATTTTGAACGTTTGTAAGACGGAGACAACACATACGGGGATGTGGCGTCTTCTTCTTAATGTGTTATATTTTACTTGTATGCGTCGTGCGCGGCGATGTGTCCAACAACTGCCGCCGCCGTCGCTGCCGCCGTCTTGTATTGATGGGATCCTGGTACCTTAGTGGCGCCTAGGTAGACGAACGATCGTCGGTAACCTCACTTTCACTCTTTCAGTTCGGAAATAAATAAAATAAACAATTCAGTTGAGAGGGCGTTACACCGACATCTGTTGTCTCCGTCTTACAAGTGCGTATCATACCAAATTGTACGATCAGCAGAACACGCGTTCATCTCTGTTATTTTAACAATTAGAGTAAATTGACCTCTTATAAAATGTAAAGGTAAGATTATTACCTAAGCAATCCCATGGGCTTATTATTATATCTTAATTTTAAAGCGAGTTATGAGTATTTTAAAATTGTAAATTGTTTGTACATCTTATAATACTCCTAACTCGTTTTAAAATTAAAATATAATAAAATCCAATGCGATTTCCTCGATAATAATCTTTACATTTTACTAGAGGTAAATTCACTCTAATTTTTAAACTAACGAAGCTACACGTGTTCTGCTGAACGTACAATTTGCTATATGTTACGCACTTATAAGAAGAAGACAACAAAATATGTCGGTGTAACGTCTTAAATCGATTTTTATATAATAATATTATCACATTGTTTTTTATTTTATATTTATTTTTGTTCAACTTCTATATTGTGTTCAGATGTTCTTTTAATTATTGTTTTTGAATCTGTTTAATTTAAAAAATATACATTTTGGTTTTAACATCATATTTACAACACTGTTTTATACTTTAATTACATTATCACAATACCGACAAACAAGATAGAATTCATTGGACTGTATTATAGCAGTGATAAATCGGTGCACTTAAAATCGGAACGATTCTGAGCGTAGATTCTGTTAACATCGGTTTTTACTTTTATTTACATTTGTTGTATGCATTTTTTCATCATAATTCTGTTTTTTTTTTAAGATCTTCTTTTGTTACATTTTAATAATAACAGTTTAAATAATTATTTTAGTTACATTTTTAAAATACAAAGTCCTATCTGTATGATTGAATCACATGATGCTGATATGCTGTATTATATTATTGTACCATTGTTAAATAAAATAAAAAATATGATAAACGAAATTCTTTAAGGAACTTGACAACTCACAAACGTATCATGTTTGTTTAATTTCCAATCTTTAGAATAATTTATTAAGTGCTACACAAACATTTCGGGGTAGGTGCTGTGGATATACGGCTCCTAACTAAATACATATAATACACTTATTAATTATTATTATTGTTTAAACATTTAAAAAATGCTAAATATTTAGTTTTAAATGTGTTGTAAGTTTTTATTAACGTGCTCTGAAAATGTTACATTGTAACTACAAATGTATTTGTTTTTAAATAAAATAGTAAAATTAAAATTATTTTGAAATTTAATATATTATAACCACGGTTTAGTGGCAAAAAACCTTGGGTTAGGAAACTCTCAAGTAATTTTGAGCATTTCTTGTAGGTAGTATTTCTTTATGTATATAAATAATATACTAATTTATATATAAGGTAGAAACTCGATTATCCGAACCACCGTTGTACAAACCCTCTAGTATCCGAACTACAATTCGTGGATCCGAACGCTCTATTATCCGAACGTTTGTGAGACTAAGCTGCAGAAAAGCACGTCACAGCTTGTCATCAAATGAAAATGGATAATTTTGTCAAAAAAATATCCTAAACATATATGTTTAATAATGTTTAATATAATAATAAATATGTAATACATAATAATATTTGATTGTATATTTAAAAAAAAAAGGTTTCATGCGATATAAACTTTATCATTTGTAATAAATTTATAGTCAAAATAGTTATAAACATTAATTTATCAAAACTAAAATTTGTCAATTTGATAACAAAATCTTGACAAAGTAATTATTTTGAACTTAACTTGAAGCGTTCACGAGCGTTTTGAGATAATGTAAATAGATAACATTCAAATAATATTTTAATATATTATCATTTAATTAATTTAATACAAATTGTTGTTTATTAGACATCGTTGCTCTTATAGTCGTTTTCCAATAATAACTTTTAAATCGTACAATTATTTAATATGATTGTTATAATAATATTATGTGATATGTTAACGTTGCACGCATGAAAACCGGATATCCGATAAATTGTAGTCTGTAATTAATGTTGTTGTACCTATATGCTATACCACCCTATTAATAAACAAAGTGAGTACAAATCGTTCACGTGCTATATTCCTTAACAATACAAATAATAAAAAAAAGGTCTATTATGTGGTAATAAATTATACATTGGTTTTATAAACACTATATAGCTGCATATTGCATAATAGAAATGAGACATACATTTATTATTGAATTTACGGCCAATGACATAATCAAAATGGCATTTATAACCACTTGTCGACAAATCGGTGAATTTTTTTTATACAATAATACGTTATAATACTCACATTACATATTTTTATACCTCATCTCATATACATCGGGTATGTGTAATATAATATATCATAACTTCTGTAAATATATTTATACATCATATTAATAATTCTTTATTGAATCGATGTGAAAACGTAAATACCTATTGTTTTCAAGTTAACAACATGCAGTGTGTAAATTTGAAGACGGATATTATGTTAATATTAAATATAATTTTATGTAGCACAAATCTAAGCATAACATAATTTTGCACTCATATAATTATAATAATATATATAAAATAGATATATAATTATGAATTTATGTCATGTCAAACTTTTGGACCAAAATTGATTAAAATTATTTTTAAATCATTAATATGAACGTGTCAAAAAATGTAAGTTCAAAGTTGTTCGGCTAGTAAAATCACAAATCTATTAAAAATACTACACGCTCATACAAATTATTAATCGGCGTAACATTCGTGTTTTATATAATATGCATTTTAACCGGCTCCGCATGGAGTTATGACTTATTAGTTCAGCTTATGACCGTAGGCTCCCCGAATGATTTCAACTTTGAATTCAGCTTGCTGTGTGGTTGCAGGTTTTTAAGATACCAGTGATGTAGACGTAATAAAGTGGCCCGGGTAACCATGATTCGTAAGTCCATTCTCAACTCTCAGTTGTAATATAGTTACAAACTTACAGAGTACAAACAGCAATGAGATCCATTAATAATAGTTTAAAAAGTATATAGATACTTGTTAAATATGGTTGCTTGAAATGTACATAAGACGTACGATTGTGACTGGTAAGTGCTAAAAACTGACTAATCCATGCGATTTTGTGGTATCAAACTTAAAAAACTAATTAAAAGACAAATATAATAGCTTTAAAAATACAACACCACCGGTTGAGTGTTTCATTTATTCTTTATTATTTAATGACTACCACTACGTATTATATAAGCGTCTATCTACATAGTAAAATGTTTTGTAGAATCAATACTATGTTTATTAATCACTATGGGCAGTGTTTTGTGATGAATAAATAGTTTTCAAAGTGCTTTGAAACAGAATTTATCTGAGTAGTCAAAGCTATACCCTAATATTAGGCGCAACAACTGTATCTCTGTGCATTGCACATTCATAACATTAATGGTGGACATTTTTTTTTTAAGTCCATTTTATTATGTTGCCATTATAAGGAGATATAGGTAATCATATTAAATTTATAGAATTTTTTGTTTCATAAAATCGTAAAAGTTTCTGGTTATTTGAGCTACATGGATTATGTTTAAGATGTAGGTAGATAATAACTAATAAGTGATCCTGGTTTTACTATTTCTAATTTTGGTTAAATTAATTTATAAGAAACTAAATTATAAAATATGTTTAGTTACTATATATAGTGTAAACATTAATTGATTAATTATTGTTATGTCTGTACTTAGATTTTTACCTTTGAATTACTGATTCACAAAACTCAAAAATATTATTCTAATATAGTTTCAATATTTATAATACTTTAAATACGTATACACGTATCATTATTGAATAACAACAAACAATCGTAAGTGAATCGACAGTGATGATTATTTTTGAATTGAATTATGTATTCATTGAAAGAATCAGTTCGAGTTGATCCTGTAAACAAAACATACCTACATGCATTATTCAATATTAAATTCAAATAAATGTTATGTTTGAATAAAGCTCAATATAATCAAAATGTAGTATCATATAATATAGGTACCTATAAATAATGATAATACCTAATCCCAAATAAAACAAAGTTCAAATTCCAGATTAAGAATATTGTACCTACTTTGTAAATTATAATATGTACACGTTATACAGTGAAAATTGGTTATAATAAAATATACGGATTTGACAACTAAAATGTGATGTTCCGATAGAAACACTATAATACTATATAGATACATCGTATTATAATAATTTATCTTTTATTTGAAACTAGGCTAAAACTAAATATTGTTTTGTACAAATGAGGTTCAATGTCCCTATCCCATCTTCAATTTATTTTGTTATCAGTTACAACAATGATAACTGTTGTACCTAAGTATCATTTTATTATTTCGAGTTATCCAGCTATAGAATTAATCTCATTCATTCGATCTGATCATTGTAATGTTTTTTTTTTATATAAATTTTATAAATTTTTTTATGCCATTCATATTTTTAAAAGCTTTTTAATGTGAAAAAAATGTAATATATAATTAAAAAATAAACATATTATAGTTATAGATTTGTATTTTCTATAGAAAAATCACTTACAAGGAATAATAAAATTGGTTATAACAATCAAATTAAGATTTCTCTACGAAGTATTTTTATAACCGATTTTCACTGTAAATTATATTACATTATTTTATGAGCATTGAAAACATGTTGAATCTAAAAGCACTCGTATTATTGATAATATTTCCTAATATGATTAAAAAAAATAATTAAATTATAATAATTTTAAACAATTATGGTTGTACCAAGTTTGACATTTATATTAATATACACACTTTTAATGCTTTATGGTTTCTATTAAAGAAATTTAACTCATGTTGATTAGCATCTTTCAAATTTTTCAATTCTTTTTTCAAATCGATTTTTAATCTATTGTACTTATTGTTTGCATTGATCAATTTTTTTTTTAATTTAACATGTTGGTCTTCTATATCATGTATATCCTTTTCTGTCACGTCATCTTTATTATCATCCTGTTATAGTAATAAACACAATATAGAGTAATATATCTTTAATGTGTTCAAAGTTCAAACTATCAACATTTTTATTACAATTCATGAAATATTAGCTTATAATTAATTGTTAAATAAAGTAAAATGGCTTGTTCATTCATGTCTAGTACAATGCATACACATATGCACTATGTTAGAACTTCTATCGTATAAGAACTTTTACAAAGTTACAACAATATAATATTTTATAGATCATAATTTATATTATATATACTATGTAGGTATATAGGTACAGAGTGTCGGAATGTAACAGAAACAGCTGAAAAATATAATTAACTATTAAGGTTATTGCTACATTTTGTTTTTATAAATATTTATGTTTTTTATTTTAAATATACGGTAAGGTAAAAACAAATGTCAATAATCATATTCATCTAAATTTATAACAAAAATAGTAAAAAAATAGATAAGAAGAATAGTTTCACTACCTAGTTGGTTAATTTCATATGCCACTCTTTCATTCTGAATATGTACAGTAGATAGGGACTATAATATAAGTTATTAAGACAATTAATAATACATATATCAATTTAGTAAAAATTAATTTGTTTGTGAACATCATGTACGTATTAATTATTACAATCAGGTACCTACCTACAACAACATTTTTAAAAGAATTATCCATTAAATAACTTTCAGTAAAAAGGGAGAGTTGTCATTTGAAAAACAGAAGTTTGTATCACTATAGGACACTCCTTAAGTAGTTTAAGAAAATTCATTAATTTGAAAGTATGGTCTTAAAGTATATTTAAAAATTCCAAAAATCGGTAATACAGAAATACGTAAATATAATATACAGTGAGACCTCTAAATACCGGACACTCTCGGTCACTGACATTTTATCTGTTATTTGTCCGCTATTGGGAAGTATTTACTATTGGGAGGTATCTGCCATTGGAAGATGTTCGTTAGGTGAGATTTCACTGTACATAAATGTATAAACGTGAACAAAATATAGCAAGCATAATATGAGAGAGGCGAGAGCTGAATGATAGTGAGAATGATGAACCACATTATATACTCAACACTAACTTACCAATGTAGTATGTTTAATTCTAAACATTAAACCACTTTCAAATAAACGTCTATGAGCTTCTATGCTTGCATTGTATTCGTTTCGAATTTTGATTAACAATTCGCATCGATCAATGCTATTTACGCACACTTGTCGTATCAGTTCATCTAACACAATAAAACTTAAAATGAGTTTTATTTTATTTGTGGACACATTTTGCATTGTGCAGGATTATCTATTGATTAACTTCACGTCTTTATGCAACAAAAATTATTTTTAACACACACTGTACTGTGTAATACAGTAATGAATCAATATCACGGCGACTGCAGCTGAAGAGTATGCAGTTAAGGAGAATATAAAAATTATTCAGGATTAAATGTATCATTATTATTCAATCTTTTTCTAAGACTAAAGTCAAGGAAACCACCATGGGTCAAGGCCAGAGAGCTAATCCAGTCGCAGTTCTGCAGTGCTAAAAAATGGCAGGAGGAGTGGTTGGGCAATGCGGCATTACACGAAAATCTGATAAAGGATCCCACACAAAGAGTTAAAGGGTTCGAACTTCCACGGCCAGAATGGGTAATTCTTAACCGATTAAGAACTGGACACGGAAGATGTGGACATATGATGTTCAAGTGGAAATTAAAGGACAGCCCAGAATGTGACTGTGGAAGTGACAGCCAGACTATGAGACATATTACAGATGAATGCCCGAATAGAAGGTTCGAGTCGGGCATTATTGGGATTAATGAAGTTACGAAGGAAGCATTTGAATGGATAAGAGCCTTGGACATAGAAATCTAGATTTGACTAAATACTATAATATGTACTGTTATCAATATCACGTATACAACGTGTATATTTTATTTATTTTATTTTATTCATTGTATTTTAAATGTTACTGTGTTATTGTTGCCATACGAATAAAAAAAAAAAAAAAAAAAAAATCTTTTAAACATAAATTAACGTGAGATAATTTACGTATATTTTTTTATGATTAAAATATTATGTTTTAATTCTTTGGTTGCACATTCTAAATCTGATATAACTAGCATTGATTAAATATATTTAAGTATATTTGATCAATGTAATTAGGTAGGTGCCATTATACAAATCGCGTATAAAATAAATCGCTATTCAGAAATATAATAAACTTGACTATGATAATTGATGAATATTTTTTAAATTTTAGTTGACGCTATAAAAAGTAAACTCTATACCATTCTATAGGTACGATTCTCAGGTTTGTCAACGGCTATTTATGAACATATCCAAGTTTAAATATGTAACTATAAATTAATATAGGTACATACGTATAATATTATTAATATATGTTAGTACGTAGCATAAAATGGTCGCCATTATTGGTTAAAAAAATCAACTAATCTGATCAGTAATAAATTGAAATTTTGAATAATTGTATGACTCGTGTTTCACCTATTATATTTTATATTAGGTATCATATACAAATAATTTTGTTGCTGTTATTATAACTTAAAAGTAAATAACGGTTATTATGAATTAACTATATATACATACGCATTATATACACATTATGCAAAATACAATATATTAAAATTAAATTTGCCTTACTTATGTCGATAAAACCTCTATATATCATGTAAGTATTGTAAGTTCTGTGTGATACCTACGAGTTTTTAACTTATAAGAGTTTAAAATTAATCGATGTCTTTGATTATTTCAGGGACGTCGTTATAGATAGACCCATTAGAAGGCGGCAAAATTTAGTGGTTAAACTCAGTCTTTGCTTATAATAGTTTTAAAGTTTTAAACTGTTTATTTATTTTTATAAATACGTTTTAAGAGGACGTAATATACACACGAGTTGCAGCATTCATCTTATACTAACGTATAAACATAATAATATAGCAAATCGTACATTCAGAATAATCCACTTTACTGTTGTTTTTAATATTATACTATTATTTAAAATTGACCTGTTATAAAATTTGATGGTAGAAATATAATTTAAGCCCTCCTCCCCAGATGTTATTTTTTATATTTACATTTTAAAGCAAATTACGAGTATTTTAAAATTTAAAAACAATTTTAATTTTAATATGCCAATAACTTGTTTTAAAATATTAAAATATGAAAAAAATTTTATAAGGGGCCAAAATAATAGTGTTGCATTTGAATTTGATAACATGTATATAGTTACTCTAACATTAAATAGTAAGAATCAAGAGGGATAACTCTGAACGGAAAATATGCTATGCTGTGTGTTAGTTATAGGTATCTATGGAGAAAACTGCAGGCTCAGAATTTCTTCTTAAGAGATTATGGATAGACAATTTTAATCCCAATTGAGATGAAAAAATAAAATATAAATTTATTAAAATGTAGTAATTTAACTTATTATTAGTAATTGCTAATTTGTGTGTTGTGTGTATATATGAATAATCATCCATTTACAATTGTATTATAAATTATAATTAATGTAATCAGAAAGAGTTCAGAAAAATTAACTATAAAATACTAAGACATTTAAAAAAAAATTGTTCAATATACCTATAATATACTACAAAGAAATAAACGAAATTCTACGTCACTGCAGATATATCTAATAATATTCTTAAATTTTGATAAGTTTTGAATTTCTTAAATTTTTAAGCCAATTAACTCTAATAAAATATTGGCCCCATGAAGTGGCTGCACAGGACATAATATTTTATATTTATAGAACTAGCATACCATATCATGTCCTCTCTTAATATAATGTTATGTTTAATTTAATAGAAGCAGCGCTTCCGGAGTTAAATATTATATTAATATTATTGTAACCCGTGTACGGAATTGGTACACGAAAACGGTAATAATATAATAATTGAAAATCATTGTGTGCGTATAAAATATTATAATACTATATATTATAACACATTATAATGGCGTGATGAATAAAATAAAACTCAATATCATCGCTTATATATACCTAATCTAACCTAACTTAATCGACTGAGCAGCAGCTGGGTTATATAGGTACCTACTTACGTTTTTGCCTAAATTAATTTGCATTGGCAATTTTATTCACGTACCAACATAATAATTAGGGTTTTGAATTTTAAATATATATATATTTGATACATATCCTGATAAACATAATGATTAGTATTGATTAGACATTAAACAGCATACATATTGTGAACATTAATAGATAATGAATGATTTATCAACTTCAATAGTTGTAGTTAAGTCATTACACATACGTTGTTAATAGTTATATTATATGACTATTATAATATATCAGTTATCTGTACCTACTTATCAATTGGGTCTCTATTTTTCGTTTTCAGAGCTAAATTATGGCTGTTAATGGTGTTAATCATTGTAATTTGTATAATTGGGTTTGACCTATGTAAGTAATAATACTTAAGTATGTTAATTATAATCAGGGCCGGCTCAAGCGAAAATAGTGCACTAGGCAAAATACAGTTTTGTCGCCCTTAAAACAATAATATAATATATTTTTTGAAAATACCGCTCCCCTACTAAAGTGCAGCTCTAGGCCGGTGCCCGCTAGCTTCCTATACCTTGAGCCGGCCCTGATTATAAAATTTCTATAATTGTATTAAAAGGACGCTACCCATGAACTTGTTTTCCTCGTCTTACACAAGTACGACGTAGCAAATTTTTATTCAATATAGTTTCAATAGTGTGCTGTTAGTTTTGATATAAGAGTGAATTGACCCATTATCAATCCTTTAGGTACAAACATTATCTGTGCTCAAGCGTCGGAGATTTTTCAAAATTTTAATTTTCAAGCGAGACATGTTCATTGTAATTTTTTAACATTTCACATACCCTACGCTTGCTTTAAAAAAAAATATTGAAAAGTCTCCGACGTTTAGGTAAAGATGATGTTCTTACCTAAAAGTTTGATGATATTTCAATTCACTGAAATATAAAAACTAACAGCAAACTATTGAAACTAGTGAAAGAAAATTTGACATGTCGCACGTGTGTAAGACGGTGACAATAACTATGTATGGGTTGCAATGTTGCATCCTTTTAATATGATGTTATAATTTGATAAATAACAAACAATTATTAAAACTATATAGTAAATAACATAAAACATAAAAAAATGTTCTATTTTTTATTTTCTATTTAAAATTTGCTATGAATTTATGATGTTGTATGAGTTATGCAAATATGAGGAGTTTGTGACTTATATAACTCTTAACGTTAAACTTTACTAGGTTTTATAGTTAAGTTTAAATTGTTTTATATAGATATAGGTATAAAGCATCTTTTACATTGTACCTACACGTTGACGATTTATATTTTTTTTATGCAATAAAATACTTTTAAAATATTCTCTCGCTCAAAGTATATAACTAGATATTAAAACAATTTTTTTTTTAAATTTAAGATTTGTTTTTCACATAATTCTTCAAGTAAATAAAATAAAATAAAATTTTTAAACCCATAATAATAATAGTATAATATACACTTTATTTAATAATATTTCATCAGCGTGTTTCAGATTTTTTGGTAAAGTACAGTAAAATTTGGCACTATGGTGTGTTTGTGTACATAATATAGTAATCAGGGTATACCAAATATACTTGCCCCGTATTTTCTTTGGTTAAAGCATTTATTCAAAATCTGGTTTTTGGAATTCTTAAGTATACCTACTTATAAGAACCATATTTTAAAGTATACTTGCGTTTTCCGTGTCGTTAAATAAGTGTCCTGTGGCGAAAGAAACTTATTATTTTCAAATAAGAACCACTCTTTTTCGTTAAAATTTGTCAGCATACTGATTTTTTTTTTTTAAATGTTGATGTATCTAATTCGAAACTATAACGAGTAGTTTTTGAGTTATTTAGATATTGAGGCTATGATCATTTTATCGTAAGTTAGTTTTAATATTAGTTTATTGCAATTTTTAATATTTGTTAATTTTGTCTGAGAATAAGACTAAATGTTACATATAGGTACTTTATATTTTATGAAAAAATAGGGTTATAAGTGTAATAACTTAGAAATTACTAGTGTGAATTTCGATTTATAGGTTAAAAAAATTGTATTACTAACAATTTACAGTAAAAAGGTGATTATTATTTTAAAAATAGAAGTTTTCATCACTATTGGATTTTCCTTAAATGGTGTAAGAAATCTAAGTTAAAGAAAATATGGTTTTCAAGTATAAATACAAATTCCAATATCAGATTTTTAATAAATTAACTATTAAAAGAAAAAACAGGTGAGAGTATATGCACCCTGTATATATTATAAACAGTATGGATAATACTTATAATTATGTCGAATGTCGTCTCTAATAATGGGATTTTAATCCCACTAAAACTCATATTACATGGCGCACTGGCGCAGTATAATATTATAATTATATATATAGCTTATATTAGTTATTACTTATTAGTATAGTAAGTTATTACATATTATTCTCAACAATTCGAATAAAATTAAAGGTTTTAGCGGTATTTAAAATCAAGACATTATTTCAGTAGAAATCGAACACATCGAATCGGGAACGTAGTGCCAATATAGTAGATAATAATATAGCCCTATAAATTGCCGAAGATAATTTTAATGTCTAACCGAATACGTTTCCGTCAATACATTATGAATGGGTAAAGATATTATTTTTATGTTCAACAACCGGGTCATGAAAAAAACGGGGATGATCCTTCGTTATTATTTGGACGACATCGACAAATGTTTTATTGTTTCCTGTTGTAGTCTACTTGTGTGTAGGTGAATGGAAGTTATTCACATTGTTTTATAGTTTGGCACTTATTTCTATGAAGAAATACTGCAATGTTTTTTTAAAGATTATGAAAAATACAAATTTCAACATGTAACTTATGTCCGAGTAATTAATATACTATAGTAGGTACCTATAGGAATATGTTTTTACATTTTTAATAGTTTTCAACGAAAATCGAAATATATATATTATATATTATGACGTAATCTAAATATTTTCAAAGCTCAAACACTTTTTTGTTCCCAGCGAATCGAAATTCGTCGAGATGTACGTCGATTTACACAGTTAGTATCTAATATCTATACCAGGCGTGCCTTTTTCAACTTACGGGCCACATTCGAAGTTTATATTTATACGGTGGGCCATATATATCATACTGGTTAATTTTGATAAAATATACATTTTACACTATTAATATTCTTAAAAATTGTAAGATATGCCTGATCTATACCCTAAAACGATACTTATAACCAATTTTGTAAAATAGGTAAATTTATAGTTAGATAAATTACAAAATTGATATCTAACTGCTTCCAAAGATAAATATTATAGCAATCTTTAGATGCATTTGTTTAATCATTTGAATTATTTGACATATTTCTTTATACTTATTAATCATTTAAATTTTAAGCAAAATCAACATAAGTTTAAACTATAGTATATTATGTGGCAAGGGCGGGAAGTGAACTTTTTCAGTCACGTGTGCGGCACGAGCCACAAGCCTTCCCGCACGAGCCACACATAATATTATTGGTCACACCTCTGCGTTCATGGATCACAGCAAAGATAATGCAGGGATTTATGCAACAACCAGACTATAATTATTCTACAAAAACAATATTTCACAAAAGAAACGATTTAGTTTTATTTATTTTAAGCGTCATACATGAAGGTTTTAATATGAATTATAAGGTGTAACCAAAAGTTTATGTTTTGTAAGGACCGTGGTATAAATTTCAGTATAAATAATAATTGTTATATTAAAATAAAATAAGAGTAAAAAAATGTAATCACGGCAAAGGTAATGCATTATGCAGGGATCTATGCAACAAACAGATTATTCTACGAAAACAATTGTATGAATATAACTTATAAGATGTAACCAAAAGTTTATTTTTTCTAAGGATCGTGGTATACATATTAGTTCTGGTTGTGCAGGGGATACGTGCCCAGCACTTTTGGGGATTTCCACTTTACCACCCGGCACTTTGAGGATTCCCACTTTACCGCCGGCTGGACGGAAAATGATCGCTTTCCAACGCTTCAACCGTGGTCGAAAACCAAATGTTCGGTGCAGGCATGACAAAAATCATATTTATTATGTAGCAAGAAATATAATATACTATGTAAATTATATTGTAAAAACAAGAAAAAATTATCTCATTATTTTCATCAAGATATATTTAATTTTTTCATTGTCTACCTATGTCTAGATAATTGTTGAGTTCAGGTTATCAGGTAATCAGATAGAAAATGATGTCGTTCATAGGTATATATATTATTAGTAGCACGCTACTTGATATTTTTCCTCTGTAATGAAAATCGAGGAACCATAGATATGTTTTGGGTATAGTGCAGTGAAAAAATATCTATAGTAGCACGCTACATTTTGTTAGTATTTAATTTGATTTAATTTTTTTTCATTGTTAATTTGCGTTTCAGTGGAAATAAACAGAGCGTTACAAAAAAGAGTAAAAAAAAACAGCCCTTGTACCCAGCCCAAAACATATCTAAAATAAAAAAATGTGTCTGATCACAACAATATTGCTTTCATAACAGCTATATACTTTACATTTTAATAATATAGCGTTATATCGTGACTAAGTGACTTACTGAAACACTGCGTGTACAATTCTCTCCTGATCAGGCACACTCCGTGCATTCTTGCATGCCAGTACGATAAGCTGGACTTGAGGTCTTGTGCCAGAGCCATCACATGACTCCGATCCGCCGGCTCGGTGGACGCGACTCGACGCCACTTCATGCCGTCTTCCATCCATTCCTCTGGTGGGTAGATGTACTCGAACACTTTGTTGTATCCAGGTGGATAGCCGTCGTACTTGCCCTGCGAAAGACGACATATACGACACATAATATTATAAATCGTTAATGGTTATTCGTTATGTTCGTACGTTTCGTTATGTTTATAAACCGACAGGTATCATAATATTTTGTAGGCGTGCGCAGACTTCATTAGCGGAGTATACGAAACAAAATATTGGTCCCATCCCTCTAAAAAAAGAAAATAGTAATAAAATCACAAGTATTATTGACAGCAAAATATAAAACTTGTTGGTGATTTTTACAAGACAATATTATTTATAGCATTCTGAATTTATCTACAACGTGTTTTCTAATTTTTTTAATAAGTATTGTGTTCTTTAAACAAAAAAGAGCCATCAAGGGCATATAATGGGCTCTTTCATAAAACCATTGTGTATGCAGTGGCATACCCTACATGAAAATCAAAAATAGCTCATGATTCATGAATAAATAGTTACTTTCTTGTTTTTTTTTTTTTTTTTTTTTTGAAGGTAGGAAATTTATAAGGAATCTTTTATTACATTTTAGAATTTGTAAGGAACTATGCATTAAGTTTTCAAGCTTTTGAACGAAGTGAACATTTTTTTATCGACAATAATTAAAATTATTTTTATAAAATTTGAAAATTTCTAACTGCTGTACAAACAGATTAAATTTCGTACTGTTAGTTTTAATATTACAACAAATTGACTATTATCAAATTTAAAGGTTAAAGTATTGAAAAGGCATGGTATTTTAATTTAAAAGTGAGTTATAACTAACTATATAAAATATTACAATTTTAAAACACCCATGACCCATTACGTGCTTTAAATTGAAAATATCAATAAAATCCTGTAACGCGACATAGACAATGTTCTAACTATTAATTTTATATTTGGTAAATTCACTCTTATATAAAATCTAACAACACATAATTGTATCTGCTATAGACAAATTTGCTACGTTGCGTGCGTGGATTGGAAATAGTAGAAAATATAATCTATATCATCAATAGTAACTGTCGACGATTAATATTTAGAAATCAAAGTTGAAGACACTAACAAAAAAAGTATATAATATTATAATACATTGAGTATTTCATATAAAATATGTACATGTATAAATAAATATCGAATTCATATGTGGTAGGTATAAGGATATATTATATAAGGATTTTTTTTTATAATTACAAACTTCATCCCCGCTGAGTGACGTACCTATACGCGCAGTCGAGACGAGAAAAATAAGACATGACACCTTTAGTCGTGGTAATCCTAAGTATGACGTGTCTTAGTAGCCATCCGGTGGGATGGATCTCTAGTAACACAATATTTAACGTTCAATCCCGACGCCTGACAAAAAGGATCCTGCACCCGGCACCGTGATCCGGATCTCCAACCCAACCCTAACTCGTTATACTACAGACGATGCTATTTAATATTATACAATAGTACATATTTTTTAAGTTTTAACGTATTTTTATTTTTTACAACAACTTACTAATCTTTATAAAAAAAATAAATAATTTTCCCTATCTTGATAAAGCTACTTTTTATTTTTTATTTTTTTGATATACTATGTTTTACATTTATTTACTTACTATTTATTTACGTAGGTAAGTATTTATTTTATTTGCTTTGTATTATTATTATTATTATTATTTTTATATATATACAGCACCATACTTAGAATGGTTGGACGGGAATACGTAATAAAGTAAACAAACCAAAAGCGGAATAAATTGTTTGTTTTTTGAATAAATTATATATAAAATATACCTTCAGTAAAATACAGCCCTAAATACGTGATATTTTATTAATTGTCACGTGGTATCCTTGTAATCATACATTACCACAAATTATGTCACCCTTTGGGAACGAAATAACAAATAGCTAAAATTATAATGTAAATAAATTATAAAAAACATCAAACTATAAATAAGTTAAGGTTAATGTTAATACTGAATAATACCAGAATCAATACGAGACGTTATGTGTAATTTAATGACACTTAGTATACATCTTATAGGTTATAGGTTCCCACTTCCCTTAAAATTTAAGCAAGTAAAATGGTTTAGTAAAGGTTAATTTATAATTAAATTGTAGGATTGCATTGAACAGGAAAACAATATGAAAATATGTATAGGAAGTTAGTCAAGTTAATGTAACTGTGATTGATTCAAATATATAATATTTTTAGATTGTGTTTTAAACTTGATATTTCATTTTTTATAAATCAACTAATTTTTATGATTAAATAAGTATTATATTAATTATACTTATTAATCAATATTAAAATTATAATGTTATAGCTATTTAAATATGCATTTTTTCTTTTTAAATTTATAATAATTAAAAATTTTGTTATTTTAGAATAACGCATTTCAAAATAAATAATTATATTGTAGATAAAGGCTTCGATAAATTAATATTAATTAGGCTGTTAGGGTCAAATAAATATTTATACCTACCCATTTAAATTTTTAAAAAATCCGTACTGCAAAATTAAAAATTATAACTTTGTTATATTTGTAAATTGTAATTTAATTTTTTTTCTATGTAACAAATTGCATAATACAGGTAATAGGTATATTCAATTTTGTTTTAATTTGTCACCTGAATCAAATGATGCTATTTTTTCTATATGTTATCGGGTTATCATATGTTTAAAATGCGTTGGAAGCTATTAGTAAAGTTGTTAAAAGAGTCAAAATAGTATCGAATTATGAATAATACAATTTTTAATAATATAAATCAAATGCTAAAATGCTTGAATAATTATTTAGTTGACAGTTGTTAATAAATTATTTATTGAATATAATAAAAATGATCTTAGTTCATCAGCCCCAGTATAAAGATTACTTTTTTTTTGCTGGTTTTATAACGCCGCTTACCCGCGTGAATTATCCCGATGAGCAATTTCAAAAGCTTGTTATTTTTAAAAGGAAATTGTGGAGTTTAATTTAAGGTATTAACCAATGGTTCTTATCTATAATTTTTAACATTTTTGTTTTGTAATTGATAATTGTAAGTAATTTATTAATGTAATTTGTGATCTGTCATTAAATGTTCTACTGTAATGTATTTTGTAATTTTTAACTAATTACTGTGATCTTACGTAATTTGTAATTAGTAATTATTTTTTTTAAATTTTTTTCAAAGTTTGACCATCCTGTGTATAATAATAATCTAAATACATATGAAAATACACGAGTATCCGATCAGCACAAGTTTCAATATACACAATGAACTTTCTATTTTTTAATTTAACAATACAATCCTTTTTAAAAGTACCCAGTATTAAACATCAAACATAAATTATTATTATTATTATTATTTTATTGTTTTAGTTTATTCTGCTCGTTCATGTGATGAATGGTCAACTATAACAATTTACTTCGAAAACAATGTTTAATTATCACACTTAATTAGAATAAATTATAACATAATATGATACGTAATACAGTCGACTCTCGATAATTCAAACCGTCAATAATTTAAAACCTTCAGTAATTCGAAGTAAATACTCGGTCCCTTGAAAAACACGCAATAATTCGAACAAAAATAATGCATTTAAGTACACTCGGTAATTCGAAATTAATTTTTGAGAAAACTGGCCACTAACACGTGACAATTCGAAGTATCATTCGTTCAATGACCGGCAATTTGAAATATATTCACCAAATGTATTTTATCTGTATTATTATTAATAATTTACTATACAATCGAGTAGAAATTTAGCTTATTAAATGTTGATGAAGTTGTTGCTGTATTCTGTCCTCTCGGACTTCGAAATTTTGGAAAATACATTAAACGTTGATGACAACGAAGACGACACTTGTGTTCTACTTGTCCTCTACCTCTCGTGACTTTAAAAGAAGCCAGTTCATCCTTGAAAAAATTACGAAACTTTTCGCTCCAGTCAGAAGTCACTGTTGAAGTTTTTGATGCTTTATTTACTATAAAAAATACTATTGAAAAAATGAAATTAAATTCGATGAAGCAGAAAACCATTACAGATTTCTTCAAAAAATAATAATCTCTTATAATAATAATTTAATTTACACAGTATAATTATTATATAGTTTAATTTAAAATTTAAAAACAATAAATAACTCTAATATGTACCACCTAATTTACTGAAATAATTAATATGTACAATAATAAAAAACAAAATTTTTTTCTTAACTCTCTGTAATTCGAATTTTTTTTTTGCTCTCTCATTATTTCGAATTACTCAACAATTCGAACCCTCGGTAATTCGAAGTTTTTCAACAGTTCCGTCAACTTTGAATTATTGAGAGTCGACTGTACATGTGAATAATAATTATTTCGTACCCTGTTCTCTTCGTCGTCTATCAGAATTGGTTCACTAGTTTTGATAAACTTCACATCTAATATAATTTCTCGCTGTGGATCTTCATTTATCGTATCCATTTTTCGCAATAAAAATTACGATTTATGATACAAAAAATATATTATTCAACCACTGTAATCGAACATTTAAATAAATCAGTTTAAATGATAATATTCAATTCAAATTTTTTATTAAACACCATAAATTAAAACACTTAATAATAGCAGTATTTGAATATTATAAATTATTTCCACAGCAATGTATTAGTTAATATACTTTATTAGCCAATAGGTAAAAATATTTATATATACCGTATATATGTTATATGGAGTGTATGAAAGTGATTATGATTTTCTTTAGGATTAATCGATACCAAAAAATTATTTGATTACCTAGTTAAAAATTATGGTCGTCGCCTAAGTAGTTAAAGTATGATTACAATGTGACGTTAGCGACTGATATTTTTGCACATATTAATATTATAAATATATAATATCATGTGCAAATTCTTGTTATATAATTTATTATTACTGTCGTATAACCGACTATCACACGCACAGTAGTAACCGGTGTTGATTGGTAAGGGGGTTATTTCCCATCAAAATGTTATTGTAGGAGCGAAGATATTTTGGTATTTATAAAATAGTTTGGAATCTTGGATAGAACTAACTCGATATATTTTTACTAGTTATACGATTCTATCAAATTCAAGGACTCCTTATACAGAGTCCACATGTACAGATTTATTGTTGGTAAATTATTTGAGAGGAAAAAGGACTCGTCACCTCCTCTTTCACTACGTTTTTTAGACACAAAAAAAAACTCCATTAGTTTAGCTATTGATCGCACGCGCATTGTATGCATGGACATACAATTTTGTCTGAGTTGGACAGAGGACACTATCGTCGTTACTATACACGCCGTTTTTCGCATTTCTCACATTCATCAAACCACCAACGAACAGAATAGTTTTTTATGGAAAAATATTCTCCCAGTCGTCGGTCTTCACCAAAATAAATTTGGCAAGCTGCAATGGTTTGTATATCATATACATTTCGTTATCGTTTATATTATAGACTGCAGATAAACTATGTTCTAAAGCAAAATCGTTTTTTATATTATTAAAGCATCAAAAACCATTTTGGTGGAAAAATTGTACACAAATCAATAATTCCTACAATACCAACCAGTGCGTGTGGTGGTCGCGATCTAATCGCCCTGTAGGTAGCGAATTCGCCACGTCCCGTTTTCAGCGTGTTAGCGACATATCTACAATATATATTATATAATATTATATGGCTGTATTTTATAATATGAGGACACCAATCGATTGTATACATTTTTGACTTACCATCAATGGTATTCAAAAATGTTGTTTACTATAAAGTTTTATTTACATTATTAATAGGTATATATGTACATAACTAGATGCTTAGGTATACCTATATATTATTATCATCGCTGATAAGCTCAAACTTGATTATTTGATTATTTATGTTGACCGTGTTTTCATGTAATTTTGTAAAATACTAACCAATTAATTTGTCATTTTCATAATGTACCGTCATCTGCTGACTCCTATCGGTTCTGGAGTATTATTATAGTTTCCGCATGCAAGGGAGTTGAATTATTAAGTGTCATTAAATTATTACTAACGTTTATGATTTATATTATATAAATACTATAGCGGCGAATATTTCAGATGCATGCTCTAAGCATTTACCGCTTGCAGCTACGTATTATTAACATATTCACGTTGACACAACTCGCGCAGGTTGAATATTCATGGTATTATCCCGCAGTCATAATATTGTTTTTGGGAGTTGGGACTACAGGCAACAAAAAACGTTTACAGTGACAACGCATGAAAAAAATCGAACGAACAATAAGATGAAAACTAGAAACTTGTCCAATACCAGTGACTAATGGAGCTCGGTCATAAAAATTATTTTTCATGATAATTTATTTGTATATAATTTAATTAATTAGTAAATATATTATATAGGTAGCTACTATATGGAATAAATAGTATAATGTATTATATGTATACGTAAATTAATTTGTATTATTTTTTTTTAAATTTTTATTAATACCTATGTATTTAGATGGTGAAATACCTGTAAGACATTTTAAAAATCGTTGATGGTAAAAAAATGACCATTTTATATTTTATAATTATTTTATAATGATTAAATATATTATAAGTCAAAGGGCTAAGATCCCATTTGCTTATATGAAACGGACTTTTCCTTTCCACAAAAGCTTAAGTTGATGTATTTTTATTAAAAACTATAATTCTGTGATTTATATAATTTATGATAAATTATCCTGCGACCCGCCTGCTATTTACGGCACTTTTATACAGAGAAAATTATACTAATATAATTTATAACTATTCTATATACACATTTGGTGTGGGGTATAGGTATTCGAATAGTTATTTTTTTTGATTTTCGATATCCAATACTATTATATCATTGTAGTAAAGAGTGACGTTTTGAAACGTACAACTTGAATGAATTGTTTGCATTTTGGTATTTATTTATTTATTTATTTATTGAAATAATATACAGGTATAACTGTATAAGACCCAATTCAGTACTGCATGACACAGGGAAATCGCAAACGATACCTTCGCTATTTTACACCCATTTTAACTTTTAACCTTAAGTATATATATATACACCTATTTGTGTCGGTCGACGGAACTTGATCTGCTGCAGGAAGCGTCCCTATATAGTGCATGATGGAGTCGTCGCGCCGCCGAAAGGATATTATATAAACGCAGACGGCGTTCCTTCCTTTGCGGTGATGGTGAGGGAGTGGCTAGGGAGGTGGGGGGGGGGAGATCGAGCGAGACAGACCATATTCGAAAAGCCCCTTTGAACCTTTGGTATCCGTCTAATTCGTAGGCTAAACACACCTTATTGGTGTGTGTGTGTGTGTGTGTGTGTGTGAATGCATTTCAAAAGTCAATATAATATGCGCGCAAACGACGGTGCAGGCGGCGGTGGGCTCGTTTCTTAAGGGTTCCGCCACTGCCGCGCGTCAAATTACTTTTCTTTCGCTCAGCGCCAAACGCCGTCATGGGGTCGACTTGTGGTGAGACGAGGTGCAGGTGTGCACATTACAACGTATATAACCGTATATATATATATATATGCGATTCACGGGGTCTCGCGATATCGCGTGTATACGATAAAACTGCTGCAACATATACATTATATATATACAATATAAAATATACATTACACTATTACAGGAACAACGTGTAATTATTTTATATTGTATACTATATCGTGCGGGGAGTAATCTATACCAAAATGTCCGTGGAAAAAATGTCCAAAAATATTGTACTAGACAAGGTACATATTCAACAAATGTGTATTATATTGTATTGTATACATTTTAAATAAAAAAATTGTATCGGTGTACCTATGAAAAAAAAATAACGCAATACCACAATATGATAACATCAAATAATATTGTATAATATAATACAATAAGTAGGTATCATACTATTATATTTAATAGGTGACATTGGGTTATAATTACATATAGTTCTCACAACTATGCAAATACATAGACAAATTCAAGACATTTGTCATTGTGTGCATGATATGCTCTAAATAATTACATTTATTATTTTTTTTTTTAATCAAATAGGAGTGCATGCAAATAGTTAGATATTATGTAAAGATTATTGATCTAGACTTGGGTTTAAAAATGTGCAATGATCACTAGTTAAATTTGAATTAAATTTTAAATGATTGCATACCAAAAAATTCTAAGAAAGTAAAAATAAACTGACAGTCTCTTTTCTAAGAATACTTCGTAATATTAGTAGGCATTAGTAATTAATTTTTGTATTAGTATATTTCCTACGGTTACTACGAGTTGAACTTATTTTGGCCTAGGGAATCACATCATATATAGCTCAATACATTATAATATATAATTGTTATTAACTTAAATTTATCACTCAATACCGCTTACCGAAGAACAGTGTGAATAATTTTGTCGTATAAATAACTTAAAATTAGTCTAAATTTAATACATTATTTGTAGTACCTAAATAATAAATAATAATACATGAAGTGAAGAAAAATGTCAAGTCTTTTCAAATAATATTTTATTAATTACAGCAAAACATTGTTTTCATTTGTTTAAATATCAAATTTCACCAAAATTCACAGTTATTCAAATGTCAATTAAACGAAAATATCATAAAAATAAAACAGATTGTAATTTTTGGTTAAAATTATTTTTTAAAAACAACTATAAAAATCTTCGTTCAGCAACTTTTAATATTTTATTTTTGTTATAAAAATTACGAATATATTCGTCAATTAAATAGCAAAAAATTAGGTACTGCTTTATTGAATGAAATTGTTTGGTAACTCATCAGCTCAATACATATGATATCACTATACGTCAGAGAAATGTTTTTTTCTTATTTTAATGTTACGCATTATAGTTGTTGCTAATACAAATATGATTATAAAATATACTTTAGTAAATACTTAGGTACAATTAGTATTTAATACAATCAATGGAAATACATATTTTAGTAATTTACTTTTTTTTTTACACGGATGATTTTGTTTTAACCCTTATATTACCTTATTATGGTTTTAACACTTTTACAATAATAATATATTAATATACTAAAACTATACAGTAGTAATGTATTAACATTTAATTTAGTCGATTTTTGTTCGACGGTGACCGCGAGCCATTTGACTAGTTCGGTGGGAAACGGCAACTATGCAGCGCAGTGGCATGAGACCCTGGTCGATCCGGACGCAATAAACAACCAACAGGTTCTTTGATTTTTTTTACTACTGATAGTAATGGTGATATTATATTGTACTAATGTGCATTTTTAGTTGTTAATTTTGAAGTTTTTGAGTGTGACCATATACGCAGTAATTGTGCTTCGATGTCATTCTTCAGCATCTTTTCTTATAGGAAAGTAAATCTAATTGGTACTTGGTACTTCTGGGTGGTCAAAAGTAATTCTTAATATTGTCCAAAATTGTAGGCAAAACAAAAAAAAATGAGGAAAAAACGATGCATACGCAATACCAGTTTTCGATATAACCTATTTAAATTTTTGGTGTTACTTTAACAAAAATAACCGTAAATTCATGACATTTTCACCAAATATATTTTATATTAGAATTTTTTTATAATTTTATACAATTTTGAAAATATTTCAACCATTTTTTGAGCTATTTATAAGCATTAGAAGCATCAGAAGCCGTCTGAAGAAGAGTTTGTAATAATTGTTAAAATATTGAATACACTTTATAGTCGAATACCTAGTTTAATGATTTTAAATACCTTCTATTCGTGTACACAAAAACCATCAAGCAAATACCTTGATCTGTGTATTGTGTAATATAATACCATAATTTGTATACAAAAAAAACAAAAAAAATTGGAATCTGAAAATTTGAACAGTTCAAAATATATCTTAACATTTTGAAAATGTTATCGTATACAGAAAATGCTAAAATAAATAACCAGTGAACATTTCATAAATTGGTCATTTGTTTAGAGTTACACCAAAATCAAAATCAATTTTGTCGAAAACCGATTTTGCGTAAAAATTTCCGTTTTTCCTTAGTTTTTCTTTTGTTGTTCCCTGCGTTTTTAAATTTATTAGAAATTGCACTAACTAGATTCACTTTCCCATCGAACAATATACTGTCGAAGAAAATCCAAGCGGTTTTACGGCCCCAAACGGTGATGTCATAATAAAAATAAAAAAAAAACACACCTCATTGTAAAATCAATACTTTCATATCTCTCTGCTTAGAATCCAAAAATATGTCATTCGAAAATGCCGACATTTATTCCGTAACGACATTTCCTTTCGGCGTAGGAATCATCGCACTACATTGAAACATTGAATATCGTGAATATACAGTCGTGTTATTTACTATCACAGTTTAACAAACAAGTAAATCGAAATCTTATATAAGAATAAACAATAAGATTGAACAAACGATCATAATATATAATATAAAAATGTTTTATATTAATATATCTTTTATAATAAAAATGTTGTTCTTGACTTACACAGAAACCATTCAAAGCAGAAGATAAACAACTAGGTATATAATTAATTTTGTCATCTGACAGTATAATTCGACTGATGTTATGTTTTAAAAAATTAAATTACAATGATTATAATAACATGACGCGTCTAGCATAACATATCACACATATTATAACCACATTGATTTGAATTTTAAATTAACCAATCTAGTGCCAAACTGTCATATATTATTGTATGTTTATATATTACTTGCTTTTATTTGCTCCTACGCTTAATCATAAACTTGACAGTATGTTTTTTAAATACTATAGATACCTACCAACTTTTGCATAATAACTATTTTTTGATTTGCGCGAATGAAAATATAAAAATAATATAATAATTATAATAAAATACAATGATAATAATAATTAATATATATTTTTTTTAGATTCAGAGCGGAGTGATCATTTACAATAATATGTATTTAAGTATTTTTGTGCCTGAAGACCTTTTTTATACTAGAAAAATTACTTCAATTTTTAACTCTATTATTTTATTATGTTAGCCTACATAGGAAATTGAATCAATAATTGGTACGTTAGGTAGTCAAAAGTAAAAACAATGTCCAATACTTAAATAATTCTTAATAATTGGGGAAAGCAAAGTTAAAATTTGGACAAAATCTGCAGATATTTTAAATTTTAAATTCTAAACGAATAATATAACAATTTTAATTATTTTATTGAAATGGGAAATCCAACTTTTATGTTTAATATTAAAATTGATGTACACAATGACACTTTCTAAAAAAAAATGTACACAGTTTTAGCTATTTTCTATTTATACCATATTAACACCGTTCTGCGATAAGATGGCATTAAGTCAAAAGAATAATAAATTATGTAAATATTATAATATACTATATTGGTATTATGATAATTTAATAATACAATAAATAAAATGTTTTTAAAAAAAAATTAATTCTTATAATATAGTAAATTAGGTTATTTTAATAGTCAACTAACTACAGTTGTCATCCAAACTTGTTACAACTGTTGCATTCTCGGGCCTGGAACCTCAGTTTTGGTCTCCGAAGACGTCCAAAACGTGTTACTATACGTGGTATTTGCGGTCTTTCACCAACCACTCACAAATAACGGCGATCCGAAACCGCGGCCAGCAGTAGACTTTGATGATAGTGTACGATTGTACGACTTTTGACACTTAAGTCACGTCCTGCGACAGTTACGTGATCGTGTCCAATCAGATAGCGGCCACGGAGAACGGCTATGATTTGATAATAACTAAATGGTGGATTTAAATGCAGTAAAAAAACTTTAATGTATTACGGTCAACACAATTTTAAAATATGCTTTATAATTTTATTTATAAAACAACATTAATATATGTATATAAAATAATAAAATATGTAGTTACCTACTAAAAAAAATCAAAATATCAAATATCAAATATGTATAGATAGATTGATATACTAAAATACAGTTAAAAAAATCAAATATACAGATTCTGTGACATATTTCTGTTTTAAAATAGCTAAACAATAATATTATAAAAAATTTAAAAAAATAGGTAGGATCATATTGTATATTACATACTAAAAAGTAAGAAAGTGAGCAATCACTCTGTTGTACTGCAGGATTCGAGTATATCTCGTCATTAAGTAGATATTGTAATGGATATGTTAAATATGGATTCAATCATAAATTATTGTATACACTATACACAATGTCTGAGCAAGGACGGTCTAACTGAAAGACCATTACCAATATGTTAGCAAACAATTATTTTAATAATATTACAATTTTAACAAATGTGTATATTTATTTTTAATTATTCCCGATTATTTTTACAAGTAGATAGGTACTTATAATTTTTGACCTCCCAAAAGTATCATTTAGATCCGATTTTTTACAAGAAACCTTATCAAAGTTGACGATCAGAGAAATCTACGATCTACTAGAAAAAATATCTTCATAGTTCAGACACAAAAATAAAAAAATAAAACGAACATTATTGTAAAATCAGAACATTCGTCGTTATACGCTCAGTAGGTACCTATCTAAAATTAAATAATACAAATTAAAATACATTTCTCAAAGTATATTAATGTTATATCAAATGTAACCCTTCCGTTAAAGCGACACCTTTAGACAAGGCTGGGCAAGTAAACTATTTTTTTTAAACTCGTTAAGTTAAGTGAATACAGAAAAATGTAAGTTAAGTTTAAAGTTAAAAGTCACGTTTTATTTTTTTTTACGTGTAAAAGTTACAAGTTGATTAGAAAATAAAAGTAACTTAACTTGGTTGAAAATCAGTTATACCTACTTTTTTTTCATAGAAATCTTTTAATTACACCTACCAGTCATTTTTAAAGCTAACAAATAACTTAGTAATTCCATAAAATATTGAATGTATTAAAATTAATTACTATAGGTACTTATACTTTAATAAACAACGAAATCCAACAAAATAATTTATCTATTTTTATGTATTTGTTTAGGTACCTGCGTGTAATGGGCTATATAGGCTATACTGCTATAGTTATCGTAATATAGTAAGCATAATATGTAATCAGAAGAGGTGACGACTGACGATGTCGATATCGGGTAATGACAAATTAAATTTAAGAAATTTCGCTAACTTTTCCAGGAATCCGGTGTTAAAATATCGTGTGGCGTGCCATACCGATCAACGTTGGTGTATATATATTTAATACAATAATATAATTTATACTGTTGTTTTATTACAAGATTTCCATACAAAATATTTTTCAATATACATTTGAAGGCTTAAGCGTGAGGCCCTGGACAAATGTCCCTTTATTTTGTTTAAAGTAAAAAATCTTATGTGGAATCTTATTTTATATTTGCAAATCTTAGATATATTTATAAATTTTTTTTATGAATTTCTAACTCAATATAATCTGTACATTTTTGTGAAAATTATAACTTCAGACGATCATAAAAAATATTTACAATCAACTTTTCTTGTACTTTCCGCTAACAAATGTATTAATAATAAACCTTATATTATATTTTCAAGTTTTTTGAGCAATTGAACATTTTTTATACACCATAATTTAATTTATGAAAAACTGATTAAATTCGAAATTTTTTGATGTTTATAAATAACTCAAAAATGGTTGAAATATTTTCAAAATTGTATGGTGTATAAAAAATGCTAATATAAAATATATTCCGTGAAAATTTCATGTATCTACGTTTATTTTTGTTAGAGTAACACCAAAAATCTAAATAGGTTATATCGAATGGTACCTATTGCATAAGAACCTCCGTTTTTTCTTAATTTTTTTTTTGTTTTTCCTACAATTTTGGACAATATTAGGAATTAATTTTGACCACCCTAGTACTAAGTACCAACTAGATTTACTTTCCTATTAAAAAAGATGCTGAAGAAGGACATCAAAGCACAATTATTGCGTATAAGGTGATGTCAGACTCAAAAACGTTAACAACTAAAAATACACATCATTACTATCAGTAGTAAAAAAATCAAAGAGCCTGTTGGTTGTTTATTGCGTCCGGATCGACCAGGGTCTCATGCCACTGCGCTGCATAGTTGCCGTTTCCCACCGAACAGCTAGTCAAATGGCTCGCGGGCGCGGTCGAATAAAAATCGACTGAATTAAATATTAATACATTATTACTGTATTGTCTTAGTATATTAATACATTATTATGGTAAAAGTGTTAAAACCATAATAAGGTAATATAATGGTTAAAACACAAACCATCCGTGTAAAAAAAATAATAAATTACTAAAATATGTATTCCCATTGATTGTATTAAATACTTATTGTACCTAGGTATTTACTAAAGTATATTTTATAATCATATTTGTATTAGCAAAAACTATAAGACGTAACATTAAAATAAGAAAAAAACATTTTTCTGACGTATTAGTTTTAATTCGTTTAACGCTACAAGTCTATAAATTAGTATAATGTTGTGATATCAATTGACAAAAAATTTACCAAACAATTTCACACAATAAAGCAGTAAGTTTTTGTTATTGTATTGACCGAAATATTCGTCATTTTTATTTATATTTTGTTTTACAAAATAATTTTAACCAAAAATTACAAACTGTTTTATTTTTATTATTTATTAATATTTTCGTTTAATTGACATTAAACTTTGAACTGTGCATTTTGACGAAATTGGATATTTAAAAAAATGAAAACAATATTTTTCTGTAATTAATATAATATTATTTGAAAGGATTGACATTTTTCTTCACTTCATGTATTATTATTTATTATTTAGTACTATGCATATGAAACTTTTAGAGTACCTATATTATATATTTTATACACACAATAATATTTTCAAATGTAATATTTTTACAAAAATGAGTTTAACCTAGTACCTACTGTTGTACTAATAGTAAAATAAATTACTTTAATAACAATAATATCATAAAATATATACTCTTAGTAATATTATAGGCTTGGCAGAGAATCGTTTTATACAATGGTTTTATATTATTGAATTCAAATTTAACACATCTAATTGCAGTTAATGAGGGACTCTATTGACACCTAATGTACAGCAGATCGTTACCCACTTATTTTATTTTGAAGTTAATGTAAGATATATTTGGTGAATTAACTAACTTAAGGCACCCGGCGCCAATGTAATTGTGTACACAAAAATACAGTTTACGGGAATAATGATCCTGTTCTGTAGAATCAACCAAATTTGATCATTTTTTTTAACTAATAGAGGGTAATATTCTACAGGCCACATCGAAATCCGTTTTTCAATATTTTAATCTCAAACTTTATTATATATCCTCAAAAATAATACAATTTTAACAAATATTTTTTACAAATTAGGTATACTGTACTATTATTTAATATAAAATAAAAAATCGGAGTTCGATGCGGCTTGGAGGAAGTCTTCTTTTTATTCAGATAACAATAATAGTTATCAAATTCCGAAAATTCTACAAGGACTGAAAATTATTCAGGTGAAGTAATTTTTTTCGATATAATACACCTATCAACATTCAACCCCCTCCCCACTAAATAGGTATCGGGGAGTAGATTAGAGGAAAAGTATTATAATTAAGGTGGCAACTAAAATATAAAATTTGATTTTCATATTTTATAGAATTGTGGACATTTTTTAAAACTGTCACCGGGCCCCTTATTATATAACAAAAATAATATGTTTTTTTAATCTCAAAATGTAAAATTATTTGTAAAAAACATGCATAATATATATTATATATGTTTACGCAAATCAAAATACGTTCGCACATGGTACGTACTTGGTTGTACATTGCGGTCAAAAAATAATTTTCTGTCCTAAATATTATTTTCTTCGATTTTTACCGTAAAAGAAAAAAGATTATTCAAACCCGTTTACATCCGCCCTTGAATAATGATAACCATCGCACATCCGTATGGCGCAGTTCTGCCTGCCCGATACCATTGCCAAATCGGCAGCAACGAGTTCGCGGCCGACGCGCTGCATCCGGTTCCGGTAACGATACCTGTAGGCACGCTCGGCCATGTGTATATTATAAAGGTGTCGTTCGTTAGTCGATTTTAAACGATGATGTGCTAAACTACGCATTGTTAAGGCGGACTTTGCTGCGATTTTATGTGAAAGGAAATCCGAGACCGAAGCCAAACCGATTGTGAAATTATTGTCACTGTGTATTTTTTTAAATTATTTTTTTAGTTGCCGCTGCAAGAAGTACATAATTATTATGAAGAAACGTAAAAGGTAGGTATCACAATTTAAAGACGTCGATTCAATGTCTGTATATGTTATTTTGAAAATTATGTCATGTCTATAATACGCTAGATACCTAATAAAAATAATTGACGACAATTTGAAGTGTCTACAGATATTGATTTTTGAACGAATACACGTAGAAACAAAATTAATCTTGTAGAAAGCTGCTGGTGTTGCATGATTTAATACAGTTTTTTTTTATGTACTCTACATCCAATTTTCTACTAGAGACCAACCAAAATAAAAAAAATATGTTGTATATGGAAGCATTTTTCTCCTATAAAAGGTGTCTTTGAACTTTTGAAGTAAAAACCACACACACATATTTTTGTAAAATTAATAGGTACTTACGTAAATTGACTTGCTTAAAATAGCTAATAATTGTATTAATGATTTAAATAACTCATCAAATATTTCCAAATGAACACGATCAATAAGTAACAAACATCAACTAATATATTGTAATATATTGTTGATTCAGATAACAAACAATAATCATACTATAGGTACCTATTGTCTAAGACTCAAAATTAGACTCAATAATCGTTCTTCAGTAATAATATCTTTAAAATTTCCGCAAAGACTTCCATGCAGATATGTTCAAATACATTTTTGTTAGCATGTTTTTATTTGAAAATAATTTATTTTACACATTAATTAAATATTAAATTATTCACCAATGAAAAAAGTATAGGATTCAGGATGACTGCAGTATTTACATTTTTAGTATTGTCAGAATTCATCAACAATTTCTAAAATTAGAGCCACGTCAAAATGTAATAATTATAATTTATAATATATCTACAGTATACATGTTTAATTATATATGACATGTTACTCTGTATTTACAATTTTCATTACCTTTTGAATTCCATCTGAGATGAGTTAAACATCGCAATGGAAGTATTTTTATAAATGTTTCTAATTTATACTAAACAAATCATTTTTAAAAAAAATACACGATCATGAAAAACAGAAAGCCATAAAAAAAAAATTACATCTTTTTCTTCATTATAATATTTAAGTATTTTATTTATAAACATATAAATTAATATGCAAACTCCTGATTCTCCGTAAGTAATATACTTTATAGTTTATATGCCTAATAAAGTTGTTGCTGGTTAGTATTAAATATTAATATTTACTATAAGAAACAGTTTCTTCTTAATTACGCTGCGTTACACAAATTCTCAAATTTGAAATTTTCGTTACTACCATTTTTGTCATCGCTCAATTGTTTTTTATAAAAAGATTGTTTTTATGAAATTTGACTGTTTTTTTTTTTTAATATACAAAATACTTTCTTGTGTCAAATCCTTTATAGTAGCTGATATTTCGAAACATTTTGGATTCCTTTCAAAATACCTTATACCTGCCTATAGTATACGACGTATATTAAAAAAAGTTTCTAACGTTTTTTTTTATTGTTCTCTGCAGGGTTGGTAAATACTTTTAAACCTTCAGCATAATGCCATTATAGTATTATGATGTATACTTATATTTGGATGCACATGCTTTTTTATTTTGATCTTTAAACGTGCATTTCGAACATGGATGTGGGTAAATATATTTTATATCCACATACATATTATATAAATACAATAATAGGTAGATAATATCGGGAAGTCATTCGAATGAAGTTATTCCTGGTTGACGAGCAGATATTAAAAAAAAAATTGTATGTGCTCGCATTCCTTATATTTTATTGTTAACTTTTGTGTTAATTAAAATCATTGTAAATAATAAATTTATAATTATGTATATAGGTACCTATACAAACAGATAATACCGAGGGTGTACAATGAAACATTCCTATAATAGTGACAAGTTTTTTTTTTGTTTTATCAAATATATTAATTATTACTGTTTGTCATTACTGTAAAAAGTATCCATAATATCATGATTAATAAACGTCTCAATCTCTATGAATTGTACTTATATCTAATATATTCAATAAAAAAATCATACATTTAAAGAATAAGGTAGCTACATATTTTTGAAATTAAGAATCGCTATTCATGATGCTACATACTGTACATTTTTTCCTCTTATGTTTGCATGATTGCATAACATTTTGAAAAGTGATTTAGTATTTTCTTTTACATTTTTTTTTCTATTAATAAATAAATCGTAAGTATAAATTAATCGAAATATGTGGATTCACCGTATAATATATTATTACAATATCACACTTGAAAAGAATATTAGTACTTATAGGTATAAATATGTATGTGGAATGCAAGCCGCTGTTTTAGTTGTTTGTACAAAGAAAGAGTAGGTACTTATACATTATTCACTGCGATGTCAAATGCTTATTATTTCAGAATCATCATCTATTAAGTTATTATCTTTGACGAAGAACAAAAAAAAAGCGGGTAAGTGGATGTCGTTCTGCTGTACGCAGTAGGTTACAAGTGGATCACTGTTTAATGGATAGTATTAAATTTGAATTCAATGATATAATATCATTGTATACGAAAAACGATTCTGAGCGGAGATGGTTTGTCAGTTTAGGATATTTTATAATATATTTATATTGTTATTACTTATTATTAATACGGTAGCCAGTAAGTTCAATTAGTATTATAAAATTACAAAAAATTAACTAAAATTGTTATTTTTGGTTATTTAATTTGTATTTCGCCTAAATTTTAACAAAAAAAAATATGTTTATGTATATTTTTAAATTTTTTGGTTACAGAGTTAACTACTTACATGCATGCAATTTTGTTTAAAATTTGGAAGCTTTAGCCATACAGTTTGAAAATTTAACAAGTTTTTAACAACAAAGTATAGTTCATAAATTTTCAATTTGATAAATTATGTCAAAATTTGAACTTTAAAAGCTTATAAAAAGAAATTTTGCATATGTATTTTAAACTTTTTTAACCTGATATTGTAATAGTGTGTGAGCTTTGTATTTAATTTACAGGCATTTTGATGCAAAAAATACAATTTTATTGACATTTATAGAAAGAGAAAACCAATAAAATTTAAAACTATCCGTAAGCAACTCGAAACGAATCAAAATATTTTGAAAATTGTATAAATTATTGAAAATGATAAAATAAAAATATATGGTGTAAATTTCAAGTGTTTACTGTTATTCGTTTTTGAATTACAACAAAATAAGAAAACCACTACATCGAGGAATATCCAATTTAGTAAAAATTCTAACTTAAAAAGCTCATAAAAGTTTAATTAGACTTTAAGGTCTCATTTATTTTTTGAAAAAAGTAGGAAAACTTATGAGGAATCTTGAATTAAATTTTTAAAAAAATTTTTATGAATTTCTAATTCATAATAACTTGCACATTTTAGTGATTTTTACGTATTTTGTCAAAATTTGAACTTTAAATGCAAATAAAAAAAAATGTGACTGTAATTTTAATATTTTTTAACTGCCATTGTAACACTATAAGGAAGCTTGAATTACATTGTCAAGCTTTTTGCAACGAATACAATTTAATTGACAATTATAGAAAAAAAAACTAAAAATGTCCGTAAACAACTTAAAACAAGTAAAAATATTTTGAATAATAGAAAATGAATATGAACATTCCGGTCTTTTCGTGCTTTTAAAAACTATTGGGAATTTTAACTTCTCGAATGCACCAATTAGATTCACTTTTCAATCGAACATACACTGTTGAAGAAAATCGAAGTAGTTTTACTGCCCCAAAAGGTGATGACAGACACTAAAATAAATAAAAAATAGAAAAAATATATAAAAAAAAAACACACTCCTCAGTAGTCCTCAAGAATCTAAAACTCTTTATTACTCTAAAAAACCGTATTATTTTTGAGTGCAAAACAATTTCAATTAATAAAAAAAAACACTCAAATTGTAAGATTGTCATACATATAACGGTCATTTGGTGTTTGTCGTTTGATCATGTACTATGGCGATGTGCAAGAGTCGTAATAAACGATTGGCGTTCATAGATGGCGCTACAGTATCCCGTTAATCCACTCGCAAATATAATATATAATTACATAAAACCAAAATATATAAATTGCTATACCTATATCTATCTAACTGCAACGATTTGATCGGAAATGTTCAGCATTGTTATCTTATTGATACTATGGAGTATAATATTATTGTGTGTTGTAGTGTACTGGAGTGTACCCGCTCAATTACCATAAAAACTGACTTCATAGAAGACGTTTATAATATGAAAGCACTCTTTTTCTCGATCTAGATTTAATTTTGAAATAAACACATAATACACAATATTCTATATTCCAGTGACTATTAGCTGCATTAAACAATCTCATTGAATGAAAACGAATACGCTTATATTTAATAATTGAACATCTCGTTTACTAAATAAAAGCAGTATTGAGTCAATATTTTAAACATTGAGAACAATTATGTAAAAACTAAATTTTTTCTTCTTTATTGTGAAAAACTTTTAGACACAAAAAACATTGTAGGCACTCCGGTACTCGTGCTACCCAACATTTGTCGATCTTTACAATAATCATTCATTTTTTTTTTTCATAGATCTTTTTGTCTGCCCATGTAATTTTTTTTAAATACCGATCACACTCATTCATACAATTGTACAGAACACAATTTATAGCTTCATTAAAATATATATTTTATAATAATATAACCAATCATGATATAGTTATATTATGATTGTGCATAACTGCGGTCAGGCCAAAGCCAAAGTCAGCGGTTGTTACAGCGCGGTGGTATACGCGCGATTTGGTGCACAAATGCTTGTCATTCAAATGCAGTCCAATTCATGCAACATAATATTATACAGCAGAACCAGCTTTATCATTTCAAATTATGGCCGAGAATTATTAAACCTAGACGATGTGTCAGAAATCAGAATATACCGATACAGCGGTTGCGGGCAAGTCCGAACAATAATTATTTTTGTTTTATTATGCCAACGTAAAATAATATGATATTTTTCAACGTCCATTATAATAGCACGCAATGCTAAGCGATCCTCGCTGCAGTGTTAAAAAATAACCTGTATTTTATAAATATATATAGGTATATACGTAAACCACAGCGACAAGTGTATCGTTTATTTTATGAGTTAATTTATATTATTAATTATGTTATACTTTTTCTTCTTGTACGTAACATAATAATAATGATAATAATAAATATAATATAAATCGTTAAACCGTATGATTTATGACGTTTTAAGTTGCAAAGTATAAAATACATAATATATAACATATTTATATGACTGCATATAGTGAGTGTAGAGTGTAAAGAGTTAACGAGCTTACTGATTTATTATACATGTATATTGGCTATTGTTCCAACGTGATCGAACGGTTAATTATTTCGTAGGTGAGTATCTTAATATCAGTATAGCAGCTGCTAGTCCTAACAATATAATATAAACTAATATAATGATCAGTAGTTAATCAAATTAGGTAATCAAAAATATATCGAGAAAGCATGAACAAAATGTTCGGGATTTTTGTCCAAAAACGTGGTTATGAAATGTTAGATATATTACAACACGCGTAGGTATTGCAAAATAAATATATAATCAAAATAACTGATGCGAAATCTATATCGGATTCAGACCAAAAACATATTATAAACGCTGTAGGTACAGCTGTCGATTTGTGATGATTATAAAGAGATGTGGATTTCACTGCGATAGCAATAATACTTGCAGCCTTGGACATATCATTGAAAATAGTTTTTACATGCGATTAGTATATATTATATATTATAATTTATTAATTTATTGATATATTATGCATTTTTTTATATATATTATACATACATATTTACATGTAAAAATGTCTTCGTCGATATTGCACATGCACATAATCTGCACCTTCAATCGACTCGTATATTATATATATTATTATTGTGTTTACCTACTGCGTTTTAGATTTAGATTCACTTATTCGCAACTAGCAGGGCCGCGGGCCGGATTGGTTATATAGGCAAGCCACCGAGAAAATCTTGGTGGGCCAGTTAAAATTTGGGCCGATCGTGTGAGTGGGTGAAAATAAATTCATGTTTAAAATACGATTAGCCACCTATAAGCTCTTAAAAGTTTTAGACGCAATAATTTGGGCCACTGAATATGTAAACGGACCGCTGAGAAATGAAAATCTCGATGAGCCGCTTAGCAGTGAAAATCTCGACGGGCCGATACTTACCAATCCGGCCCTGCAGGCAGCTCGTACCAATTTTGCCTGTAATTGTCAACCACACCGGTCACCGGTTAATGCAGTTATCTACCGTGCCAATTTATGAGACGTAGGTACGCGTATACGTCAGTAAAAGTCGCTCAACAACTTTATTATAAGCAAACATTATAAAAATGTCAAAATGCTTACGTGTGCTGCTACTGCTGATCTTATAAAAAACAAGTAGTCTGTAAGCACGGATATTATAATGTAGACGACAAAATAATTATATATGTATTATGACGTATACGATGTTCGGTTCAAAGAAAATCCGCAGAGCATGTGCCTTCCTATAATATTTCAATTATTAATCGCATCAAAAAAATAAATATAATATTGTACAGAAGTAGGTACTGAATAATTGCATTTAATGTTTATTATAAAATATAATATGGTATAACTACATACTGTATATGTCATCGCCGTTGTTATAAATTTCTCGATCGCCAACATAGATTTAGTATACATATTATACATGTCATTATGTATTTACATAGTATATACGTCTTACTATAGTTGCTGCAATTGTATGAAATCGAAATATTTAATTGATATTTTGTGGCCAGGCAACAACTAAAACTAAAATAAACCTCATGATATTAAAACGTAGGTGATTATTAACCATCCCGTATATCATATTTACAGGGCGATTCCCCATTTTTTCCTTTTATAATAAATTTATTCAAATTCTGTTTTTGGATTTTTAAAATATACTGAGAGCCAATTTTTTCAAATTCTTGTACTTCTTAAGAAATGTCCTGTGGCGATAAATACCTATGTTTTTTAAATGAGACTCCCCTCTTTTTTACTGTAAATTATTTGGTATATAATGTTTTCGAAAATGTTGATGTACTTAATCAAAAATTCGAATGAGTAGTTTATTTGTTATTAAAATGTTTGTACTAATAGGATAGTAGTCTTTAAAAATGGGTTTACATAAATATAAAATAGACGTACAATTGGATCTAGTATTTATATTATAGTTGGGCTGTTTTTAAAAATTACAGTAGAACATCCTTATAACGGACCCTTTATAAGAAGGAATTCTACTTAATAACGGAAAATAACAATAGTCCCAAATAACCTATATCCAGTACCTATATTTTACTTTCCCTATAACGAAAACTCCTTTATAGCGGAAAAATCAGTTGGTACCGAGAAATTCCGTTATAAGGACGTTTTATTAAATTACTATTGATTGATTAGTGTTAATGACTAAGATTTTGAAATCTCCATAGCCCATATATCTTATAAGCTTCATTACCGTGGACTTTTTATCCTTAGAACATAAAGTTAAATAATTCAAAAATCTAACCTATAACGAAATTGTATTCTATTACGTCAACATTTTCAGAAAAATTATCAATTATAATTTACAGTTAAAAGGAGTCTTCTCATTTAAAAACAGAAGTTTGTATCTCAACAGGACACTCTTTAAGCAGTACACAAAATCTCAACAATTTAAAATATGGTCTTAAAGTATATTTAAAAACTCCAAAAATCATATTTTGAATAACTGCATTATTGAAGAAAAAAAGTGGGTGAGTGCTTAGTGAATCATCCTATATTATGTCAAGTGTCTATAGTCGTGGTGTTGTTATATGATATATTAGTAAGTAAAAAACTATCGAATTGGAGTCAAAACTAAAAAAAAATACATTATGTAATTCAAAACCATCATGGCGTATAAGTACCTATATGCGAACTGGAGTCGCACCGCCTCGTGAAAATATCCGATGAAAACCATTATAAAGTAAACAGTTAATCAAAAAAGTACATAGGTGCTAGAAAAAGTTGTAAAAAGTGCACCGTGAAATTTACGTTTACATTTAATTCGGGAAAAATGTCACTGAAGACGATTCACAACACGTTATCTATACTACGTATTATGTACCTATGTATTTGGTCCACGGATAAAGCCCCGGAGCTTGAATACGGATCATTAAAATTAATATCTATGCATACTTTAATGATAATTCCGCATATTTAAATAATATCAATTATAATATACATTGATATATTATGTGTTAATTATAATACTATATAACTAATTAACCGTGAAAATAGCCAAATCTTTGAAAATAGTTCACTCAAACTCATAGTTTATTCTTCACTCCACTGCATAACATCCTTCCACGCATACAACAGCACTGCAAAGACCAATAAATACCAATCATTTTGTAACTAATAACTAAGTAAAAACCTCTGATTATATACGAGTTAAAATAATATAATATAATGTTTGATCACCAATATATGTGTGTCTCGTAATAATCTCTTACTTTTTAGTTTTTATTTATAAATCTCATAGTATTATTAAAACTGTGTTAGTATTTACAGCACATATTGTAAATATACAATATATCAGTGGTGGCTCGTGGTTTGGACGACGGGATGATTGCACACCCTACGAAAATGAAAGAAAAGAAGGAAGTCAACTTTATACTTAGATATTAATCTGTTATATTTATTGAATAATAACTTTTATTAAAAACGCAATTTTTTAATAATAGTATATATTTAATAATAAATGTTGTGTGTGAACATTGAATTGTTTCTCTTAGATATCAGGAGTGTATATGAGTTACCCTATTATACTATATAGGTGATTTTTGATTACTTCTAAGTTCTGATTATACATTTTTCACTTTCGATTTCCGACAATATGACAGTCGATTCCGATACCGTTAAAATGCTGTACAAAATGGTAAAGTACTAAACATATTACTATACATTTATATTGTTGCACATATCATTATATGTATTGGATAATTTAATTTCGTTATTCCGATCAATATCAAAATATCTACCTACGTCTAGGCCACACATATACCATATACCATATAGGTACGGTATACAGACACCAAACACTCGATTTTTCTTATCACATAATAAGACTTTTTATATTTCTTATATACGTATTAGTTTGTTGCTGCAGATGAATACAAAACGCAATTGTAAACATTGGAGCCCATGATTTTTTTTTCAATATACGTATTTAAATTACGAAATATTATACGTATTATGATCTTCTGCACGCATAATAGGCGACCGTCGTCCTCGATTTTTTAATTTTCATATTAATGAGTGCCCTTGCGTATCGATTTTCTACGTTTTTCTTTCGACTAGAATATTATAATATAGACAATGTACACTTATGTACTTAATCATGTACCTATGTATATTAAATATAATTTAACGTTATGACTGTGGTAAATGTTTTTTGAACCATTTTCCGATTTTGACAACCACATCGCACGAACCGTGGTTTTCTAAAATGCGCTCACTATAGTTGTTGAGCGTATGACAGAGGACCGTTTCGATAATAAAAAGTCACCTTTTAAAATATATTATAAATACGATAAGCGAAGCACCTAATTATATTACTATCAATATAATATACCTATTACCTATAATATATATAACCTAACCTACCTTTGCATTGTGGACGTGCGCGTGCATCTCATATATAATATATATATTATATAATATCATGTATTATATGTATGAAAATATAACAATATAATATAAATATCGCCAAACTTTGTGATTATGTTTTCTCAGCAAATTTTTCTAGAATTTAAAACGGTATTATGATAACAATGAAATACTATACATATGGCAAAATCAAACGAAATGTTTTTCCTAGCTCCACATTTATATATTTATATATAAAGATATCGTCGTGTTCGACGAGTATTATATATTATATAATAGTAATACATTTTTTTATGCTTAGTATATCGATATTATCGTGTACACTAAATAAATGAATTAAATGCGGCCTTTCTTCAGTTTTTATAATATATATATATATATGAGTCCCCATTATCCGCACTGGAACCCGGTATAAGATATATAGTGAAGGGTATTATTTCAATGGGGTGGTTCATATATATTCCTTTACACTGGACTGTCTCGAACAGAGGTCGTTCAAAGCTCTCAAAAGGACAAAGGTCTTAACAAGGTTTAGTCGTATCGTATTTTATAAACAAAAATGCGTAAACAACGTTCAATATTTATTTTCCAGCGAGTAAACGGGATGGTTGTGCGCAAAAATTCCGTAAAATTCCACGAAAAACCGTCAACTTAAACAATAATGTGTATAATATATGACCTATATTATAATTAATAATTCTTAATATCATAATAATAATAATAATGTAAAATATATACTACACTTATAATATATATAGGAACTAGTATTTATATACTAAGTAAATGAATACCAACAATTATAATATGTTTCTACCATGTACGTCTAGTAATATAATACCGCCACCGTGATAATAATGTAAAATACAATACAAGCAGATTTATAACGAATAATAATGTTTTTAGTATTAATCATAATAAAAGTTTATAGGTACAGCAAATAATAACAACATATGAAAAAACAAAAGTTAAATTTTAAAGTTTTTTGAAACAACGGAAATTTTTATTGACGTTTTAGAATAAAAACTAAAATGTAAAATATCTACTTATGAATCAAAAAGCGTCATTGTATTTTAAGAACTTAATTATGTGCAGGAAAAGCTAATATAAATATTGGGTGAAAATTCAAAATATTTACAGTTATTTGTTTTTTAGTTACACCAAAAACAAGATATCAATTTAGTCAAAAACGATTTTTATATAAAAATTCTCATTTTTCCATAATTTTTTTTCTGTTTTCCGATTATAAAGTATAGTACTGGACATTGTTTACTATTGAACCCTCGAAGTACCAACTAGATCCAATTTGCTAGCAAAAATCACATTCAAAATTAAAAATCCAAGCATTTTTACTGCTCCAAAACGGATGACAGATAAACAAATTATAACTTCATACCTTTCGTATTTTGCTTAATTCTTGACAAACTTTTAACAACGTATGAGGCGTAATTCAATCAATCATCTCAAAATTTTAAAAATGTAGTTTATGTAATTCTAAAACTGTGATTGCTAATTTTGAAAATGCAATTCATGGCAAACAGTACTAATTAGAGGTTGTCCGTTTTATTTGGGACAACCATAGTTTAAAAAAGTTTAACCATTGGGTTATTCTGTATAATAATAAATTACAGATCACCAAAATAAAAACTTTAAATCTGGTAAGTATTTAAAAACATCGTGTGGGCTTGTTTTTAAAGCCACCATATGACAATGATTGCTTCACCGATGACTTAATTTATATCTTACCTCCGATATATCGAATAAAATGCTGTACTAATATTATTTTAGAAAATTACACATGTATCTAAAGCTTACATTACCGTCCTAAAATGTAGGTTTCGTTTACACGATTATTGACAAGGACCACTATAACTGTTGTGAATACCTATACCTAATGAAATGCATTTTATTCAGCCTACAAAAATTTATCAATTTATAAATATTTTGTTAAATTTAGGTACATTTCAAACGTACTTCAAAATGAGAATTACTCATACTATTAATACAATAAATTATATCAAAAAATAAATAAAAACAAATCACAGAGAAAATGCAGCTGTATCATTAAAAAAAAATAACACGATTTAATTATTACCTATTATATTTAATTTAATACTATAGCTATACCACGCAGAGCTTTTTATGCCAAACATTAGTTTAAAAAAAAAAATATTATATTTGTTAAAAAATGTATATGCCATATTCTTACGGCGGATTGATGGCTTTGTGCCGTTGTGTATCCCTTGATTTTTTGTATGTAAAGAGTGTAAAGTCGAAAACCATGTTTGAGTATGTAGCAAGTCAGACACCTTTAAGTGAAAATCGATTTACGAACAACTTCGTCACTTAGATAGACAATATGAGTACGTTAGATTGTGTACAATATGGAATCAGTATATCAGATAGGAAATCCATAGATTGCGGTTAGTCCATGGATTATATGGATTAAAATAATCCATGAATGAATGCTGAGGTGAATTGAGGACAAGACGATGAGCTATAATATAAATGCTTTACAGTAAGTAAAACTTAGCCACCTAGGTAGGCTCTACCCCTTAACTATGCCAGCGGTAGGTTTTATAACTCACCATGGGGGGGGGGGGCAAATTGAGGTTCAAGAATCTAGCCAGTTGTATTTTAAACACTAAAGATTAACTAAACCGACCACCCGTACACGGTACCTACATATTCTATTATTGAAGTTACTGTGGTCGTAATACTCTTAATCTTTACAATTATGAATGGCCTGCTATTGCTAATTTACAAGAAAAATCAACAATAATTAAATCTTTATTTATTACCCAATCGATAATCACCGAGTTAACAACTCCTATTCGAATATCTCGATCATTTTTTTGTTGTCCATATTATAATGCCTAGGTACTTCCACGAACCAAAATAAGCAATTTTCAGCACTTTCTATTGGCATTTATTGATATTCTATTTTATAATATTATCAATTAAAACACAACCATATAATCACATTGACTTTAAACCAAAGGAAAAACAAATCTCTCTTATTAATTTAATAATGTCCCTGACTCTTACCAAAATAGTTTCAAATAGGTAAATCAACTGATATAAACGCAGGTTATCAAATTTATATTTTATACATGGGGACTTTATAAATTTCGATATAGATAACATACGATTTTAGTAAATAAGGTACTACTTCTACTATTATAATAGTTATCGAATGTAATTAATTAAATACAAGGGCACCCAAGATGACCTTTACGTACTTAGGATTATTTCTATTTGTTTTTTGAAAAATATTTTCCTGACTGAGTTTATTGTCGGGTTGTTTATTTTTTAAACGGAAGCTAATAAGTCCGTTCTTCCTCGGTTTCAGTTACTATGTAGAAAGATATTCTCAGGATTCTAGGTCCAATTTTGGTTCACAGTCTCCCAGGTCAGTTGAGTGGCAAAGAATTGTGATCATAACTTTAAACGCTCTTTCTTGATTTAGTTGATATTTATGGAAATCTGCTTTATTTTTATTATATTTCGCTTTATTTATTAACTGATCCGTAGGAATCAGCTGACGCAGTAGATAGTTTCACGCCATCAAATACTTTTTTCTAAATAATTGATCGCCTTTTGATAGTTCAATATTTGATATCCAAAAACAATACCTATTGAAGTTAGTTATAACGTCGATAAAGATTGGAGGTAGAGGTAGGTTTTCAATAGTAGCAGACTCGATATGCTTAGTGGAAAAATCCATATTGTCAGCCACCTTGCAGGTTCATTGGGTACATTTGTGGAAAGAAGTGGAAAATGTTTTTCTAAATATAGATTAATTGTATTTTATGTTAGTTGGGTTATTGTTCGGTGATTGAGCTAGAACCGAAGTAATTTAGATTCATCAAGATTCAAGAGTGAATTAAATTCGAACGTTAGTGTCATAATTCATTGGAGAAGGTTTAAGTTGATTTGGCACACTTTGTATACTTATATGACTTTGTTATTATCAATGGTGGGAAAGTTGTACATTTTTGTAGTTTCGTGGTTTCGTAGTGGATGATGTTATGAGGAAATCTTATTGCTAGTTGCGAGTGATAAAGATAATTGGTGGGCCACCGTCGAAAATAGTTTGACTACTTTTTATTGACGCTTTATTTAGTTACGAAAATGGTAATAACATAATAGCACAGGATTCGAGAAGAGATACGAGGAAATTAATTGATGAATAACTGGTACTTTTTGATATGATGACGTTTAATAAATGAAAACAATTCAATAAAATAAAAATTCAATAATTACTTTTTGTTACAATGTAATATTGCATTTTTGGGCCTTGTGCCCGTTATATATTAATAAATAAAATAAATAAATAAATAAAATTGTCTATAATAATTGAAAGAATAAAGTCACGGCGTTCGATATTAATATAGTCGCTCATCGTGCGAGTGTGTATTCTGTGTTTGCTTTATTTTTATTAGTTTATAATACATTATATTATTATGTAATATATACCTACAGAAGATAAACATAAACGCGGTTCTAACAAAATAAGATGCCTACTACAATATTTTTCACCAACCCCGACATCGGTAATACCATATTTGCGTCCTTGGGGACCGTTACAAATCCAAAATCGTTTTATTGTGTTAGCTTTTTTCCCTCTCGACGACATTTCAAGAGTATTGGACATTTTTAAACTACTCAATATAATATTATGTAGGAATGTAATATATGTATATCATATTCGTATATTATACAGAAGAAAATAGGTAGTTGGTAAAACGTATTTAAATTACTTACCAAATACTATTTTATATTTTGACCCATTTATTTATATTGTAATGAAATACTGAAATATATATATTTAAACATCATCATAAATAAGCAGTAAAAGTTACATTTTAGGAATTAATAATTCCACGAGATTGCATTTGAAATTTTGAAATTATAAATCATTTTCTACTGTTCAGTTCAAATCTAACAAAATCATTACTAAAAAATAAACCGATAAACCACCTAAATTAAAAAATTAAGTATACTTTAGGTATAGGTATTATATCATTATATTAATATAAAATTTGAATTAATTTTCAATACCCATTTTAATAGTAGGTATTTAAAAATGTATTCAATATCTTCAATATCAATAACTGCAAGTTCTAGTACCTCTTTAAAGAAGTGTCCGATACTAATAATAATATGTATTAAAAAAATTATTCGAAACGTAGGTAAAAAAACTTTTGCTCAAATTACAATATTGTTTACCTATACTGCAAAACGGACACACACACACACGACACACGGCAGACATACAAATGACGACGCACGTAAAATAATATATGTATAATGTATATGCATATGCATTAGATAGGTGGGTCAAATTATTCGTGGGATACCAAACTTGTATACGAACAATACGCTGACCGAACCAAACTAATGACATACGCCATATACCTACCCCTCAACTAGGTAAAGTAAACGCTTGGAAAATGACATAACCCGGCCGACCCATAACTATAATAGGGTAAGCCTGAAAGCGACGCGCTCGCCTTTGGCGGAGTGGCCAAAAAATATATAATCAGACCAGATTAAGAAATAAATGTAAACAATATTGTCTTCTTAAAATCGAACAATTAATTTGTTGTCACTATACAACAAAACAAAATAAATAAATGTTTCGGTATCGATAAATGAATAGTATCCAATAAATATTAAGTAAATATATCAAGTAATATAAAGTAATCAAACATATTATAATATAGGCAATCGAGGTTGATTTCTATAGAAAATATTTTTAGCTCAAGGAGTGTCGTGTGAATTTCAAACTAGACTTGCGAATTCGTGAGAATTGCGTGCTACATATTTGCATAGTTTGATTATGGATTTTCTATTGTGGGGGGGGGACAAACGTACGTTTATTATCATCCATCACAGCAGTAGGGGCTTTTATTTTTGTTGGACATTTGAGTATTTCTTCATAATATGTAGGTATTATGTAATATGTATTTATGTATAGGTACGTATATTGTATTTATGAGAGTATAATATTTATTCAATATGTATTTGATATTTTATCAGTATTATTACTTGCGTTCAAAGATGACAATATATTTGTTACGATCAAAGAAAATACTTGACTAAAAGTGGCTATAATTATGTCGAGTATCAAAATTCGAACAACCTATACTAATAAATAAACCTATAATAAAAATTAACATTTTTGATTTTTTATATTGGCTAATATAACGTCCAATATCTTAATAGATGCCGATGATTAAATAAGTTATTTTTTCATTACATTTTTACCTGATCAATTTTGTTACTCAGATTATTGTATTATTGATTTATTCTTAATTGAGTTATTTCATTTCACAATCAAACTTCATAACAATTTTACTGCTTAACAAATAATAACATATTTTCTGAAAATATTATTAGTAAAACCTAATACAAAAAATTGAGCTATTTTTGTAGAAATTACGTTAATTTATATTTGTATATTTGTATAGGTATTTGTATATTTTGGCATTTAATTTAAAAATTATAAATTTAAAAATAACTAAGAGATATTGTATTATGTATAAGGCGAGATTAGTTTAATTTGAGAAGGGCATTCTCAAAACTTTTCTCCGGGTTAGCCACTCAACAAAACATATATTATAATAATATAAAGTTACATTCTCATAGAAAAATTGTCAGTGCTCTTTTCGATTGTCACATATAATTAATAACTTGGAGTAATGGAGTTTGATTATATTAAGGTAGGTATTTACTTTTACACTGTCGCCGTATTCCGTGTAGCCTTGTAGTCCGTGTTCAGAATTTCGACGAATAAAAGAATATTGTTTAAGTAAAACGGTTATACTTTAGTCATTAATAACCATAATATCTAGCCAACGGTTGAGTAATTGAATATTTTCAACTATTTGGTATATTATGTTATAGTAACGGGTTAACCACGCAAGGTTCACACGGAATACGGATGCAGTGTAAGATAGTACCTTTAGAGTTGGACTTTGACGGGACTTTAATCATCCCTTTTACAATGTACGTATTATAATTATTAATTAAATGATATTATGTCTTATGTTCGAGATTTTCTAAATAATATATTATAACGACGTGGTGTGTGTTCATGATGTAATATTTTGGACTGTCAAAAAGCCGCGGGTCACATATTTAGTACAATATGTTTTAATTATCGAATAATAAAATCATATTATTGTTTTTCACTTATTATGGCAGAGATGACCGTGCAGCAGGCTCAATTATAAAGCTCCTTCTCTTTTATTTTTTTCGATGAAAGCGATCCTATATTGCTTGGTCGAGAATTTATATTGAAGTAATAGTTAACAAGACGTATTGCAACTTCTCACGCAACTCTGAACGGCGGATCGTAATCGGGAGGGACGCACATCGCTGCTGCTGTTGCCGTCCGCCATGCTGCACTCGTATTTCTTTTTTTTCCCCCTTGAACACGACTTTTATCTCTAATTAATATAGGTATACACTAGCCGATGATACCGCTGCCGAAGACGACGTATTATGTACACCAATTAAACCCTCGCGTGAGGAAACATTCGAAATCGAATATAGCGCGCAGCACACCTCTGACGACGAGTTTGCTTGTTGGCGACCCAACTACCTACGAGGGCACCGATCAATATAATATTATATTATTGGACTCCATATAATATTATATACAATACCAGCTACGTCGTATAGCGTATATATATATATTTGTGTGTGATATTAAACGAATCGCACGAAGACGCGTATGTCTGCAATCGAAAGATATTAGGTTATTACTTATATTATATACTCGTCGCCGTCGTCGTAATAGTGCTCGCAGACTGCTATCGGCGAGACTATTTGGATTCGTATAAAGTATATTATTATTATTATTATTATTATTATTATTATTATACTTACGTCGACGTATAGGATTCAATCGTTGGCGATTTCGAGCGCGGACTGCTCCAGCTGCAGTGTATATATATATATATACAATAATATCGTTTTACGGTCCGTCGGAAAAGCGACGCGGCGCGGAAAAGATGAAAAAACCACCCTCGCGCGTGGCCTAAATATATAAGTACGCTAGAAAAAAAGTATATATATACATATATATATAATATATCAAATATAATATAACGGGTGGCGGCGGCGGCCGTACAATAAAAATCCAATCTGCCGCCGCCGTCGTCGGGTGGACTATATATATATAATATATATACGATGTACATTATACACACACAGTCACAGAGTGGGCCGCGAAGTGTTTTCCCGACCATATAGCTTTTAATATCGCGCGTGTATATATATATATATGGTCTCAACTCGCCCTGTACACGTATATATATATTGTGAGAGTGGGTGTGTGGGTGTGTGGGTGCGTGTGTTCTCGTATAATATAATGATGACGGGTACTCTGCTACTGCCACTGCCACCACCACCACTGCCGCCGCCGCCACCACTGACGATTCCGGCCAAAGTCTGTGACGTCCAAAACCGTATTTTCGTCGTCACTCGGCACGACCGCCGCCGCCGACACCGCAGCCGCCGCCGCCACCACTGCGCTCCGCCGCGAGAGACCTGACACGTCCCGTTATCGCGTCGTCTCCGGTCGGCCGTACACTATTATACCGCAACAGGAGACGCACAGCGTATAAAATATATATATTATATTATACGTTTATATCGATCAACCGACCGTATAATAATATTATATTATTAATATGGCGGCCGAGCTATACAGTGCAGTGACGCCTAAAACGATATAGACGGTAAAATATCGAACGGAAGAAAACAGGCGGCGGCGGGAAAACATCTAACCGCTCGCGTCGCAGCAGAAACTGCGGCTTGCTGGAGGGTACATCACGACGACCGCCGCCGGGTCGAGTTGTTCGTGGTTTACATAATATATGTATAATATTGTCGCAGTGTTGAGTTGAGACGAAACAGGCTCAAAAAATAATTTACGTCCTATGACATCAACAACAACAACAACAACAACAGCATCGAAGACAACGATCGACCGGGAATGTATTATACGTACACAATATATTATTATAGTATGCCTATAGACATTGCTGCCGGCGATCGCGCAGATCGAAAATATTCGTCCTGACTCGAAGACGGTCGAGTTTTCGTTAAAACAGCAGTGCTTCTTTTCATATACCTATTATATTTAGTTATTATTATTGTAATATGATTGTTTTGCTTTCTAAAAGCTTCTGGGAAACGCTTGCAAAGGCTGACCTGTTTAAAGTATTATCCGCCGCGCCGTGTTCAATTCCCTATATTATATATTATATTACTCCGGGGTGCCGAGTATAAAGCTTTTTGACCTTTTTAAAAAATATATATACAATATACATATATATACATGTATTCGAAAAACAGAAGCACACTGCGTCGTTTTAAATGCAAAACCAATAGCTATAGCAGCTGGTTCGCACTGCCAGTATAATCTAAAAATTTACCGCTAAAAAAACAAAAGCACAGTCACCGTGCAGTTGGGATGCAACCTCTTACCTCACTCCTGTACTTGCTATCTCTCTCTCTCTCTACCACTGAGACTAAACACACTTTGTGTGTATTTATATTGTCGTCTGTCGACGTGAATACATACGACGGGTTTAACATTATCAAACGTTTATATAATATGTATACATATTATATAGGCATATCATCACTATACACAGACTATTGTCCATAATAATCACATTGAGCTCAAATATACCTGCAGAGTACAAAATAATCGTCTACGAACGATTATAGAATATCAATGATTATACAATGTTGGTAATGATCGAAATGTTTACTACACAATGTATAATGTATAGAGGACAGAGGTATATTTTCACATAACGTAAACGATATATAAAATAATATGTAGTAGGGATATTTAAATATACATTTTTTCGTAAGGTTAGGATAGAAGAAATAAGTCACAACAAATCATATACATTTATAATTTATAGCCAAAGTCTTAAGTGAGTAGACTAATATTGTATTACATTTAATGTTATTTAATTGTATACTATAATTATGAATTGGTGAAATAAAGTTATTAAAGCTAATTAGAGAGGCCAGTGAGCCTTTTATCCGACCCACGCTGCTTTTTATAAGAAAATAAACAAATAAAAATTAAAGAGTCATTCAAAGAACAATTCAGGCCACGGGACTTTTAAGTTATGAAAACTTCCATCTTACTAAATTTTAGTTGCCGATCAGAAAATGTTGTAAAGTATTCAAATAAAATTGTTTTAAAACAATTTTAAATACTTTTAAAAATATTCGAATACGTTTCTGAATGTTATGTTTATTAGTATTTTAGTTTTATATTTTATTATTCTTTTTTTTTTCTGAAAAATAATGTATTCGTGTTTATAAGCAATAAACATTGCTATTGGTCATTAAAAACAAAACAATATAAATAGTATGAGAACTATAAAAGCCCAATGCCTAATAGTTTTTTGTTTTTACCAAAATATAAATGTATAACATCAATAAAGTATAATGTGATCTGTGTATATACATAAAATATAATAAAGAGTATTGATAATTCATGTACAACTATAGTGATAATTATTTCGTCTACAAAAACCTACAAACATTTTATATTAGGTTAAGTCATTGCAATTTGCAGTTACTGCAGCAGTCGGAACTTTAAACTCCAATAGAGTAATTACTTATCAGACCGTGAATTAGCGATCATAACGAATTTTATAAAACATAATGCTAATAATAATGCGGAGTCATACAGAGCAATCGAGATATTTTTAATCAATATTATATTTTATTGGTCGGTGTAAAGATTTGTACATAATATTATATAATACGATTCCACTTTCCGCTTGTCCATGTGCGTAATAACGCTCGTCATCTGAAATAGTCTCAGGTTGGAAAAAAATTGGTAAATATACTATGTCGAAATAACGGCTTCGGACGAGAAAAACTTCCTGCAGCGACAGAATGTGCAAAATTTCAGGCTAAACTATTCCTGCAGTATATCAGAACTCGGCAGGTTGCCTTCCTCCAATTTATTTAGCGTAACGAATCCAAAGTTAATCATAAGATTCGTTATAAATTGTTATATAATTATAAAGCGATAGTTATATAATACGAGTTCCTATATTCTATTTAAAATGACATATACTTATACGGAGGATATAACCAAAACTGAAGACTAAAGAGTTACAAAGAGTGTAACTTACTACTTAAGTTACTTTTAACTAAGTTATAACGATAAAAGAGTTAATTTTTCGCCATGATATCCCGTAACTCTTTAGTTAGGTAATTAATTTTATAGTGTCGACAGTGTCGTTAAGTTAGCTAACTTCCTAATACAAACCGCATAGGTTTAAAACATACCTATACCAATGTTGTTTTGGAAAATGTATAGGTATTATTTATAGTTATAATGTTGTATCGCAGGGGTTAGAAATTCTTTTATATTTTGTTTGTATTTTTGTGTTACTAGATTTATTACTGTGTAAGCTAGAAATAACGGTTTGGGGAGTCCAACTGCTTCGATATTCTTCAACAGTATCTTGTTCTTAGGAAAGTGAATTTAGTTATTTTGTAGTTAAAAATGTATAAAAATTTTCAACTTTTATAGCTAAAGATTGAAAATTTAAAACAAGGTTCTACATAGTAGGTTATTCTGTAACCAAAAAATCTCAAAAATATAAACACACAGTTTTTTTATAGTTATTTTATATTCGAATTTGGACGAAATTAGATACTAAAACAAAGAAGAACGATTTCAGTTTTGTGTTGTCATTTAAAAATATTATTCGTTGTGGATTGCAACTTTTAATGTATATTATTATATACCAATAATATTAATTAAATTTATCATATTAACTATAATAGTATAAAATATCCTAAGCTGACAGACCGTCTTCTCTGATAATTGTTTTTGGTATACAATGATAATATATTTTTTAATTCAAATTTAACACAATCCATTAAAGTGGGCCCATTTGTAACCTACTGTAGTACTGTATAGCAGATAACGATACCAATTTTTTAAGATTTAATTGCATATATTTTTTAGTCTTACAATATTTTTAGAGCATAATTAATAATTAAAGATCATACAATTTAAAAATTCCACAAATTTAAAATATATACATTTATTTTAAGATCTCAGTTTTTATTCTGTATTATATAGTGTTTTCAAACACCTATAGGTACTTAGTTGGTATAAAGAAAAAAACCCACATCAAATTAATCTAACTTTTCTAAGAAAATTAACTCACTGCTTATAGTTTTATAAAATAAATGCATGCATACTTATTACTTTTTAAGAGCATCAAGTTCCGAGCGCTCCCTTATATTATATTGTAAATACATTATACTTAACTGTAGATTTTCGAAATATTGAATGCCCTATTTCTTAATTTTAAAAGAGATAACATGAGTTAATACTAACAACTACTTATATGAATTTCCATATAAAATTACAATCTCAGTACCTAACCCTGCCATATTCACTTCAAATATCAAAAAAATATACAGTTCGACGTTTAAAAATACGTTTTTGTACCGCTAGCTTTTAAAAATTAACTAACCTATCTTAACCTAAATAATTTATAACTTCAGTATCAAAGTGTTTCAGTTAGTGGAGTTCTATCATTGGATGACATATTGACATCCCTTTCGGACTTCTGTTATTTTTTCTGTCAATTATGAATTACTCATGGATATATTATTTTTACTGCATATATATTTGTGTTTTATTGTGTATTCATAAGTGTAAAATATATAAGACAAACATCAAAACAATCACTATTAAAACCTAACATAACGCACTAAAATTTGATAATTTTACTATAGACCAGCCACCAGCATTTCTTAAACTTTTTTATCCGTAGAACCCTTTTAGATTCTGAGCGGAGCGATGAATGTATTGGTTTTACAATGATGTGTGTTTTTTTTTTTATTTTTTTTTTTATTTTTGTGTCTGTCATCACGTTTAAGGACAGAAAAAATGCTTCGATTTTCTTCAATAGTACCTTTTCTGATAGGAAAGTGAATCTAGTTGGTACTTTGGGGGGTCAAAAGTCAAAATTTCCCAGTAGTTTTCATGAGCGCCTGGAAAAACAAATGAAAAATTATGGGAAAAACGGGAATTTTTACGGAAAACCAATTTTCGACAAAATCGATTTTGGTTTTGGTATAACTCTAAAAGAAATGACCGTAGAGACATGAAATTTTGACCGAATGTTTATATAAGCATTTTCTACACACCGTATCATTTTCAAAATATTCTGACTTATTTTGAGCTGTTAACGGACATTTTCAGTTTCCAATTTTTTTAGTTTTTTTTTCTATAAATGTCAATAAAATTTTATTTGTTGGGTAAAAAATCTTGAAAATTTAATAGTAGGCTTCTAATATATAGTTTCAAAGGCAGATGAAAAATATTAAAAATCTGTAGTCACAATTTTTTTTTTAAGTAATCAAAGTTCAAATTTTGACAAAATACGTAAAAATGACGAAAATGTGCAATTTATTTTGAGTTAGAAATTCATAAAAATTTTTCTTTTTAAATCTAAGATTTGAAAATGTAATACAAGATTCCTCATAAGTTTGCCTAATTTTATCAATAAAAAAAAGTTTATAAGCAAGTCATAATAAATTTTTATGAGCATTTTAAGTTCATAATTTGTACAAGATTAGATATTCACTCGATTTCTCATGTAGCGATTTTCTTATTTTGTTGCAATTCAAAAACAAATAATTGTATATGCATGAAAATTTCACTGAATGTTTATATAAGCTATTTCTATACACCATTCAATTTTTAATATATTTTGACTGTTTTTCAGTATTTTACGGACGATTTCAATTTTCAAATTTTTTAGTTTTTTTTTCTATTAATATCAATAAAATTTTATTTGTTGGGCCAAAAATAATGAAAATTTAATACAAGGCTCCTGATATATTATTACAATAGCAATTGAAAAATATTAAAATACATAGGCACACATTTTTTTTATAAGCATTTAAAGTTCGAATTTTGACAAAATTCATCAAAATCTCGAAAATTATCAATCATTGTAATTAAACAATTATAAAATGTTCAGTTTTTATAACTAAGTGTTGAAAATTTAAAACAAAAATTCTCATAAATAAATCATACTGTAACCAAAAAATCTAAAAAAAGTATCAACATATTTATTTTTTACAGACATTTTAATTTCAAATTTAGACAAAATTTCATATTTAAACCAAGAATAATGATTTTAGTTATTTTGATATAATTTAAAAATATTATTTGTTGGTATATGAAACTTTTAGAATATATTGTTATATTTTATATACACGCAATGGCATTTTAAAATATAATTTTTTTGAGAAAAATGAATTTAACCAACTATAGTAAATACTAATGCCTATAATACTAAAATGAATTACTTTATTCACAACAATATCAATATAATTTAAAATTTCCTAGACTGACATACCGTCTCCGCTCAGAATCGTTTTTCTTATACAATGATATTATATCATTGAATTCAAATTTAATACCATCCATTATAGTACAGTGATCTACTTGTAGCCTACTGTACAGCGGAGCGACATCCACTTGACCCCCTTTTTTATATTCACTTTTATCATGGAGCACCTAATTTTTTTTAGCTTTTTAGCTTTCAACAATAAGTTATTAAAACTTGACAATTAGAAGCCCTACTTTGTTTCAATAGTTTTAATGAATCATTTTATGAAAGGATTATTTGCATTAAAAATAATAATTTCATACAATAATAATGTGTATACTGTATCAGCAACTATAATATATTGTTATACTATATTATATAGTATATAAAATAATGTATAATGTATCTTATCGTGTTTGTCACAGATTTTTATTTGATGCAGTACATATCAACTTTTAGAAAAAGGTTAATTTTGCTGCAGTTTACCATCTCCTGATCAATTCACTCCGATATTAAAGCTAATAACACAAAATTGGTTCTTCTAAACGCAAATTTGAATTGTTGTGCGTGAATCACAGAGTGCAACAAATAGTTTATTGACATTACCTTAATATAATAACGTATATCGTCATACAACAATGAAATTTATAGACATTTAAGATTTAGAGTTGTTATATTTGTTGAAAATTATAGTAAAAATGTTATTGAATCGAAAAAAACCACTTTCCGACATAAAAATCAACATTTATACTTTTTACATAAAGGATATGTGATAAACTTGCCTGTAGTTGGCCATTTGTGAAACAGTAAAAATGTTTAAATAGTAATAGAAAATTACACAATTTAAATTGTTATAGTGGTAAAACTTAATTTGATTGTCTTTTAGTTTATGAATAATGTATAACTTATCCTCACGATCTGAGCAAGAAATTATCCCTGTAGTCTGCACATAATATTAGATAACTTTTAGAAGTATCTGGGTGACACTAAATATATTTGCGATTCGGGCGCATACAATTTCATCCGTAAAAAAAGTGGTATGCAAATACAAACTGCGTGAAAGTGGCACCCTAGTATATAAATTCGTTCGATATATTATTATAATAATGAATAACTACACTGCCGATTTTGATCGAAAGTCTTTTTTTACTTTTCTATTCCAATTATGCACTGAACCCACAGGAGTCACATTAATATGGTAATTTTCCAGTGCATTCACGCCGTGGTGTCCATTTCACAGCTGTATAAATATAATATACATAATTCAAATTATTGGGCGGCCTGCACATTGTGTTCGACCATCATCGGCTCAGCTTGTACTTTATCATATTATATAATATAATAAATATAATAATAATATAATCCAAAACATAATATTACCGTCGAAACTAGAAAATACTCGTGTAATATTATTTACGGCCGTTCTTCCACATCACGACTCGTGTACACAACCTGCCGTCGAGTATATAATTTATTATATAGGTACAGCCGTACGGGACGCTTCGATGTGATTTTCGATGGTGAGAGGGGTAGAGGGGGTTGAGCGTCCATTAAAACGGTCCGAGGGCCTCGGAGCATTGCTAGGATTTATTCGATTAATTTTAATGTATTTTTTTTTTTGGTTACCTGTGACCCCGCAACCTAGCTATATCATTTTAATTTCGCCGGGGCCTCGTAACTCCTTTCGGTCGATAATATCCCAGTTAGTGCCGCCGCTGCTGCTGCTATTATATGTGAATGTCCCTCGAGATTTTGAAAACCCGACGCGGCTGCCTGCACGCTGGACGCTTCAGTGGTAATCAGAGTCCAGAGACGAAGACGAAAATTGAACGTAGGTAATAGGTATATTATACACTATATAGATTATAGGTCCAAGACTTATTATATAGATCAGTTGCACAGTATTTATATATATGACATAAGTATATATACTAAAATTATTTCAGTCATAGGAACCAGGTTTAAAAAATGTAATGATTGGTTACCCTAGGTGTCGTGAACTTAAACAAATCCCCCTGAATAAAATACTTTCTCATAGGATATGGTCTACCTTTAAATCGATGGTCCACTAAAGTGGCAAATATGTATACATGTACAGTTTGCTTTACAATTTATATTACCTTATCAAAAATATAGTACCACACATAATAAAGAGGTTCAACATTTCAAAATATCCTATATCCATTTTAGATTACAATTAAATCAAAATTACAAAACAATTGTAGAAACATATAAAAATAATCAAAAAATATGTACCTATTAAATTACACTGATTCAGTTAAGTTGTGATTAATTGTTTTTATTTAAATTTAAATCTCGTAATTAATAGGTCAAATAATTAAATTGCACATTATTATAACTATAAGACTACCTAGGCTGCAGGACTAACCAAGGCTAGGCTTACATTATTTCCGTGGTTGAATCATGGCGCTAATAATAGGAACCAACTTCAACTCTTTCGAGGCTTCGAGCAATCCTTCTTCCTGCATTCGTATCGTATATCAACAATTTTAAACAATATGATGAACTGATGAACAATAATGAACACTTAAACTAAGGAATGACCGGTAACCTAATCAGTACAATTATAAGTAACAGCAGGGCTCTAACCACCAAATCTCGCCATCAGTGGAGGCTCGTTGATCTCGTAACTGGTGAAGCAGACATTTAGTACATTTCAATAAACAATATGCATTTTCCTTAGATATATTTTTATAAGTATACACTATAGATGTATTAGTTAATATATACAAGTTTAGCAAAGTTCTTTTTATACGACACACCTACCTTTTATCGATATAATTATATTTTTTTGGTGGTGACTGCATGGTCGACTTCGGCGTTTATTTTAAACGACTGAACTATGTGTTAGCCTTACCCTTTCTTCATTTTCTTAAGTATACATTACCGCATAGACGTACTCCTTGACCGGCTACCATTGATAAAGAGGATGGTGAGAAATATCACCCTGGGTGCGTCTATACTGGACAGGAAAATTAGCACCTGACACAAGCATTTCCAGATAAATGGTTTTTTTTTATCATATCTGAACAAGTTCAAACTCTTGGGTTCAGCAAAATTCTGGTTCTACTGATACGAGGATGACAATACATAATATCATACAATCTTTGAGGTGATGCCTTGAAATCCCAAAACAGAAGTGCGAATATCCTGGTGGGACAAAAAATCATGGTGGAGAACATGATCATCGAGTTAATGCTTAAGAGCGAGAAGAATTGAAACGTGGGCGCTATTCATTTGGACAAATGTCTAAAAATGTATCTCAATAAAGCATATATCATCTGGATGAGATATTAAGCGATCACTTGGGTGAGCTTATATTTATCTTTGTTGTATAACATGTATATATATAGTATGTATTGAACTTAGTAATTAAGTATACAATATACTTAGTTTATACTTATTATAATATGTAAGCATATACTCGTATTATACAGAAATAACAATTTTTATAACATTGACTACCTACACATATAATTTCGGTGAATAGGCAATAATCATTGAAAAGTGCGGAAAACAGAAAGGAAAATGCATTGGACAAATTATTAGGTGTACATTTTTCCAAAATAATCGACACGGTGAAACAGAAAGCACTGACTAATGCAATGACTTCGTTTTAATTTCTTAAAAATGAATTTTGAATTTTTTTGGAAAATTTCAAAATAGTTTATTTGTAAATCTGATTATAAGAACAATTTTGATGGTAAAAATATTTACCTAAGTCAAGCAGTTAATTTTTTAAAATAACAATATTTTTTGGAGTAAATTAATTTAAAACGTAATAACTTTTTTCAAAATAATAATTTTGGGAATTTACTTACAAGAACATATTTCTTAAACTATTCATTATCCATATAATTTTCTAAATTATTATTATTACGAACTGTGGTGATATCTGTACCGTTGACCGTCAGTAAAACGTCAACAGGTGGAGACGCTCTGTCAGCATTGTAGCACTCAGATATCAATGCAATCAAAGTAGATTATGAAGGCTAGCACATGGAGCTAGGGAAGATTTGGTGCTGCGAACCCGGTGGAGACCGGCTGGTATTACCATGGTGCGAAAAAGCGAGAATCAGCGGACTGCACACTCTCAAATCCAATGACCGAAAGGGCTCGAGTGCACGGAATCCAAAAATGATAATATTGGCGGTGGCGGTGCCCGGTCCGCAACGAGATGTCACATAAGCGATGCACACAAAAAAGGCGGCTTCAATTACGGCAGACGGATAAAATATAAGCAACAGACGACGGCGGCTGCGATACCAGCGGACGGTGGCTCAGTTGTGTCAATAGCAACCCCCCTAGATTTGGTTGGGTTAGGTAAAGTTTTAAAGAACATTATGTATCTAACAGTGCACTTTCTCGTATCCCCCGGGGTCTTTGCGTCTCCGTCGTTCTTTTTGACGTCTTCGACTAAGAGTATAAGAGCTTCGGGGCCGTGGACACTATTTGCATCAGCAGCAAACACAATCCCTGGACAACGCGTTTGACAAGTTGCCACGCAGTGAGAAACAAAATAGTATTGCAAAAACAATAAAGAAACTTATGAGATTTAAATGATCATTTAAATATTATATTATTAAATGTTTTTAAAATTAGATTAAAAAGTGATCAATGTGTCTAATCCTAAAATAATGTAATTTTTATTAATATTCTTTTTTAAGTTATTTTTAATATGGATATTTTATCCTTAACATTGGTAATTTTATCAATTGGATAAATGTTTATCACAACACCATATTCTACTTACACAATACTAAAACGTGCTCGTGTATTCAGATTTTGTGTAATTACATTAATGAAGGAGTGCTGAGTTTCGTTATTATATTTTATTATATAATTCAATTTCACTACATACCTAATACTAAAATCGGTAGTTTGTTTCAATTATACCATGCACAGCGTTGTCCGATCCGTATTTGTGAACCTATTCCTCGGATGTGTTCGCGTGTAGAGTGTTTGGCAATGACCACAATTATAACGTTATCAGGGTGAGTTTTCGCTGGATTGGTTTGCATCCATTATCCATGGAAGGCTTTTGGTATACCAGAGTTTTTATACATTTCTACCACACAGCTTATCACGTAACCGTATTGTTTGATGTAACTCGAAATTTTTTTGTGTACCTATACGGAACACCATTATTTTGGAATATTGTTAAGAAGACAATAAAATATATGACTATCAAAAAGACAAGAGCCATAATAATATAATATAGTATAATATATAATAAACTAACCACGCGGTAAACTATTGAAGCCAATTGTGATATTATGTTTGTGTGACCGAACGTACCGAACGGAGTCGGTCATTAAATGCACGTACATTCGAACGTGTACATAGTGGAAACCTGCCTTCACGAGGTTAGGTAATTCAAACAATTTCCCCGAACTGATCGAACTAATTACCACGGCGATAACGTCAATACAAGTATATCCAATATAATATGTCAAACGGATATAATCCACCAGCCTCTGTCCCACGATATCGCAGCATCCATATTCCTATGTTTATTTATGTATATACATATGTGCAGTGGCCTATTTTCAAATTTTTTGTGGGGGGGGGGGGGGTCTAAATATTAAGTACCTACAAGTTTATTATATAAAAAAAACACATACGAGTAATGATGTAATAATTATATTATTTATATTATATTATGTATATTTCACTACTATTATGATTTATTAATACAAATTAATAGTTTTTTAGACAAAAATAACCAAAAGTTAAACCCAAGTTATTTAATATTTATATAAATATTGTATATTTTTTTTTATAATAGAAACATTAAAAACCCATAATATAAAATTAATTTTCTCTTTCTCGCGAGAACCTTTACCGCGGTACCTACGTACCAAGTTACTTATGACTTTTGTGTGTGTGTGTGTAAGTGACTTTTTTAACATGAACGTTCATCACAGTGTATTAATCGCAAGAAATACATCGTTCTATATATAGTATATACTATACATACATATGTGTGCGTTAAAATATTTTTCTAAACCACATTGGTGCAATTACGGGAAAACACACAGGCCAATACAACCCTGGCTAAATTCAAACACATCCTGTACAAGTTTAAAAGCCAAACGTTCGAAATTATCGATTATCACCCATCGGTTAGTACCTATTTTTATCTGCGAATCTCGCACTTTTTTTACTATCGAACATCACTACACGAGTTTAATTAGTATACTAGGTACCTACCGAGTTCGAGTGTATAGAATGCCGAGGTTGACATTTTTCTTCTGCGTAATGGCCAATTACATAATTGATATACTGTACCAACCCATTTTAAACTATAATTATACAGTTATTGTAGAATAAGTCCGTAAACAGCTCAAAACGAATCAAAATATTTTGAAAATTGTATCAAGTATAGGAATTGATAAAATAAACATATGATATAAATGTTAAGTATCTACAGTTATTCGTTTTTGAATTACAGATGAAAATCACTGCATGAGAAATCGAATGAATATCCAATCTTGTAAAAATTTGGACTTTAAACGTTCATAAAACTTTAAATTGACTTCCAGGTAGGTATTTATTTTTTGAAATGGTAAGCAAACTTATGAGGAATCTTGAATTAAATTTTGAAATCTTGGATTTAAAAAGAAACATTTAAATGAATTTCTCACTCAAAATAATTTGCACATTTCCGTAATTTTTACGTATTTAATAAACTATTGTATTATCAAATACATGTGGATTAGTGTTGACAATAATTGACATAGTTGTGCGTCTAACCACAAATTAAGATATTTTCACTGATAATTATAGTTTTTTGTATTTCCCACTGAAACATGTAAGTAGGCATTTTGCTATCAAAATGGGAACAATAATAATATTGAAAAATGACTTTTTAATTGACTGTATCTGAATGTATGAAATGTAAATAGGAAAAATTTCTAAAAATATAAAATATATATCCATAGGTATTCATACGTTACATATAGTTAAATATATTAATCTTGGAATATAATAAATATAAAATACTATCACTATAAGCTGAAATATAGTATTCATAATTTAGAAATATGGATGGGTTGTGGTAAATAATTTTGCACTTTTAAATTGTTGAATTGAGCTCCTATACTTATTTAATTCCCAATTCAACTGTCAGTAATATAGGTACCTACAATAGTCATATGCAAATTCACAAATTAAAGAATACTGGGCAACATTGTATTGTGTGGTATATAATATTATATAGATCTACACAAATACACGACTGATGTTGTAGGCGTTGTAGCTACTTGTAAATTTGACAATCATGCAGAGATGTACGTTATTAGAGAGGTCATGACTCATAAGAATAGACAAATCTCAATTTCAAGAAAAACGCAAATATCATAGAGGTATAGTGGTATACAATATATTATAATACATAAATATATAGTTTAGTTTTTGCGTGACTGACAATTGCTAGCCAATCGACTACTATTCTGTAGACGGCATGTAACGCTTCTGGAAACTTGATCAACCGACATTGAGTGTTTAATATGTAAAATGTGTAGTTGCTGTGACGCATGAAGATTGAGTTAAGCCTCTCTTAAAATTATTTTAAAGTACCAAAACATTTTAAACAAAAGTCAACATTAAGATAACTGATATTATATAATTTGAAAGACATTTTACACTAAATGAACATCCGCGAAAATCCAACAGAATCCCAACATCGGTCATCAATATTATGATCAACAAAAATGCACATTTCAAATATTTTATAATACCTAAACTGTATGTTCATGAAAACTTAATTACCTATGATGTACCTATTGCAAATCTGTGGATTGCATTATAGCAGTATATAGGCTAGCGTTACATTATTTTTACTTAACAAATATAAATATAGATATAGGTATTATAGGTACATTTTGTTTATTCTAAATTCAAACCAAATCATTACCAAAAACTAGAAAGTGAAGAACGGTTTTGCCGTTACATGCATATAATATAAGTATATGAAATAAACAGAAAAATAACTATTAATGTAATTTCAAACAATTAATCATATGTAACCTGCAATACATCAATATGTTATATGTCATAGTAAAATTTAAAAAATAAATAAAAAAAGTACCAGTTTTACCAGATTTACCTTACCCACAAACTAACCACCTAATATATTTTTCCGCAAGTAAATCGTACGTACTGCCTTGGTCCATAACGAATTCGACCATCGACTTTCATTTACTTTTTTTTTTAACTTCACGACGACGTCTACCGATTACTAACGCTGATTCATAATATTATCTTGGGCCGAAGATTAACGCGGTGTATTATCGTGACGTGTGTACTGCATATATATTATACTTGTGAAGTGCACTTAAAAAATTATTTCAACATTTAATATTAAAATATTCACTAACCGCGACTATAATATATAATATAATACATTACCTTTATGACTACATTATACAATCGCGCGAACGTATAATATTATAAATTATAATATTCGTCTGGACAAATCGGCAACCTGGCCGCAAACAATAACATTCATCAGTGTTTCCTAACTTATTTGGGTCAAACATAATATTGGGGATGCATCCTAGTTGGGTCCCGAATTTAAAATTATTATATTATATTGTATTATTAGTATAACACTAGTTGAGTGTGGGATTATTTTAGGTAGGTACTACATTAGTTAGTTCCATAATATTTTTTGGTAAGTATTACGCTATACTAACATTTTCCTTCCCATTTTAACAGAGTTAGGACTGTCTAGTGTCTACCTATGATCTATTTAGACGAAAAGTATGGTACAAAATGTTTTTTTTACAGTTTTGTTGCTCTTAAATATATATAAATTATTAGAATTTTAAATGATGATACAATAAATATAGGTACAATATCAAGAAAATATTAAAACTATTGAAAATCAAAAATGACAAAAATACACATTATATGATATAAAAAAAAAAAAATATTGTTAAAAAAAATCACTTTTGTGTTGGTAAAAATGTATACGACATTAATTAATGGTATTGTACCTATATTTGTATTTTAACATAATTTGTAAAAATCTAATAATTTATATTTGTAATAGCAAAAACATTTTTAACCTTTGGTATAATTAGATCATAGACAGTCCTAACTCCTAGGTCTGTAAAAATAGGGAAGAAAATGTTGGTATAGTATAGTACTCATAAAAGGTATTAGGGAGTAGGGCCCCAACTTGTGTAATACCTAAAATAATCCCGGACCGACCTAGTGTAGTACCTGTGATTAGCCCCTACTACTTGGGACCCAAGTCTGATGCTCGAATTTTGGTTCGGAAATTCTTTTTATGGGTCACGATCGCGTGCTACAGATTTAAAAATATTTTTATATCAATTATCACACTAATACATAAGACTATAACTGCAGTAACACAATTTATTATACCTAGAATTTTTTTTATGGGTTGTTTTTTATTGCGCAAGCAATATCAAAAAAGTTGAGAAACACTGACGTCCACCAAGCATGCGCCAAGTATATGAGTATATTATAATATTATAACCTTTGTAATATGTATAGGCAATTTTCACGGAAATATGACACGGCTTCGGCATGATGGGTGTCACACGACCCACTTGCACACATAGGTGCACACCGGACGGCTGCACGTACGCCCGCTGAATATTATATTATTATAAATAATATATATATATTACAATTATTATTGTTACGTGTCAAACGAGACGGAAAATGTTTCGCACCGCGCCCTGCTGCAATAGCGTCTGCACGACTCCGTCGAAATGACAAATATAAAATAATAACGACAATAATTGATATCGGAAAGCGCTGGCAATTTCACGATAACGTCGCGGCCGAAACGGTATAATAGTAATAACAATAATAATAATAATATTATTATTATACTAGCTATATGTATGGTGTAGAGGAAATCCAGGGTTAGGTGCCCCCGCCCCCCCTCCACGACAGCTCTGGCAGATCCGATGTCAACAATAGGGTCGGCTTTCGCTCCCGCTGACATTTTGCGTAACCGCGCACGCACACACTCACTTCGGCGCGCACACACGCACACACACACACACACACACACACCCACACACCCACACACCCACAGACACGCACATATGTATATAAGACTCGACATTCCCCAAAACCAACCTTTGTCCCGGGCCGATATATATTGTTCCAATATCTATATCAGCCGCTCACACGCAAGCACATAATAATAATAATAATATATACTTACACACAAAAGCACATTTACGCACACACACCCTGTGCAATATCCTATATACCCATGTGTAATTTATATATATATACCGCGCACACGACGATGTCTCTGGCCCGCCCCCTCCCCTTGCCCTTCGCTGCAGTCCCCACATCCGATATCGTAATGATATGCACGATGAGGTGCCGTAATAGTATAATATAATACACACACACACACACACACACACATGCACGTATAACATATGACATATAGGTACCTATATATTATATATATATCATTAAATTACATAGGTATTGCGTACGGCGTAAATGGCGCAATGTGACCAAACGTCGAGACGAACACGTATTGTAATAATTATAATGCATTACGAAGGTACGGCATAATACGCATACATGTGCGTTGTACTGCAGCCTATCATAATAATATTACATATTATATTGTACGGGACGCGAGGCCGTTAATATCACGTTATTTTTCGTTTGACTTCAACGTACGCATAATATGTCCCGACAGGTCGTTTTGACTCTTGCCACGCGCACCCATTATGTTATATAATTATAATATCATTATATTATATTATATTGCAGTCGACGATATACGGTTCGCCAAATCGAACGCAGCGAGCCACCGCGAGTGTCGATGATAAAGTACAAAAGTGCCAAGCAAGGATCAGTACTTGATTTGGGAAAAAATAGAAGGGAATGGAAAAATCTAAAAAAAAAAAATGAATGAGTATTTAAATGTTTTATCGATTGGGATATAAAATTATTATTAGGGGTATGCATAAATATTTGTCCTTGCACTTCAATTCGAGCACTCTCGCGGGATAGACCCCGCAGTGAGTAACTCAAGCCTGGATAAAACGAGTCAAAAAGTTAAAGTTGAGTTCATTTTTAGTTTAACTGATTTTTATTGATAACAGCGCAATAAATAACGAGTCACTTTTAATCAAATCCAAGTTACGTTAATTTATAAATAGTCAAATAATACAATATCCTAATTGATAATGCATATATTGCATAAACATTTAGTTTTTATTATTTTAAACTATATTATTGGCTATAATTTTGCAAATAAATAAATAACTTAGCTTAATTTAATTGTAAGTTTCCATAGAACTTTTAACTTAACAGAGTTAAAAAAAATGTAAGATAACTAAAATAACTTTGAACTATTTAAAATGTTATCTATCAACTATACTTAACTCAATTAAAAATTATCATTAACTTACCCATACTTGTCGAAGTACCTATATGTCTTATTGAGTTTGAATAAATTTCGGCAGAAAGTACTAAAATTAATGGTTCTAACTTCTAACCCATTTTAAGCGTTAATTTCTCATAACTCCTAAGTTAGGTTAGTTAACAGTCAGCACTGAGTAGAACGAGTCTCGTCGTTTCGTGGTGGAGCTGTGTTTTTTGTCACTTCCGAATGCATGAGCTACGACCGCATTATAAACATTATAAACTTGGTTTTATGTATTTTAAACCCGGTTTTCATTCCCACGGGCTAGATATTTTTGCTTTGACGGCACAAACACCATTTTAGCTTTGTCTTTCGGAAGTCGCTGATGTAGACTAAATATAGTTCAAACAATTAATAACTGCAGTATAATATAGTAAGCCTCCCGCTATAAGTCTATATTCTATGATAAACGTTACAAGTGTAGGTCAAACTAAACTCAACTCCAACTTAAATTAAATTCCAAATCAATGGTTGGGGAGGCATTTTTCTAAAACTAATTTGAAGGAACATATAACTCAAGTTATGAGTGAACTGGGTGGTTGCCCGGGTTACTAATATTACATAGGAGTGACTTCAACACAAAAACGAATTTTAAATTTAAATATTTTTTATTAAATAGTTCGTACTTTTTGCTTATAACAAACCACGAATTTGTGTAAATACATATATTTTAAAGTTAGTGATCAGAAAAGGTATAAAACAGAATGTGATTTCAATGGTATAGATTTGTATAATGAAATTGAGATACCTAGTGATAATGAATTGTATTCAAAAAAGATTTCTGCTCAATGTAAATGTTGTTATTTAATATTTATTATAGTTAACTAGTTACAATATACTATATTTACAAACTTCTGGATTTCTTTAATAATCGTGATGACAATTCCAGTAATGACTGCAAGCTGTGAGAGAACTTTGAGCAAGTTAAAGTTAATATAAACGTACTTACGAGTTACAAACAACTATGAAAGAAGAACGTCTTGACAATTTGGCATTAAATCAGCATTGAAAATTATAGTGTTTCAAAATTGAACGTTGTCGATAAACATTTTTGTTAATTTAAGATCACAAAAAAATGTTTTTAAAAATAACAGCTATTCATGATTAAAAAAATAATAATATATATATTTTTTAATAATTGTATCCATATATCTATATATATAATTGGACGTGTCCTGGCTGACGGATCGACTGATCAACATAGATTCTAAACTATATTTTAGCTAGAGACTTGACATTTTTACACATATTTGTACTACTATGTAGAGGTGGCTAGTTCCAAAATTCACATTGTAAAGAGTTTCTCACACAAGGATTTTCAGATTTACGATGGATATCGAAAAATTTGTTGTTTGTAAATGGTTGCAATTCCTTATTTGGGCAGATGAGCTTAAAGCAGGCATTTGATTGTCACGTTTACAGCCTCGAATAAAAAAAATTATATCTTAAAACCAATATGAAAGTTGACAGTTGAATGTATGTTTGTAGATTATAGACTCAAAAACTACTGTACCCATTTGTATGAAAATCTCAAATTGTTCTTATAGAAATATCGGAAAAGTGTTTGAAGTAGTATATGAACCACGTTCAAAAATATACTTAATAGTATATCCAAACCACCACAGACAAATTATCTATCTCGGTGGAATTAGTTCCCAAAGCTATGTACACTGACGCCGATTCGACGTTGAACTGCGACGTAAGTACCTACACTAAAATCAAGATACGCCTATAATCTACATAGTTCTATATTTTATATTTTTTCATTTTTTTGCGGTCAAAGTTGGATTATACAGCTAGTAACTTTATTTATATTTTATAGACACATTTATTAAAAATGTATTGTATCTAGCAGTCTTGCATTTACTAAAAAACCTAAGTGGTTTTCAACAATAATTGTATGTATAAATTATTAAGCAAAGTGAATACTTTTAAGAGCACCTTTTATCAATGTTCCTAGGATTTTTTATAAAAGTGATTTTATGAAATAAATTTTTTTATAAAAATCTTAAAAATATAAAATTGTTGTGCATATCCATAAAAAATGTGTTTATTTCATTTGAATATATATAATATAACATAATCAATACAAATACATACATAGCAGTAATATTTATATTTAGGCAGTACCACTACGTACTCTATGTACTAAGTAGTATTACTAGTATTATCACAATAGTATGTAAAGGATTAACTACACCATAAATATATAATTCTAATCAAATCCCACCGTTACTTGTTAAGAGGACATTATACCAATTATTTTCAGCTGTAAAATCATGCCCAATCGAAACAAATAAAACAGCAAACCCTAATAGTACCCTAATAGTAAAGATATATCCCCAACAGTTATTCAACTACTGGTATTATCGGTATCATTAAACCGAAAGGTTCATATATTTGTCTAGCTCCCTAAAAATAGCTTATCAGCAACTGATAAGTTTTATTGTCAATTTTCCATTGTCGTCAGTATATTATACTTGTAAGTTGTAACGATCGTTTGATATTGACAAACTTCGTGTTCAACACAATTTTACCCTACGCGCGTTAGTATTGTTTTATTTTTATTTTTCCTGTTTATAGTGCATTTGTTAACAAGCTAAGCGATAGCTTCTTTTGATTATATTTAAATCCTATCTGGAATATCATGAGTGACAGAGTCTATTAAATTATTAAAAAGAGGCTAATAATGAAGATTGAAGATCTTTGAGTGAAATTCAAGTAGGCACTTGAGATACTGGTAACATCAATATAAATTAAATATCGATGGATAATAGTGATACCTTAATACAGAACAATCCGGGAAAAGCTTTAACGATACTGCTGGTACTAAAAATATGAAGTTTAAACGTGGTATGCATCATTCTAACGGAAGTTATCTTGACATTTTACCACTTAACATACATACCATTTTAGTATTTTACAACGGTAAATTGTCAAGACTCGTAATATCATTGACACTAACCGATAGCATTTATTTATTCTCAGAAAAAAGAACAAATGCTCGCAACACGGAAATTCCATTACTTTGACATAATTTCTTAAATTTCAACTGTGTAAATGTATAAGGCATATCCAGTGGCACAACTAGGTGATGGATCTAAAACTAGTCACCAAATTAATTGCCAAAAATAGTCACCTCGGTCACTAAATATAGTCCGCTTGATAACCAACTACAGTCACCTCGGTCGCCAAGTTAGTTAGTGACTAATATGGCAAACATTTTGTGTTCTTTGGCCACTATTCGTGAACAATTTTGCGTCTGTTTGCAACCATTTGATGTCAATTTGGCATACTCTGGCAACCGTTTTTAGACAATTTGGAGTATGCCGACAACAATTTGGCGTTCTTTGGCAACCATTTGGTGACAATTTGGCGTGTCCTTTGACATCCATTTGTTGATAATTTGGAGTCTGCTGGCAACCATTTGGTGACCATAAAAGTCGCACATACAACTTGTATTTATAGTTCAGACAAAACTCAATAGTTTAGTGATAAAACGTCGATGATGAGATTTAGTAATAAGGATTTATGATAAGACTTGGCCTTTTGGTGGTCTCATTTCGAAAGCAACAATTTCAGGGAATGTTTGTAATTAAAGTTTGAGTGTCTAGAAATCTCTCACTCCCGGGAAAATCGGTAACTGGACAATCTTGAAAGTATATACGGTCCAGTCTTGTACTTTTGTTGTTATTGATTTGGTCGTCTCTGAACAATAATATTATTTTATTCATAAGCCATTGTATGTATTAGTGTTTACTCGGGTAGTGTAGTCTTTGAGGTTGGTATTTTGCAAGATAGTGGGAGACGAAAAAAATTTGATGACAACTTTGCGTTTTTGTCAACCAAAATTTCGAATATTCGGCGCCTCTTGGAAACGATTTGGCCACAATTTTCCTTCTGCTGGCAACCTATGGTGACAATTTGGCGTTCTGTCGCAACCATAATGCGATAGTTGGGCGTGTGCAGGCAACAATTCATTAATTGGACGTGCTTGAATGTTTATACCTACGAACCAGTCTTATTTAATTAATTAGTCATAAACTATTTGGTGATAATTTTTCGTTTGTTGACACCCATTACTTGGTAATTTGGCGTCGATTGTTCACAATTTTGTAACAATTTAGCATGTTTTCTAAATCATTTGGTGACAATTTGGCGTCTGTTGTTAACCTTATGGAGACAATTTGAAGTCCTTTGGCTAGCATTTTTTGACAATTCACAGTCCTTTGGCAACAATTCGTTGACATTTTGGCATTTAATGGCAATCATTTGGTGGCAATTTTAAATCCTTTGGCAACCATTTGGCGACAATTTGGCGTCCTTTGGCAATTTATATTAATTTATATATAAATACTATTAACATTTATATATTTGTAGAGAATGAAAAAATATTCTATAATAATTAAACCACATGTGCCGTAACGCTTTCTGTCGCCGCCACCGCATATCTGCGAGAGGTTTTGATTGCGCGACGCTCGTTTCCACATTGTAAACATCCTTCGGCATATATATGAGCATTTGCCAACTACAGTAGCGTAGCTGGAGCTCAATCAAGGGAGGGGGCTATTTAATAAATTGTAATACATCAGGAAATATTGTGAGGAATTCAAAATTTTCCATTAATTATTTTCAACCGTACCATTAATGCGTATTGTTTAACTAATTGCTTACCATTTATTTGCTGTTATAAAAAAAATGCATGATAATATACATATTATACTTGAATCCTAAGTCGTGTAACACTCTTACCACGGCCAATGCAGTCGAGTCCTTGATTGGTTATAGTTAAACAAAATTAAGAAATACATACTTTATTATATTTTTTTTTTGTACAATTTATATATTTATATAGGTACCTACCACGGATATAACCATGATTAAAACATCACCAATAAAAATGCCAAGGGAGGGGGCATGCACCTATGCCCCCCCCCCCACAGCTACGCCACTGGCCAACTGTCAGTTTACCAGCTAGTCTTCTGCTATCTTGTGTTGTTTTTGGTTTATCAGTATTTTTGTTACTGCTTACACTACCTATCTATAACCAACAACCATATTATAATATAATATCGTATGTATGATTATATGATTGAAATTTATGAAATGCATTGTAATAACATGTGCATTTATCGTTCCTATCAAAATATAGACACAAACTAGGTATGACTACAATATTGATAACCCTTTTGCATTATCGTCAGTCCACATTTTTTTTTTAGGAATGATGTTGGAAAAATGCACTCGCTAGTACCGGCTTAGTCGTTCGAATCTAGCCCTGTATAATATAGCACTTAAATTATTATTTTATACGCAACTAAGATGCATGTATTATGCATTTATTATGCGGCGCGCCGTGCCGTAATAATAACATTACTCGAACGCATAAGCACGGGATGTAGCTACCTTACCCACAAGGCTGCAACTACCTTTTACCTGCCTGCTACTTGCAGTATGGTAATTGGTAAATGTAGCGCAATACCGCGTGACCATACACCGCGGACACGACGTGTATATAATTATATATATATATATATATATATATGTATAATGTTAATAATATAATATTTTGTACCGTGCGCTTTATGTATAGAGTGCGAATAATATTATTACGCGCGAGGCCCTCTATTACGACGTTATAGATAAGGTGTTTAAATGCGTTACGTAAATTAACAATAAATTATAACGCCGCTGCCGACGCCTCCGAGGAGTATCGCCGCTAAATTATTCGCCCGTCGTTTTCGATATAATATTCAATTTCGTTACGACTTAGCATCTACCTACGACGACGACGACGACGACGAGTACGCGCACCGATATAATATTATTATTATTATGCCACCCACATTAATTATTACTATTTTTCTCCGTCATACGTTTCCACTATGCATAATAATATTATACATAATATATATTATATTGTACGCGCACTACGGGAATAATATATTGGTGTGCACACTTTATAACTTTGGCTACAATTATTTACGAACACACAATATAGACGGGTGTGCAGTAAATTGCGTTTGACCCTTTGAAGTTCGCCATATTTATCTATCAATTTTACTCGGGCTTTTTTAATGCTTTTCTTACAATGAGAAAATGTTTGAAACAATGATTAAGTTTTTAGCAAATTGTATTATAATCCGGTGATATCGTTTTTATAAATGTATCTATTGCGACTGTTATAGTAGGCAACAATATCAATATTGTGTTTAGTGGCAAATGTTTATATCGATATCGACTTAAATAATTATCTGAAAGGATCGAAATCGTTAAATACACATGAAACTTATATCGTTAAATGATTAATATTTTATCAATTTCATTGTATATACTGCATAATATATGCATAGTCTAAGTTACATACTAACGTTGTATGCACGACAGGGACTGCAACCGAACTTAAAAGAACTAGTTCTGGAACCGGAACAGTTAAAACATTAAGAGCCGGAACCGGACCGAACCCTTTATTTTGTTAAATAAAGTAACGAAACCGAACCGGAATTTTTAAATTAAATAGGTTGTTTTAGATTCAAAAACAAAATAATTTTATTTTGTCATAATTTAGTGGTATTACTAAACTGTGTATAAATTATAAACTATGTATGGTCATATGACATTTTTAATATTCTCATACTATATTAATATTATAGACCTATACAAGACCCGCATTCAGGAGAGGTATTTAAAATTATTATACTTTTCGGTACTTACCTATCTGGAACCGGTACCGTAATTATTTCGAACCTATACCTTTATTTTTTTTATCAAAAAACCAGAACTGAACCGGAAGAGTTATTTTATTTTTGGAGAACCAGTACCGGAACGATACCGATAAATTCAAAAGGTTCCACTCACTAGTGCACGCAATTCAGCAAAAAAAGTTAAATCTTGTTAAAACAAAAAACTAAAAAGCTAGGCTTAATGTGTTCTGTATTTTTATAATACAGAAATAAATATATAATAATATAAATAGCTGTATCAATTATAATTATTTCATTCTAACAGCCATTAATAATTAACTGATACTTTTTTGAAAACATATAGGTTGAAGTGGTTGAACAAATTACATATAATTATGTATATAGCTATTTATTTTGGGGTATTTTCCCGTATGGTGCATTTCCTTTTACCGTTCTCAATAATGATTTTTCTTTACCTCGTGTATGTCCAGCATATAGTATTTTCTTGTTGATATTATCTTCCACAATTTTAATATACCTGAATTTCCTATTTTACCATATTTTCCATTCTCTTGTGATGTTGTTTTTTATTTTATTTTTCATTCAATCTTATTTCTTGCAGTACAAATATTTCTAATTTATACCTCTTATCCCCTTAAACTAAGTTGTAATCTACTCGTGTTTGATAAAGTTGTTTATATATTAACATTTTATTGTTTATAATACTTCAAGTCCTACAAAGTTAAGTTGATATCCATTTTCCAGTCTTAAATCTTATAATTATTAGATACATTATGAACATTGGTTTTTGTACAATGGAGGGTGTTAACCCAACTTATCACGCCATCACTTAAGGTCAACCTACCGTATTAATTACAGACAGACTAATTACAAATGGCAATATAAATATAAAACAAAATATCCTTAGAATTATAAGCTGCAGGTTGTCTTTGCTCAGAACCATTCTCCATTATATTCAATGACGTATCATTGATTTCAAACTGGACGTATCCATTATAGTGACTTGTTCAATGGCAAGGTATACTCGACACCTGCTTGTATAGTAGGAGAGTGACTTCCTTGTCTTTTCATTCGTAATCAATTTATTCAAGTTCTGATTTTTGCAATCCATAGAATTTAAGTATTTACCACGCATATTGTATTAATTTATTTATAATTAAAAACCTTTTGTACATAAATTATCATCCGAAGCTCAACTAACTGCAATATGGCTTAATACAATATTAATTATTTAATTAGTTTTTAATTATTTTTATTTTTTATGCCATTTAAAGAATGTCCCGAGGCGATACATACTTATTTTTTCAAATGAGAATCCACATACTTTTCTGTAAATTGTTAAACAGATGATTGTTACGTATATAAAATGTATATACCTACTTAGAATGATAGGTCTTAAAAATATAAAATTGAATATATATGTAGGTAATAAGAAGCATTTATTATAAGCAGACAATTTTTACAAATAATAAAATATTGATAAATTAATAATATTTTCAAATCACCATATATGGTTAGGTTATTATAATGGTTATTATAATATACCATATATCTAACAAACCCATTATCGTGAACCTATTATTTTAAGTATACAAAATAGAATAACTCAAATATATTAGGTATTTGAATTTTGATTTCTTTATAATATTGATCACATTTATCTACAACAAAAAACAATATTACATTGTGATCAAAATAATAATATTAAAAACAGTAGTTGCTCACCTCCAAGCCAATAATGGCTTCGTGGAAGTGAGAGTTCAATTTACATCAACATTTTCAAAAAATGCATCTGATTAAAAATATATATAGAAAAAAGTTTGATTATTATTTGAAAAAAATTAATTTGGTATCATAAAAGGGCACTAATTTTAAAGTATAAAAAATCCAAGTATTTGAAAATATATAATTTAATATTATACTTAAAGTTCCAAAACTCAGGATTTGAATAAATTCATCATTAAAAGAAAAACTGGCAGTGAATCATCGTGCATAATTTTGTCCCTCGATATATTTTGAGCCTCAATATAACTTCCGTCATTATTATGGTTACGAACATTAGGTACGCTGTACGCAAATTTCATAAAAAAGTAACAGACTTTTATACAATTAATGTGGTTGACGAGTTGAGGACTAATTAAAATCACGGACCAGGATTCATAAAACTGTTCGCAATAATTTATATAAATTAGCATAATATCAATATATTTAGAACCTGACGGCGGGTGCATAATAGAACGCGAGTCATCTTCAACGTCTTGAAAGAGGTGCAAAGTATTTCTACGAATTCACGTTCTCAGCTACTCGGATGATTTAAATTTTAAACTAACGTTTGACAATAACAACAGAATCACAACTGTACGATGTACATGTTGCAATCTTCTCTCCCAAACTTGAAATACTAAAAAATAATTAACTAAATACTCGTTCAAAATTCAATTTTTATAAATCATAATCCTCTGTAAATTAATATTCTGCCTCGAGATATGAAACAAAATATGTATTCAAGAAACAAACAACATAACCAGCGATAATATTAAAAATAGTAAAACTATATTTCAAAAATATTGTTTTATAACGATTTCATATATAATTAATAGATTATTATTAAAAAAAAATATTTCAATTTAACTTGTATGTATAATTTGTATATACCTATAAATACATGTAGGTAAATATATATATATCTGATATACCAAAAACATTTTAGAAGAGAAATCAAAAACTTTTACTAACCTGAACACCAGATATAGTGTCACATGTTAGTTTATACAAGCCATATAGAGTAGTTACCTATAGAAGTATATTTCTATTAATTAAATAAATAACATCTTAGATAATGTGCATACATAATAATATAATATACCTACATGGTTGCCGAATTTTGCTGTATCATAATATATAGTATACGGTGGTCCATTTAAGTGTTGACACAAAATATTTCATAAAGTTTAAACTTTTTTAAAAGTATTAATTTTACATAGGTAGGTAATTAAATGTCAGCTCAAAACAACATTTAAAAAAAATAAAATTATATCCTTTAGGTTGATACTACTTCAACTCGTCTACAATTTAAATACTTATTACTAATTAACTATAATACGCCATCCCGTTTGAAATTCGATTTTTAAATACCAAAGTACTCCAAATAACATTCTGCTTATAGGGATATGAAATTAATTATAATATACGTCGATTTCCGAAAGACTGTATCACAAACTTCTCGGGTGAACATAATAATATAATTTACAGAGATAGTTTATACGTTGTACCTATACTCGTACATCTCCACTCACACAAATTATATATTATAATACGTATTGTACTCGTCTATATACCTATCAAATATGCCTGCAAACTTATAACTAACTATTTGAATAAAAATTTTAATCTTTGTAAAATATTACGACCATAATTTTCAGTGAATACGCTATTAAGCCGCACGCTGATTACCTCAACCTGCTATATACGTAATCTATTAAATATAGGTAGGTATAAGGTAGATGGTATATACCTGTGAATTATAAAATTGTGATGCCGTAATGTTTTCGTATGATTCGCGATTATTCGCAAAATATCGTTTATGGTGAAATTGTGAATCGTGCATTCAATCGTAAATTCCTGACATATCGTCTTGATGAGATTTTCGTTACGAGTATAAAAGAATAATTTGAATAAAGCTGATCGCACTTCGTTTTCGACAACAAACAATTTGTTTGGTATAGGTAGGTAATTAATAGTTATTAATGTTTTTAATATTATACGTCATGCTCGTTTTATATATTATAATTATTTTGTACAGCAGACGCGAAAAACACGGTATAAGACAGTCAATTTTTTTTTGAAACAAATGGTTATATGCATAATATATGCATTATATACCTACAGGTTATAACATTATGATGTGCTATATTATTTTGAAATATAAATATGCTTATTGCTATATACATCCTCGGGTTCTGCAAGTCACTTCATTAATACTTTATATACGTTTATAGTTATTGCATTAAATTATTCTAATTAATTATTGCAGTGGGAATTTTGTCATTTACTCGTGGTATATATATTATATTTATAACGACCGCACATAATATTACCCGGGTTCGTTTTTGGTACCTATTTACAGTGGCATAAGTTGACTGCTCTTGTTGTAGTTTACAACCCAAGTATTTATTTTGGCAACGTGGCACTTTCAAAAATAACTGGAAAATAGCTTATGAAAATACGACCAGGCCCCATTTGTAACTTTCATACTTGTTGAGCTGATTGGTTGCCAGTTTTTCCCGCAGCGAATGGGTCGTTGAAAAACTTTTACGTGCCCCTTTCCGTGTAATAAAATTTGCTTTAAGACTCTTTTATTTTAGGATAAATGGCATAATTTTGAACCATAAAAACCTGTGAATGTGTTACATTTTTTTCTTTTGTACATAATTATATATGTAGATATCAGATATGTAGGTACCAACGTGTAAATTTAACATTACAAAAAATGGTTTGTGTTCTTATAATTTGTTTAGTAAATATTATATTATAATAATTTCCTTTGATGTACATCATTTTCACGTACATGAAATGAGTACGCGTTTAAAATGACAAAAATATTTCCTCTCTAATCTCGCTAAATATATAACTAGCCAACCCTGCCAAATATTCGATTTTTAGCTTTATCATTGTGTAAAGTGTAAGTAGTGTAGTAACATTTTGTCATCAATCGCTGTTGACATCAATTAGCCATGAATTTCGATGGTCTGGTTGGCAATTATTATTCGGGATATGGTTGGCTACTGATTATCTATCTATGTACCTACTACCTACATAATAATATCTAGTATATTATAATTCGTAAAGCAAATAACGTGTTCGAAATTTACAGCGCTCGTAAAATATCCTATACTGGGAGTAAACTACCATACAGCTACCATATAGCGGAAAATTAAAAAAAAATTAAAAAGTCTCGCAGGAGAAAAAAAATAGTTGTTTCTGCTCGATTAAACACTGATAGATTTGACATCGAACGAATGACGTGTGTTCATAAACTATAAGGTAAAAAGTAGAAATCCGTTAGGAAAAGTCTACTTGACTAAACTTCAGTGGCGAAAACGATAATAATATAATCTTAATCATATTTTATTTTACTTGTAATATGTCGTTGTACGTGTGTGCAGCATCTATTTATAACTATTATTATATTATAGGTAAACGTTTATTAAATATACCTAATAATACGTGTATATAGTATACATAAAGTATAGACAAGGGCGTTGACAACAAATTGTCAAGTGACCTTTTTTTTATTATTATTCGCCGTCACGATTGGTAATAGTACGGTAGTAGTTGTGTATAGGTTTATAAAATCATACATATTTTATACACGATAATGGAATAAGTGTTAACTATTTGCATTACCAGGCCTGCTGCAAACGCCTCAAACTACAAACAGCCTCAAACTATAAACGAATTGACAACTTTGCTACCCATGATTTACTTTTACCGAAGAAAATGTTTGACGACCGGACAAAATGTAATAAAAAGACAAGAGAGGTGTAAACGTGAACGCTCATTCGATATATTAACAAATTAGATACCTAATAATAAGTTGGTATAAACAACAATATTTACTACTTACGATTTACGAGATAATACAATGAATAAATATTGTTAAGTTCCCACTGTTTCAATCCAATCTCAATAATTGGATTATTATCTAAATACCCTTTAATCGTAATGAATATTAATTGACCTTTTCTAGCCTATATTTCTAAGGATATTAAGTTATATTATATAGGTACTTATATCTTTATATTACAACACTAATTTATTTAATAATTATCTATTATACTTACTAGAATACGAAAGGACAAACTAATTTTTACCAAAAATAAATCTCATATATTATAGTAAAGGTAATTAATAATTATATTATTATTTATTTCATATTATAATATATACTACAAGCTATTATTAACTTATAATATCATTAATAACGTCGTCTCGTATAATAGTGTGAACAATATGTTCGTTCTACAAACAACTTTAAGTAAATCTAATATCATTGTGAATAACTAGTAAATAATAATAAACGCACCAAAGAAAAGTTTCAGGGCCCTACGAATATTATTTTTTAAATTACAACAAAACAACTAAAATAATTATAATTTTTCATTTAAATACCCAATTTCGTCAAAATTAAAATTGATTTATCTATAAATTAATTGTGTGATTGGTATTTTTAGGGTTTTATTAGGAAAACTTAATATAAACCTTGCATTAAATTTTCAAGCCTTAATATTTAAAATCCAACAAAAACAACTATTGTGTGGGGTCTAAGGGTCTTGTACTAAATGTTTATCATCAAAAATTCGAAACATGTTAATGTCTTTGAATACCTTAAAAGTAGAATAAATATTTTGCTAAATTTAATTCTCTATAGTAAATAATGATATAAGCAATAGCAGCTTGTGAGTAAATATTCTGAGGATACTTTAATTAGTTTCCACAATATTTATTAAATGTACAATAATAAATTATGTACAGACGTACATTACTACCTTCTACAGTGGCTAACGGTGGCTCGGCGGAAGTGCGGCACGGCATAAAGGTTTTGTCGTGAACTGAGGTTCAATAGCGTCAATAATTCGAGGCTTATTTTCCGCGGCCATCTCCGTCCATCCAGCGATAACATTACTTGTTACGATTGAAACAGTCGGGCGGCCGTTTCCCTAAATCGGCGACTGTCGTCCAGATTACTAAAATAATATTTCCATCGAAATTACTATTTACAGGTATTAGATTTTGTAGACTTCAATAATAATAAACAAAGAAAACGATGTAATATATTTTAAATTCATACAAATACTTCTATACATTTTAATTTTCAATTAATTATTATTTACAAGTATATGGTTTCTTTTTAAGTGAAGAAGCAGTCTCAAAGTCTCCTGTCTGTCCCTGAATATAAGTACCTAACAGTAGACTTGCTTATACCTCTTTAAAATACATTCATACATTTATACTCCCAATCCTAATTAGTAAGATTTACATTTTTGTATAGTTTTTTTTTTATTACAATATTGTATTATTCTCTGAAAAAAAGAATGAAGTTCCAAATTTAGAAAAATCGATTCCAAATACCTCAAATTACGTTCCAAAATATTGATGAATGTTTGAAAGAGATGGGACAAAAAAAGAGGCCGCGCGTATAGACTGGCGTAAATCTTTTATTTATGTAACCAATAGCAACACAATGTATAAAGCAAACATTTTCGATTATCTTAAACCCGGGATATAATAAATTTTTAGCCACCATGATACATATAGCATATATGGATTGAAAAACGATCACTTCAAGTCTCAAGGAATACGTATGCAGAATTTGGTGCTAATTGGTTCTGTAGTTTCTTAGTCTTTAATCTATATATTATACTATGTATATAAAATATCGATATTATTATTATATAGTTGTATCTTATAAGATTACTATAAATTGTTTTATCATTATTCAATATGAAAAGATTTCAGGTACATTGTATTAAACTTTTCAATTCTATTTTTATCTAAACAAATATCCCAATTTCCGTTAACATGATTTATACCTATTAGGCTATAAGTTTTTATACAAGCAGCATCGTTAATTTAATTAGAATCAAATATTTATAATGTTGATTACCCCAATGAAGAACAGAACACACTTTCGTTAACGTGAGCTAATTATGAAAGATCAGAACTTACAATGATATGCATACTATAGTTAGCGTATCCGAAATAGAGGGTTGACGGGAATTACCACGCTCAATAACCCTATTTACATGTTTGTCAAAATACCGAAGGCCCCGTTCTGAGTAATCCGTTTCTCAAGCCGCCCCAAGACCATCGTTCTGGATTCTCACTCTATCCATCAGCAGTCTGTCTCACCCTTTTTTCTGTTTTTTGAGAGTCAGGATATGCATTGACATTTTATAGAAGATCCTAAATGGATCTTCTGCTTTATCGAGTATAGCCACTCTTTGAGTGTAGATGGCTGGTAGGTCTACGACCAGAGTGAATATCCATCAAATCCACCGCAAATAATGCATAACCTAAGCGTAAGCAATGATCATTTCTGAAGCCCTCCCTGTTCGGAAAGTGGGACTGAGTGTAAATCCACCATGTCAGCTATGCAGGAGAAATTCATGCCACGTAGGGTAGCAGCTCTGCCCATATGATATAGGTAGTGTTAAAAACACCCATGTTCTGTAAGTGCCTGTGTCATTATTAATATGTGACTAGCGCCTTAGGTACCTGCTTGACCAGTAGATAAAACATGGTATTATCTGATGAGTTAGGGAGCCTCGATGGAAGGCCTCCATCCCATGTGCCATTCAGCGGTAGTTGCCTCATCTATCTTAATTCTATGGCAGGAGAGAGGGAAACACCAGGAGGGATGCCTTGAGCGATCTTGTCGTTGATCGTCGCCCTCCTCATAGCAAGTAGGTCAACAGGTGATATGTTCACCTACAGTAGCGCTGCCACATCAGAGGTCCTGTTGGACCAAATTAATCTAAGGGGAGAAGATTTCTGAGGTCTTAGATTTCGTGGCCACCATATTAGTACATATCAATGCTGAGTACAATAGTCAATAGTTGACCCTCAACGACTGAGCTCAGTCTCATATTCTACCTTGCAGCGGCCACTGATATTGGATATCTGCCTTGCTAGAGTCATGGGCGTTGGAGGTCATTTTTCCCAAAGTTTCTTCATGTTTTCTAAAAGATAGCCTGGAGTCGAGGATGAGCCCAGACAACTAAGGTTTACTCAAGGTGATGAGGTGTCTGCCTATAATGAAGTGACACGAGGCGTAGGCCCAATTCCTCTTCACCATTACAGCTTTCGTCTTCTGACGAACCAGTTGATAACCATGAATTTACATCAACCTGTCGACTCTGACTAGAGTTGGATTGGCCACTTTAACCAGCAGCGTATCTGTTCTAGCCAGCCTTACGACAACAAGATCATCAATGAAACCAACTAGATTGGCTAGTTCGAACTACTGTCTAGTGACAAACGCTTTTGAAAACTACTGCGAATTTTAAATGTTTGACCTCCCAATGCACCAACTAGATTCATTTTCCCATCGAACTAAAGTTACTAAAGTTGAAAATTGAAGCATTATTTCGATTTCTTAAAGTGTACACAGACACAAACACAAATAAAAATTTTAATTAAATTAAAAAAACACAGATCATTGTAAAATAAATACATTTATCGCTCCACTCAAAAATTTCATGACTTAAAATAGCTCAACATGAGAAAAAATATTTTGAAAATCGTATGGTATTTATTGAAAATGCATAAAAATTCAGTGAATATTTCATTCAACTACGGTAATTTTTTTTAGAGTTACACCAAAAATCAAAATCAATTTTCTAGAAATAAAATTTAGAGTAAAAATTCCCGTTTTTACTTAATATTTTTTTTTTGTTTTCCTTGGCACTTTTAAAAACTACTGGGAATTTAAAAATTTGGACCTCCTGAATGCAACCAACATTATTCACTTTCCCAACAGTGAAGATACTGATATTGAAATTAAAGCATTATGTCGACTACTTTTCGTGTATAACATAGTTACTCAGTATAAATCTAAAATATATGTTCAGCTGAATAAATAAATATTTAATACAATATACCTAATACATTATATTGTTTATTGGGAACCACATGTGATAAATTATATAAAACAAAAGCTAATGTTCTAGAAATTAAATTCAAAATTATTTATAATTATAATCTTAAAGGTTACACTACTAGTATTAAAATGTTTGTAAAACGGAGTGTAAAAGGTTCCAAAATGTGGACAAACTCGAGTTGGGTCCCAGATTTCAAAAACAGCATGAGTTGGGTCCCGGTATACTTTATGTAATACACGAGTTGGGTCCCGGTATACTTTATGTAATACACGAGTTGGGTCCCGGTATATTTTATAGAGTACACGAGTTGGGTCCCGGTATATTTTATAGAGTACACGAGTTGGGTCCCGATATATTTTATAGAGTACATGAGTTGGGACTAGCCTATTTGCGTTACCCAGGAGACACCACGTGGAGGTTGGCTAGAATGTCTCCCAAAAATTTTGTTTTTTGTTATGTTAAGGTCTGATGTAAAAATTATTAAAATATTAAAATTATTATTAAGTAATTAGATTAATTTTAGAAAATAAAAAATAAGTAATAAATATTTGTACTAAAATAAATATAAGCTAAGGAATAAATTTAAATGACACTTCTTTTACAAAATGTAACCGCATCAATTCTCCACTAGTAAAAGAAAGCATCTTTTCTCTTAAAAAATTTTCTTTTTCTACGGTTTTTTTGATTGGCTGTGTGGCTGAGCTCCGAAGTGATACATAGATTTCACTCTGAATCCCAAGTAACATTTCTACTAAAACAAAAATGTTAGGGTGAGCTGCACTGATACTAGCATTTAATTTTGCAGATGGACACTTCTAACCTTGACACGTGCTGTCAATATTATACGTGTTAATATCTTATTAAAATAATATAATAATAATAATAATATATATATATATTACCGCGGACCCAATTCGAGTATTATAAAATAATACCGCGGACCTAAGTCGAGAATTATAAAATAATACCGCGGACCCAATTCGAGTATTTTAAAATAATACCGCGGACCCAATTCGAGTATTTTAAAATAATACCGCGGACCCAACTCGTGTTTTTTTTAAGGGATCAAATATCTCGGGACCCAACTCGCGTTTTCCCCAAAATGTTATTTAAATATTATTTTGTAGATAGTAAGTTACTAAACACACTATGGTAAACTTTTTAAAAATATTTGGATATTCCTATATTATATTTTTGTCACAGAACAATGCAACACATTACAATAAATAATAACATATTGCTCATATTCAGTGTGTCTGTAAATATTATTCTATTTTCTTTTCCAACATTATATCCATATTATTATTTACGAATATGCCTACGAATAATAGTAATAGACTTCTTATATTTTTAACTTGCAATATTTATCAAACCCTTCAAGAATTTGTTTAAAACAAACAGTTAAAATTGTATATTAATTCTTATAAAACCCTAAACAATTATTGGTAAAATGAAACACTTATTTTGAAATGATATTTTTAACATGAGAGCCTACATGCGTCTGGCCTACATAGGAGGTCGCATGTCTGAATAACATAATATTTTGTTTTATTTCGTAGTTAGGGTAGTAATCGTTCCGATTCTATTACGGTTTACACCTCACCTCCATCGCCAACTACGCAATGTTGAATATCTGATATTGAATATTTTATTAGCATCATATTGTTGAACAGCCCAAGTTGTATTTTTGTTTATAGCTATTTTTTTTTTGCTGTTTCCAACACACGCAGATATATGGGTAATTGTTTTATATATATATATAGACTCGTTAAAATGTACGTAGAATACTATCACTATTTATAGAGTTTGCGGTAAATACTCCGAAAATCTTGATTTGATCTTTAACGTTTTAAGGGCCTTTCATCTGCCATCCTCAGGGCAGTGTTTTTGGATCGATGTTGTTCGTTTCAACGCCAACCGCACTTTCAGCAATGTTGCGCTTTCTCCCAAATCCCATCGTCAAAACCTTTCCTGATTTTACGAATTATTACGTTTAACGTTATCAGTTGTTTCACTACAATATTATCGGCCTGTCAACTTACCAGGTTATATCTACCAATCGATCTATTCAATTCTATGACTGAAACATTATGATTATCTTTGTATTGTTCTATATACATATTATTATTGTATAATATTGTCGTCAGATCTCTTTCGTTTTGACTAAAATGATTTGGCCTTTTAGTTGGAATTAATTTTTCTGACTACAAATCTGTTTTATGTTTAGATGTATAGATATACTTACCTGATTGAACAAGTATTATCGTCAGTTATGAAAAAAATAAATTTTTATGATTTTTTATATGTCTTATATTATATTATAGGTATCTACAATAACGATATCTAATACTCACCATTATAAATTATTTTCCATTATTCAATTTATCTCACATATTTAATGTATATGCATATATTGTGTTTCGTGCGCTCAGTTGAATTTTTATTTCGTTAAGGATTCATCGAATTTTTTTTCAAACATGTAAGTTGCTTATTTTTGTTTACGTTCTCATTTTCATATTGTACTACATTTTTCGGGTATTTATTGCTATTTTTATTATGTTAAACGCTATCACGCTTGTGTAATGTAGGTAAGTAATAGTTTTTAACTCAAATTCTCAGACAATAATGATACTGTCATTCAAATACATACCTATAATAGCATATGCATCTCCGTTCCATATAGGTATCTACTAGGTATATATTGCAGTAAAAATATTTTATTTTTACAACAAGTATTCTAAAAGTTTGGAGAACTATACTATATACTATATACCTATAATATAATTAAATAATAATAAATTATAATTTATGTGTATCATACATAGGTAAGTACCTACTTGCTGTATTTTATCAGTGCTCATTTTGATATGAAATAATCATAGGATTTTTCTATGCCATATCCGATCATGTAATAAAGTATATATATAATAGCATCGAGTATAAATAATATAATATACATTATATACTCAATGATAATAAAGCTAGTGAACAACTGTGTGTAAAATTATTGCGATCAAAGGGACGTTATCAAAGTCAACCCAGGCGTCATACTTTACGCATTGTTCTCTACATCAGTAGGAAGACAAGTCATAGATGGATGTTCATTCCTCTTTCTTTTCTTTTTTTTTCAGACTGAAACTTTTTCAGTCGAAACCCTTCTAAATAATAAAAACACATTATATAGACGAGTGCTTATGGCATATTATAGCTTATTCTTATTAGTCTGAAAAATACTGATAAATGTATAATATCTTGAAGAATATTATACTCCTGCACGTATTATTAAATAGAGCGAATAAGATAATAATATAAGAACGTGTACTGTGTACAGCCGACTTTTTTTTGTTAGCTGTTTTTTTAATGATCTTTAAGACTTGACTGTATACTAAAATTAAACATTATATCAAAAAATATAATATGTGTACATTTTTAATAATATATGTGTACAAACTTGATTCAACAATCATCGTAATAATTCGCTTACTATATTGTAAATAATTAATCGTTTCACTTAGTTATATTATGTTCATCCGTGTTTTGCGTTTTTAAAAGCCAAAATTGATCAGCTATACATTTACTATACATTTTTTTACGATTATGGACATATTATTATATTATCATCATATAGGTGCATAACTAAAAATTTTTTGTGATACTGGTCACTTATAAAACGTTCTTTCTTTACAATTTGAATGGAAAGTGTATAGCATGTACGGTTACAATGATTGAATGATATGTTTTCACGAAGAAATAAAAAAAAAGGTCTGAAAGTTTCTTGCAGCACCTTTCTGTAGGTTGAAAATTGAATACAAATTGTAATTTAGCAGTAAATCTTCCATTACATAGTTTTGTAAAAGAAATCGTGAAAAAAATGAAAGTTGAAAAATGTAAATAACCAAAATATCGAACATTCTTGGATATAAAACTGAGTTTATGTCCGACATACAAAGCCCAAATACAAATATACGAATATAAATCTGTACAATTTCAAAATGCTTAAAATTATATCGTATAGGAAACATTTTAGGTATATTATATAATAAAAACAATAAAAACCTATCAAAAACATTAAATCAAAAGTCGAAAGATATCAAAATATTCTAAATTGTTATACGATTAAGTACTCTGTATCGAATTATACGATTTAATTATGAACAAATTTTTCCCACAACTTCATTAAATCAATAATGAATAAATACAAGTATTAAATAAAGGTTTACAAAACTTATTGAATAATACATTTTAGTATTTTAAATATTAAACACTATTGTGAACCTTGTGAGTATAACTATAATATTGACAATTGTAACCAGTCAAATATAAAATTGTATAATTCTACCGGTAATTAATTATTAATATTCACTCAAAGTTAAACTTGACTAAAACCATTTACAATACTTCAATTATGTGTATACTTTCCAACTTTTCAACGTTAAAACGTAATGACGTAGATGTCTTATTTACAATAATTGTTATAATATTATACTTATGAATAATTTTAGCTGATATTTTTTGATTTGAATGAACCTTGAAACAGTATTAAATGAAACACAATATATAATATCATTTTTATCTACTTATGACCACAAGTGATAATCCAAAGAAAAAAAATCGACGATTGATATGTAAAAATACAAACAAACGATGAGCGGGTAAATTATTGTTTTGCACTTTTGCTATAATACTAAAACTCTAAATAGTACGCCATGTCCCAAAAAAATTATACATACTACATAGGTGCTAAACTTAAACCTAAATATTACAAAATGCAATATTGGTAAGTACCAATCTCAAAACACTTGATATATTGTTGAACAGAATATAACTTAGTTACTTCCAGTAAAATATTGTCGTATGACAAAAATAAAGTAGTTCAAATTGAATTTAGCTTGGAAAAGTTTTCCCCGTGATATCACGCACAAATTAGTGCGGAAATGAAATAAGTGAATGTTCTATCGAAACGTCGATCGAGTTGCCTACATTTTACTCCTTAAACAACAAAAACTAAATAAAATCCGCGGGATATAATAGGCGGATGAGAAATAAATTTAACATTTAAATGAATTTAATCGGTAATAAATGGAAATATTTCAATAGTGTTTGATTGAGGTAAAAGCTCAAAAGTCGACCAAAAACTTGGTTTGACATTTATTTACGTATCGAATTATGCTATACACATGTTATGTAATCATATGTTCATTGTAAATTTGAAATATAAATATAATATTATAGTATAATTATTGTTATGTATAAATGCTAAATGTGAAAACTAAATGTAAATAACAAAAACCTTTTAGAAGTGACAAAAAACGTATTATCAATTATTTATTTTCAAACTAATGGAGCTAAGCCGATTACGTCGGATTTAACAGCTATTTTATGAAAAAAATTATTATTCGATTGATATGAAGACGGTTATAATTAGAGTTATAATTAGGGTTATGAGGTAATATTTCTAACTTGAAACTCTCACCCTTCTTGAAACATTGAAAAATATATCTTAATTTTTTGTTTTTTGGTACGTTTCGTAAAAACAACAATAGATGGTCTGATAATGATTTCATACCTGATAAGTGATTACAGTATTAAATTCACAATCACGATGTAGATAAAATAAAATATATTATATAAGATGAATAATTATTGTGTAATTTGTATAATATACCAATATACGATGTAAGCAATATTTCTATAACATTTTCCACTTAATATTTAACTAAACAGAGGAGTTTACTGTAATTCCTACTACTATAGTTTTAAATTACAATTTTATTTTTCATCAAAATGAAATATTTCATGAAAGTTTTGAACCCTATATTCATAATAGAAACGACGCGTTTATAATAATCCCAAAAACGCAGTTCTGGAGTCACTATATTATACATGTACGACAGATGCGAATTAGGTCGACGTAAACACTATTTTGTTTTCACCAAAACCAGAGTGGTTATTCTCCGTCGTCGTCAATAATAATAATAATAATAATAATAATAATATTATATCATATTATAGAAGAGATGCAATAAACTCCAATCACGTCGCAGTTGTGACGTCTTCGACCGAACGTGGGGGGCCTATATCGGGACAGACGCGGTCGATTAGGGCTAGGCGACATGCAAACTGTCGGGCGAAGAACGTGTTCAGCGAAACGGACGCCAACGGATCGTTTCGAAAACGGAACGACATGCTGCACAAAAGATAATAATTTTATTTTGGGCGGCCAACGACACTAATAATAATACGCCGCAGTTGACGATGCAGACAGGCGATATTTGCCGCTGGTCGTCGTCCGCTGTAATTTAATAGTATGATGGCGGGAAAACGGATGATGTTTAATAATAATGTTTTCACGTTAGTACTTTTTGAACGTTGACATTTAATGTTTGGTATTAAAATGCTTGGATATAAAAGTTTTTCACAAAACGTATATTTTAATCGAGGACACACAGCACTGTGTAAAAATTTCCGGATTTGTGTCTGACGGCCACGGATTTAATGTGTAACTATTTTGTGGTGACTTCAAACCAAAGAACACAAATCCTCATTCTACCGGTTACCTATAAGTATAAGAACTGCAGAAGAAAAAAAGCGGGCAAGTGAGTGACACCGTTCTGTACTAGAAGTGAACTATTTAGATGTCTGGAGAAGTAATCACCACGTAATGGACGCGTTCAATGTTAATTGAACTCAATGATACGAAATCATTGTATACGAAAAACGATTCTGACCGAAGCCTATATTATTACTAAATATATATTTATATTTGACGGTGCAGACGGACGGCATTTGCCGGGTCGTCGTCCGTACAATAATAATAATAATAATATGATCGCGGGAAAACTGTCGATGTATAATAACATTTTAATATGATATTTATTACACCAGCCGAGTCAATAAGTCTAACGTTTTTATTTCGTTTCGTCGCAATAAAACCACTCCGCACGAATTCGCATGGACGTCGTAAAATTATTATTTTTATCATTATTGCCGCACGCGGGTGTGCGTGTGTGTGCGGCGCGCGCGCAATATTACGCCGCAACAGCGTTTGGTGAAACGCGATTGTGAAACACAATAATTTAAAAAACGAGATGACGCTGAAAGAGCGTCGCTTCGCGCGACACCGCTCGCGGACAGCGTTAATTAATGGAAGAAGTAGACCTAGCTCCGGCGGCGGCCCGGCACAGTCAGTGCGGCGGGTGACGGCGGGTAGGGGAAAAGCGGACGAGTCAATGGGGACCGGTGCCGCGTCGATAATTTATTATTATTATTATTATTATTATTCCATACGACCGAGCGTTATAATAATGAGATAAAATAATAATGACGATAATAATAATGATAATAATAATAATAATAACGATATAACGCGTCGACGCCGATATACGGCCAACGCGGTCGCGTCTATAACCGATAAAAACGACGACAGTTGTTGTTGTTGTTGTTGTTGGTATATTCCGCGCGGTGTTGTACTGCGACTACAGCCCGCGCGTGTATAATAATAATAAGCGATCGGAAACGCGATATTACATTCGCGGTGGCGGCGTCGGCGGACGTAGCGGTGGCATATATATTATTATTTTTTTTTTTCGGGCCAACAAACACAAAGACGTCGACGGGCCCCCACACACGATAATATAATATGCCGTGCTATACGTGTATAGTGTAATATTATTATTACTATTATTATTATTGTGTCGTCGTCGTCGTTTGTGTATTATATACGATATGGTATATGGTAGAAAACGATACGGTACGCACGACGACGTCAAGGCGATATAATAATAATAATAATAATAATAATGATATATATATTTCGGAATATTTTCGTCGGCGAGCGAAAATATAAAATAAAAATTGAATAGGAAGGAGGGAAAAAATCGAATTCCTCCTTACAGGGCACTACCGTTGCTGATACTACTACGAATACTACGACTACTGCTACTAGTGCCACTGGTTCTACTACTACGACTACGACTACGACTATTATTATTATTACCGTCGTCGGTGTGACGACTGAGCCGTTTTTATTTTATTTTTATTTTTTCGTGTGTGTGCGTGTGCCGTACGTGTCCTGCCGAGCACACACACACACACACACTTGATGCAAACAGCCGCCGCGCGTTTTATCGTCGTCGTCGTTTCTTTTTTTTTTCTCTTTATTATTTCTTCTTACTTTATTTTTCCCGTACTCGGCACCGACCACCGCGACCCACACACACACACACGCACACTCTCTCACCAGAGGACGACAGCGGCAACGGTACAGCCGGGGCGCGCATTCGTATATGGCGGCTGTGCGGTGCGGTGCGGATCGCCGCCGTCGCGCTACCGCCCCGTCCCGCCGTGCCCGCACGGTCGCCGACGGTCGCGTCACCCCCACTGGCACCGTCGGCGGAGGCCGTCGCGTCGTCTATCGCGCGAGTCCGTCCGGCCGGGCCTAAAAAAGAAAGAAGGAAAAAAATATATATATAAAAAAAGCATGTAAAAAAAAAAAAATCCTCTACGGCGCGGCGGCCGCGTTCGATATCGTCGCGTTGCATTGTTTAGCGGCCTCTCGAGCGCGCGCGCACCCGCGTACGTGTGCGTGAGCGTGTGTGCGTGTGCGTTCCGCGGGAGAGGCGGGGTCCGTCCGCGTACGGTCGTTTTACGACGACGGCGACGTGGACGTGTGCGTGTGCGCGCGCGGTGTTTTTTTCGAGCGGCGGCGGGGCGGAGAATAATAAGGTGCGACACGGCGGACGGGCGACTGACGGACCCGTTGCCGGTGCCGGTGGCGGCGGTCGGCGGGCGGCGAGAGGAGCGGGGTCGAAAGGTCCCCGAGGCGGCGGCGAAACGCGAGAGAGAGGAAAAAAAAATGGGAGATAAAGGCACGGCGAGGCAGGGCGAGGATTGTCGGCGGTGACCATCGTCGGGATCGGGACCGAGGGATCTCCTATATTATGCCACGCGCGCACACGCATATACATTGTGCAGTATACATTTTATTGTACGCGACGCAACTTTGGACGCCACCGAAGGCCAGAGGCGTCGTTCGCCGTGCGAGTGCGACTGTAACGAGGGTGCCCTTCGGGGGCCACTCCGAGGTCAGGTCCCGAGATGGGTCGAAACGGATTTTAATACATTTTTAAATCTCTTATCGTCCTTATTCCCGTGCACGACATCCGGGGACGTCTTTATCGCGGACGGTTTTCTGTAATGTGTATACTGTACGCAATGTAATATTAATAGGATCAGCGTCTGCCTGGAAAAAAATATTTAAAGCTGCATCATCAGTACCTTATTTTAATGATAATATATTAATATCTATCGAAACAATTATTATTGTTTTACGACACGAAATCGGCCTTGGAATAGAACTACAAATACGATTATTATTATTGTACAATGATTAAATATTGTAAATATCAATGCGTCGTTTGATGTATAAACTATAAACAATATAAATAGAGTAACGATGTAGGTGCAATTATTTTACACGAATATATTTTTTCTTGATTAACGCACTAATAATTTCATATATTGCATGGAGTAGTACACACTCAAAAAAAATGCCCCATGCAATTTATTCCTGTGTAATATATAAGTTATTAATATAAATTGTATTATAATGTAGAATGTTTTGTTCTTGTGTAAATTATAAACTACATAGTACGTATTATACATTTTGAAGACTTTTTACTAACACATTTATATATTTTATAGTTTAAATGAGTTTTTTTTTGTTAATACAAAACAAAAATTAAAATTTGGGTTTAATCATTTAAATCTATGGCTTATTTCGATCAGTAAAATGAACATGATCAATAATGATATAATAATTTCGTGACAAACTGCCGAAACTTAGGGTATATTGAACTATTTAACCTAATCATTTTAATTATATGTTTTTGATAATAATTATGTAGGTAATTTTAAAACTTATTCAAATCAAACATTTAAGCTAGGTACCATATTTGATATTATTCAAAATCAATATGTCAGTAAAAATTGAAAATTATATTAAGAAGCCCAAAATATCTGTTTCCCCTGTGAAATTTTAGACGAGAACGGGTATTGGCGATTGAAAACTTATCAATTTTCAGGCCACCCGGGGAGGGGGTGGACCTACGACGGGGCACTGTAAAATAACATATAAATGATACGCACAGCGTCCCCTAAAGCTTTCAATCACCAATATATTTAGACGCTTTCATTTTTCGCGTCTCGTTTAACCACTGGCACGTCTAGATAATGTTCCACGCTACCACCTGGTAACCATATACTAACCAGCGCTCAAACGTCATCAGATGGTCGTCGTAGAATATCCCGGTATACGGCGCACCATAACATATTATACACAATACATATTATTATTATTTTATTATATAGCACCACTGCCCGCGGCAGTAATACGAGTGACGGGCGGCGGCCGGTGCAGTGTACCGAGGTGGTGGCGGTGGCGGTGCTCGCCGTCGAGACAGATCGCGTTCCTCTGCCGGTGTACGTTATATAATAATATGGAAAAAAAATAACGCGTATGAAAAATAATATAATATAATATAACGAGAGAAGCGCGTCTGCGACGTCGTTGTCGTCGTCGTCGGCGCGGTGTGGAGAGAACGAGAAGAGGGTGTGCGAGCGAGAGAGACCCGAGTACGGCGGCGGCGGCGGCTCGTCGTACGTATATAATAGTAATAATAGTAATAATAATAATAATAATAATAATATTATATTATATACTGAGGAGCGTCGCCGTAGTGTGCATGTATATACATTATACATATATATTAAATAGAAAGGACGGCGGCGACGGCGACAGAGAGAGAAATAAAATGGAATACGTACGGAGATAAAAAAAAAATATATATATATATATATAATATAACCCGTCGACGCGTAATTTTCTCGGTGTCGGCGGATATTCAAACGAACACCGGTGGACGGGCGGAAAGTGGGAGGGCCGCGTGAGTGTCTGCGCGCGCTGGCATATAATAATGTGTGTGCGCTCGTCGTCGTCGTCGTCGGGCGGCGGTCCGCGCGTGTGTGTGTGTGTGTGTGTGTGTGTGTGTGTGTGTGTGTGTGTGTGTGTGTGTGTGTGTGTGTGTGCCCGGTGTCGGTGTGGACGGGTCGGCGGGGCGGCGGAGAGAAAGCGGCGCGTTTGTTTGGTTTTTGTTATTCGTCGCAGGCCGCGGGACAGAATTTGTGTGCGCGACGAGGGAAAAAAATATAATAATAATATTATATTATATGAAGAATAAAAATAAAAAATAATATTCCGAGGTTCGTTCGCCGCGGGCGTCGTCGATTTTACGAGCGCGCTCACCTGACGAAACGGCAGCGGCGGCGACGAGCCGATCGTCATAATAATAATAGTAATGCAATTATTATTAATGCATGCGAACCGCGTGTGCTGTGGCCCGCGATATTTTCATTCGCTCCTTCGCTCCCACTCGCCAACAGACAGCACTGAACGCTCGCAATCCCTCCGATTATCTTATTATATAGGTTGTACTATTCTATCGACGAAACGCCGCCGCCGCCGCCGGGCCACGACCGCCACTTGTTGCATTGTTATTGTTTTTGATTATCCGATGAGATATGTGCGCGCGCGCACACGCACACGCCGCATATTCATAATATTATTATTATCTGCTGCAGTGTTATTACTATATTTTTTCGTTATTATTGTCAATATTATTATACATCGTACTATTATTATTATCATTAATGTTATTATTTCTCGCCGATGTTAAAAATATAACATAATGGTATACCGCACGGCAGCGTTTTTAAACCGTGATCGTAGCGAACGCGATTCCGTTCGTCGGTGGTCGTCCCGCCTATAGACTTATTTAATATTATAATGTATTCTCGGTGTACGCGCCGACGACGGAAATCGCTTTGGGTTTGATTGGCGCGACGGCGGTGCGACGGTGCGCCCGGCGGTATAATATAATATTATAATAATGATATTTCCGCCCGTGTCCCTCGTTCCGCTTCGGTTTGGGCTCTGTATACGAGCGCATAATATATAATATAATATAATAATATCATGCTAGCACGAAGACGAAAATCGTCGCCCTCTGTCGTCTCGTACGTTATATACGTCTATCGTGTATATATATATATATATATATGCATACCGTGTTAATAATAATAATGTACGCTGTACGCTGCCGCTGCCGCCGCCGATAACATAATATTATAATAGAAGCTACACACATTCACGTATAGTAATAATAGTACGTGTACCCATATAATAATAATATATTATATACGGTAGGTATGATATGTATACACCGTCGTGCACGCAGGACGTTACGTCGGACGCATATTGTGTGCGCGCTCAAAGTTAATTACGCAATATTATCGAAAACTTACAACGCGAGCGCATACTATGTGTATAATAATATTATATCCGAGAGGGCAGGAACCGTGTGCAAAAAAAAAAAAAATCTCGTAACGACGTTTTATAATATTGTGCGTGTCGTTGATCGAAAAATGCGACGGGCTCGATAACTCAACGGTTATAATAATATTATTATTATCCAGTATTATATTATTATATTTTACTATTTCTATATCAAAAGTATAATAATAATATATATATATATATATATATGGGCGGATACAACACGACACCATTACACATTGACGTGTGGAACGAATAACATACAATAATATTATTATCGTCGTCCATATATCTAAACCCTACGTCGACTTTTATGTCGTGAAACCCAAACGGTCGTTTTTATTTTTTTTCCCGATAAAGACGCAGGTTTGTTAGCGCCGCCAAGCGATTTATCATACGACTGTTTATACATTATCCGCGCATTCGTTGGATCGATGTGAACAAAAACCGTTCGTCCGTCGAGATGCGCGACAGATGATAATTGGACGAAAGAATAATAAATAGGCACATTTACGATAATACGTAAATGATAGTGCCTAAGAAGAAAAAAGTTGAAGATCGGTGTCCGATTTTATGCAGTTGTTCGTAGAAGTTTCGGTGCGCGTATTATAATGTTATACGCCGAGTGTGTGTTATAATTTATAGCGGAAACCGGTCCCGACCCGAGTGAAATATACGCTCGGAGAACATCGTATACCCATATAATAATAATAATAATAATATTATGTGCGCATATACACATTATATATTTATATCGCACATATAATAATATTATATACGCTATGTGGGTATTATACCTATAAGGCTTATTTACGTGTGTGCTGCACCTGCAGCGCGGATAAAGTTTAGGCGACCGAAAACGATCGAGAAGCCGATAACCGCGGCCGCGCCGGTCGACGACTCTCTCGCGTTGTCGTGCATACTATATAATATTATTACAGAATATAATATAATATTATCATTTGCCAGCGTGTGTTTGTCGGACATGTTATAAATTCGGTAGAATAATAATATTAATATTTCTATGACATTGTGTTATTATTGTTACACGCCCAGTGGTACGTACACCGCAGCCGCGTACTCGCAGGCGTATATGGGTAATAAAAACCACTCGGACCAGTGCAAAGCGACCGGTGCCCATGTGCGCCCGCGACTGTGGACGTACTGCGATCGCGACGATAAAGCGTATTTTAATGATAATAATTAAAATAAGACGATACGAATGATTCTCTAGCGAACGGACGAAATATAATTATTTAGCGACGACTCGAATCGTCAGTCACGACCGAATGACCGACGCGAGTCGCCGCGGGGCTGTCTTTTATTGCTTTAAAATTACGACGGGCACCTCCCCGCAAGTTCCCCTATTTACAAACTATTATAGATAGTGTAATGTTGTATTTCGATCGCGGTCGGGGACGGCCATCATCGCGACTAGTTTCGCAAACATACCGCGGGGCACGTCCTTGCATGTCCGCGCTTGTATTTTACGTTCGATATAATATTATTTTACTTATTATGATATCATCTGACGAATGACGATATTATGTTAGTGACGGACGGACGGGAAACTATCAAGAAACAATCGACCGCGAAGCCATACCGTCTACGCAATCACCGCGACCCTCGTTAGGATTTTGAAAACGGCCGATTATTAGTTTTGAAAATTATTACTCGCAGACCGAATACGTTTTTTTTTTTTACTGTAGATATTAATATCATTGACTTAATGATAATGTCATCAGTTTAAAAACAATAATTACTATATTTCACAAACGATTTATACGGTTAAATTATTTTAGTGTGGACTGCACTAAATGTTTGTAAAATATGGGCCGCGAAGAGTGGGTTGTCTCGCTAATCCGTTATTACTACGTATATTTGTATTTAACGGTACGGTCGGGCGTTATCGCGCATTATGTTTCGACGGCGATTATATTTTTATGGCACAATTATTTTTCCCGAAACTTATTTCTAAAACGTGTTTGATCGAATCGCGTCGAGACATGATTTTTACTGCATTGTACCCCACGACGCGATCATAAAACAATTTATGTGTTATGTATCGAGCGGTACGACTGGCGCGCGAAAACCACTTTTCGAGTACGCATCTGGCTCGCCCCGGTTGTATATGTATATATTTATATACGGTGTACACGCAAAACGTGTTCGACTGCACTTTAAATCGATCTAGGCCTGAAGGTTCGCGGTGTGTATTTCGCATTCATTATTTTTATCTGCAGCCTCCCCTGCAGGAGTAAAACTCGGGACGCGGGCCCGGGGTACGCAGACATGCGATGTATATTTATATACGAGTACAGAGTACTTGTACGCATATACACATATGCTTTTAATACACAGTTAACGAGTTTAACGGTTTTAACGATATCCAAAAATAACGATTCCGATTAAACGGCATATTATTATTATTTTATTATGCGCGTAGAGGCGATCCGGGAGGTACGACAGGATGGTGTTCGGCCCCAGACGTCCTGAAACTGCAAACCATATCGGTCCGAGGGGGCCGCGAGGGCGAGGATATCGCACCGGTTGCCGCCACCAAATTAACCATTGTTCTTATTTTCTTCCCATAAGACTCCGTCGTATATTAAACAGCCCGTAATCATTGATAATTGGATATGGTTACAAATTTACAATATAGTGAATTAATTGGACGAAATGATATATATATATATATAATATTGATAATAATCACACAATCATAATTTTTCAATCATAGAAAAATCCATGGTCATTGTCGTTCAAAGAACAATGAAAACAAAACAAAAGTAGAAATATTACATCCTGACGATAATTTGTTTGGTGTTTACTTTATTATGATTATTTCCAATACGGGTACCTATGATACGTGTGGTACATTATACATTTATAACAAATATATATTTATATATACATGATATACATGTTTCACATACCTAACTGTTTGATACACAAAACAATGCGCATTTTTTAATATACCGGTCCGCGACCACGGTATACTATAACCTTAAACGCAATTTTTTAGTACCCGTGCATAAAATTTACGACCAAATTTACCTAACAAACAAAAGTTATATATTATACAGGCTTACTACATAATTTTGGTACGACCATCGGGCCAATCGAAACCTCCGCTTATATGTCTGGTGCGTCTGCGGTGCTGCTGCAGTAGAATCGTAAAACAGTGGGTCAATCCGCCGATGCATATATTATCGTATCAACGAATCCCCACGTCGGCCGGTGTTAAGTAGTTGCGCCGGATTTCATTGAAATTATGTACACGTGGCAGATTGATCGTTATATACATATATTTTTTTTATCCTTAAACGATTACTTTATTTGTTGAGTCGCAGTTCAAACACTCACGACATAAAATACGATTGCCTCTATACTAACTCTAAACTCTTTTTCAGCGTTTTGACACTTTTGCAGCAGTGAATACAATATATAATACTACATATATAGGTAGGTACTTTATATAGATACTTTAAAAATAGCTATGAAATCAAATTTTATAGATCTAACAAAATCAATTATCATATTGATATTATATTATTATAATGATAGGATATAATATTATTATATAAATAATTATTAACAGTTATTAAGGTATAAAGGTACTAATCAACAAATAATAAATAGTGAACGCTGAGTATCAGTCATATTATACGCGAATAGAAGTTATGGAGAACTCAATATATGTTAGGTTCTTTAAATTATTTTGATAGAATACACAACAGATACATTGTAATTTAGGTCAATACCTATAAACTATTACAAAATATTTGTTCAAGTGTAATTTGTCCATGCTAGCCTGAAATTGAAATATACTATATATATATTATATAGAATAGATATATTATATATAGGGTTCCGTTAAATGTTACAAAATCTAGTTTTATTAACTTTACCGGAGGGTTGAAAAGCGACAGGTCTGCAGGGAATTCCAAACTTCGTTTCCAGTCCAGTAAACCAACGCTAGAATATATTATATTGAAAATCATTCCCATAAAAACGATTCATATTCAAAATAACCTTTACTACATTTGCCTCTTTCGTTGAGAACAACCAACAAGACATCTAAACTTTTCTAAACGCTGTTTTCTACTGTACCAATCTTTTAAAATGGTGTATGGATTATGTATCCATAGATTTTGTAGACGATTTGAGTAGCACCATCAAAAATACACTCAAATATCGAAATTACTATACCTAGCTTAAATAGTTAAATATCCTAAAATGTACATACTACATATTATATAAAATTATATAATAAACACATAAACATTTTTGATTTGACAAAAATAACAGTTTTTCATTTTAGGTACATATTATGATATTAGTAACTAATGAGTATCAATTATAAATAGTACAAGTTAAGTAAAACTTAACTTTTGTAAAAATTTTTGTGGATCAGTGTTTTAAAAATGTTGGATCAAGTTGCACATAAATTAACAACTCCCACTTTTATGATACACCAGTCTTGTAAAGAATACTTTTATTTTGTATTCAGAATGCGTATTCGAATAAATGGGTATTTAATTATTCGAATGCATTTAAAAAATATATTCGAATACTCGAAAAAGTGTTCGAATACTATTAGAATATTTTTCCCCCTACTTATATTTATCAGTTTTGAAATGGTTGGATATTAACGTGGATTGTTTATAACTTATAATGTGCCCAATTTTTGATAAAAAATTTGTTTTGTCACAAATATGAACTATTTTTCAAGTTCCAAAAAAGGTATTTTTTTGTTCATAAAAAAATACATAAAATATTATTCAGAATACGTATTCAAATAATTTTTTCAAAAAGTATTAGAATAGTTTTATTTGAATACATTTATTCGAATGCTTTACAAGACGGCAGATGATTGTATTGTAAAATATTTTGTGTTTTATGTTATTGTTGCTAACATTTTTATAACAACTCTATATCTTTAAGGTGTATGTTCGATTTTCATACAAGTCTTAAAGTTGTAACATAAGTCATAACATAATTTTTAATGACAGTTGTATTTTTACTATTTTTTTCGTTATAATTTTTAATTTTAAGATTCTGAGTTGACTGATAAATGTATTGATTTTACAATGATGTGTGTTTTTTTTTGTGTGTAGGTATACACTATAGTCTATAAGTGAATAATTCGATTTCCGACTTCAGTATATTTTCTGGTGAGTAGGACCTGCTCATCTGCTGTATCTAGTTGGTACTTTAAAGAGATCAAAATGAAAAATCGAAATTTATTGATCAAAATCGTTGAGAAAAACAAAAATTAAATTAAAGAATAACGGAAATTTTTGCACAAAACCAGTTTTTGACAAAATCAATCTGGTTTTTTTGAGGTGGTTGAAAAGCTAAACGGATGTTGACAATTTTCTGTACACTATTACATTTTCAAAATATTTTTACCCTTTTTGAGCTATTTTATAGGCATGAGAAAATTTCGATTTTTATTAGTTTTTTTAAATATTAGTCGATACAAATGTCTCCCTAATATCAAAATAATTATAAGGTTTCTCATAAGTTGTTGTGAAAGGAAATTAAAAAAAAAGTAAATCGTAAATCTACAAACAATTTTTTATGAACACTTTATATTAGAATTTTGACATAATTCGTCAAAATCACGAACATTTGAAAATTATTTGGAATTCTTAAAAATAATTCTTTTTATGTATAAGATTTTAAAATTGAATAGAAGATGCCACATAAGTTTTCTCACTTTTGTAAAAAAAAAAAAATGTTAAAAAAACTAATTGTGTATGAGTATTTGAAGTTTAAATTTTTTCAATATTAGATTTTCAGACGTAAATTAACGAAACCTCATCGAACGATTTTCTTATTTTGTTGCAATTGAAAAACGAATAACCATAAATAGGTACTTGACATTTTCACCTAATGTTTATGTTTATGATTATTTTATAATTTTATCAATACTTGACAAAATATTTGGACTAGTTTTGGACTATTTATAAAACATGTACAATTTTTAATTTTTATAGCTGAAGTTTAAAAATTTAAAAAAAGGTTTCACATAAGTTCAAGGTTTCTAGTTTACATTGTAAATTTGTAACTAAAAAATCAAAAAAATGTATAATAACATTTTTTTTTTAGATATTTTAACAAAGAATAATAATTTTAGTTATTTTGTTGTAATTTAAAAATATTATTCATGGGTTCTGGTTACCTATACTTGAAACTTTTAAAGTATTTTATTGTTATATAGTATACTCACAATGACATTTTTAAATGCAATTTTATTTTCAAAAATAAATTCAATCTACTACAGTGTATTATAACTACTAATAACAATAATACTATAAAATATGTTTAGTAATATTATAGGCTGAATGACCGTCATCGCTCAGAAACATTTTTCGTATAGGTATACCTACTAATTTATATAATTAAATTCAAATTTAACCCGTCCTTTACAGCGACCCCTTTAAAGTATAGAAAACTCTCGACTCCTACTGTACAGCAAAGCGGGACCCACCTGTCCACCTTTTTTTAATTTTTCATTCGTTTGTGAGCACTAATTATTTATAAGATTCCCGACGTACATAATTGATATAATATGCATATTTAGACATGTCTAAATATAAATTTCCTGCTGCGTATTCTATAAGTGGTCTTGACTCTTGAATCAGAATAACACATTTAAATTGCAAACCAAGTTAATACAATATAGGTAGCACATACGGTAATTCGTCATACATTTTATTCCATATACCTACCTAAATGATATTATATTGTTTGTCAAAACTTTCCCACTGCAAGTGAGAACGACAAGGGTTCGAATCAAACTTCGAACCAAATTGAAAATCTGGAAATTGTTTTGTAACTAAAAATGTATCCAACATTAAATTTGTATAGCTAAAGATTTAAAACTTAAATAAGGTTCTACGATAGTAGTGTATACTGCAACCAAAAAGTCTAAGAAATATATTAACACATTTTTTTTTTATTGCTATTTTAAGTTAAAATTTAAACGCAGAAAAATGATGTTGCTTAAGTATTTTGTTGTATTTAAAAATATTATTCGTGAATCGGGGGTACTTGAAACTTTAAAAGTATATTTTTATATTGTATGCACACAAGGATATTTTCAAACTCAATTTTTCGGCAAAAATTAATATTTAACCTACTGTGTTGCTAACGTCTAATATAGATAGTAGAATATATTATGTAGTTTAATAACAATAATATCATAAAATATATTTAGTAATATAGGTTGACAACCTCATAGACAGTCTTCACTCAGAATATTTTTTCGTAAAATCGTATCTAAACAAAGATTTTAAATCTTTGAGTTCAAATTTATTTACCCATCCTAGACACCTGCTGTACAATAAAGTGGTACCCTATTGCCCACCTTTTTAAAATGTTTAATATTTAAATGACAGTAGTACTGTCACAGTACCTGTACTAGCAGCTATAGTATTGTGTTAGTGCTATATATTAGTACATTTTTAGATTCTAAGCGGGACGATGAATGTATATTAATTTTACAATGATTACAATGATTTTTTTATTTTAAATACTTTTTTTTGTGTCTGTCATCACATTTTGGGACAGTTGAAATATTTCAATTTTATTTAACAGCATCTTTTCTGGTAGGAAAGTTGATTAAAAGTTAATCTAGTTGGTGCTTTGGGAGGTCAAAATTAAAAATGTCCCAATATTTTTCAAAAGAGAAAACAAATAAACAATTAAGGAAAAACGGGAATTTTTATGCAAAATCGATTTTTGACAAATTAAATTTTGGTTTTTGTTGTAACTCTAAAAAAAATGTCCTTAGATAGATGAGATTTTCACTTACTGTTTAGTGTTTATATTAGCATTTTCTTTAGATAATACAATTTTCAAAATATTCTGACTTGTTTTGAGCTGTTTACAGTCAATATTTTGAGTTTTTTTTTATAAATGCCAATAAAATGTTATTCGTTAGGTCAAAAAGCTTAAAAATTTAATACAATAGGCTCCATGTATACTGTTACTGTACAGTGTATACTGTATACTGTATACAGTTACAATGGCAGTTGAAAAATATTAATAATACATATAATCACAATTTTTTTTATAAGCATTAATTCTTTAAATTTAAAGTTCAAATTTTGACAAAATACGTAAGAATTACGAAAATGTGTAAATTATTTTGAGTTCGAAACTCATAAAAAATCCTCATAAGTTTGTGTACCTTTATCATAATAAAGTGATTTCTTGAATGTCCAAAAATATGCAACTGTCAATCGACGTGCATCAATATTATTATTTATCGCAAAATTGGTGTAGATTTATTATATTGTACTAGCTGCAGTATCAAAAAGAAATCCAGATAATCTTAAAACGAAGTATATTATTTTATACTTACAGTTTATTGTAATTTTTATCTTGAGTCCATATTGATTCATATATTGGTATACTACAGAATATTATATAATATACCACTTCTAGTTACTGATTAATGTTTTTACTAACTCATTGCACGATTTGGAGGGGTAAAGTTTGATTTGTAGTTACATTTAAGGGTATTCGCATGAGTCAACATATAGTTTTACGACCTTGATAGTTTTTATGAGATGATGATTGGACTCCGTAGTTCACAGGAAGTCCTTCATCGTAGAGGGGACGTTTGGCAGAAAGGTTTGTAGATTTCTGGCAGGAAATAAAGTGTGGTTTTTTTCCAAAACAGAAACATGTTAGAAGATGATTTTAATAGAGTTTGGTCACCAATCCAATAATCATCTCAGAAAAATAAACTTTTAATGTCATAAAATCTATGTTTGCCCAGAAACTAAAGTTATTTTCATCAATGTACTTGTTTATTTCATATCAAACCTATAATATACTTCCAAATCGTAGGCGCAAGCAGTCAATACAAACACTATACACACTATTACCTTCTTCTGACGATTCTGACAATCTGCCCCTAAAACTTTCAAACCGTTCTTAATAAACTGAAATCCTTGATCACCCATTAATTTCTCTTCTAAGCACTGTCATCAATACATTTTAAATTTCCAACAATGGTTTAATATCAATATCAATAATCACCTCCTTAACATTTCATTTCAAACGTAGGGGACTATAATGGGGCATAGTGTTACACGGGGCAAAGTGTTGCGGTAACAAGTATTTGTATTACGCAGTAGTTGCAGGTAACAACAAAATAATTACGCGAAATTATTGGCTTCGACTATGTGAAATGTGCATATACTTCGCTGATAAGCCGGTTTAATATCAAAACGTATTTTATGATTATTTGAAAAAAAAATTCGTTTAAAAAATAAAAATAGTATTGTACCGATAAAGTTTTTCTTTACAGTTATTCTTTGAGGGAAGTATTTTTTATTTCATTAAATTGTCTATTTTATACAGAATATTATTTCATTGGAATTATCATTTCATACAAAATAATTATTGTGTTATAAGCTATAACTGGCAGGCCTCTTGGCCGACGATGTAGGAGTTTCCATATTATTACACTATGGCCTCGTTAAAAATCGGTTGGGACCAACTGTTAATGTGTAAACTGTTATAATGTTAGATACCAACTAAAACTTGATTATATTTTTTATCAATTTGTTTATCGATTGTATACATTTAATTTACCTGTGTTTATTCAAAGATTTTTTAGATTGTTTTGTACAAATGTGATTTAGTTATAGATTACTAAGATTACTAAGATTGTAACCTTGGTATACATTGTACATTTTAGCTAATTATTCATCTTCAATATGGATTAATTTTGTAATCATGTAATTATTACAAAATGTAAATTGAATAACTTGTACATATAATTTTATCACAGGTATGTACCTACATATTTTTTTTTAAGTTGTTAACTTTACATGTGTATCTAATTAAAATTAAGAATTATTTTATTGCACCAGTTTTGTGTAAAATACAAGAAGACTAAAAGTGTACCATATAACCCCCTGCTCCTATTTGATGAAAAAAAATCTGACCTAATCAGGATGAAGTATATCGTGCTCACTTCCATCACCACACCTAGCACGCCTTGCATGCAAACGGTTTACTCTATGTTTTTTTATACATATCGTAAATTTTATTTTTTTAAATTATAAAAAAAAAAAGATAACCTAATACCTAATTAGTACTTCATTGATTCTCGTGAAATTTCAATATTTTCGACTATTCTGGCTAACTTTAGCATGCTTATTGAATTTAATTTTGAATCATATATATAATATGTATTATTACCTAAATTACGTACCAGCGAACGTATTCTGTATTTATTTAACAAAAGATAATACGTATACGCCCCTCTACAATGTTCGTGCTGTGTAGAGTGTTGACCGTACAGAAGCATGTTTTTATTCAGTTCAAAAGAATAAAATTAATTTGACACTGCTTTATATTTGATGAAGATTTTCTGGCAAACCGACATGAAACTCTTTAAGCGCCGTAGTTACGTGTTTGGCGCTAACCAAATTTTACAGCTATAAATATTTAAATATATATATACTTTAATAATTATATGATAAAATTAATTTAGATTGGCGATAAAAAATGAAAAATATCAATAACGCGAAGGAAACCTACGTTTTTTATAAAATGGATTTTTGTCACATTCTCGGTTTTTTGTTCATGTTTATGATCTCTGTTAATTTATTTGTAGTCGTATTTTTTAAATTTTTTTTATTGTTTTTTTTTTGTTTCTCTTTTAATAACCTTTTTTGCCTCCTCCAATATTATATAATATTATATACGATCATCTCATAAACGGCAGCTGTTTTCCACGGAGGTGGTCGATGGACAGCACGGCCGTAAATAGTTATTTTAGCTTATATATAATATATATAGGCATTATATACGTTCGTTATGTTCGTTAATTTTCCCCTCTATGAGGAAATTGCTTGTTAATATTATAGTGAGAGACGAAAATACAGACTCCTTAAAATATTATATACACCAATATAAATAGAAAAATTCGATCTCAATTTGAACAGTAATATATATATGTTCACTGGGGATTTGGTGTATTTTCTTTGTTAGTTTTATGTACTATATATACTGTTTTTATTTTACGAAATCTACCTACTCAAAATTATCAAGCGGTTAACTGCAGTCGCGTATAAAATAATATTAAATTTGAAATGTTTCAATGTTTTAAAATTGCACATTTGTTTAATCTTAGTTTACCGACCACTTAAAATTTATCATTTCGGTAAATAAATGTGACTTTTATTGTATTATGGCCAATATATCAGATTTATTGCTTGCCGATCGATGATTTAAAACATCAGATTCCTAGCTTGAACTTTAGAGAGTATTATTTTCCGCCTTCCGCGATGATTGCGTTATAAAGTACGAACCAAAATACGTATTCTCAGATAATCACAAGCAATGTATGGACAGAAAGAATTAATAAGACAAAAAGATTAAAATGACAAAACTCTTATAACAGTAAAATTAAAACTAACCTAATAATTAGTATTCAAATTTGTAATTTAAATATGGCGAATAAAATATTATACTATGATATTGTATATACGTACACTATAAACTATAAAATATAAATATTTTGACCTTGATTCAATTTTACTTTTTTCAAAAAGTACAGGGGAATTCAATTAAATTAACTCTCAAAAATCCCAAATGTATCTAGATAGGTCTAAATAGATACGTCGCCTCGTTTATCAACTAGATATTTCTTCTTTTTTGGTCTTCAAATTAAATGTTGCCCATTTTATAGATTTTAATCTTAGCAAGTCATTCTTCGTTGAAACTAGAAATATAAACATTTTATTTTTCGAATTACAGTTAGAATAATAGTAGTTAACCTAGTACCTACACATTTTACATTTATCTGTATTTTAAAGTTCTGTCAAGAGTTGCAATTTATTCATTACGTTTTTATATCATTTAATTGTCATAATATGATTTGTACATTAATTTTCATTTTAATGGGGAGTAAAAAAATAGATTTAAATAAATAATGTTACATTTATTATTAGATGTCTTAGCAATTTCTATAAAAAATAATTACAATTAATTAAAATATTCCTTAATAGATTTTATATTACTGACTGAAGATATCTCAATTGAATTTGCTGTTACCACTGTTCTAGTACCTACATTTTACTGTGAGAAGTTTCAACTATTATAATATATAATATAACAAACCAAATTATTTAACTTAATAGAACAGGACGTCGCACCCACATGTGTTGTCTCCGTCTTACACACGTACGTCTTGCTCTTCGAAATATTGTCATATTTCCATTTCAAAATAGGTACCTATTTACACTAGGACCTGAATAGTGAATTGAGCAAGTTCTACTCAGACTGCGTAAACGTGTTTTGTCTATGTTGTACGAGTGTAAGACGGAGACAACACATGCGGGTGCGACGTCCAATTAACGTTGGCCATTTCATTTTTATTTTACACACAATTTTATTGATTTTGACTCTGCAAAAAAAGTATTTATATATTTATGATTCTAATAAACAATGTTAATATAAATTGTACCTAATGGCTAATCGAAATATGCAGAGAAAAGTTGATACGTTATAAATTTCATACTTATATAGTTATATATAAGACTGGGAATGTAGTGCCCCATAAAACCCTAAAAAGTGCTCTAATGCCCTAAAAATTCTAAATAATGCACTAAAATGTAGTTAAATCTTTTTTATTTTTAAAAAATTTAGTTTAAATTTTAAATAATATTTGATTAAATTAATTAAATTGAAATAAAAGTGATTAAAATAATTTTTCTAGGCTGAACTTCGGGATATCTTCTTCTGAATTTCTTTAAATCTGAAAAAAAAAAACAATTATTTTCTTTGCCACGCCGCCAATCGCAAGCTCGTTACCTATCTAAGTTTTTATAATACAATATTGTCCAATACGAGTATCAACGATTCGAGATAAGAATAAAAAATCGTTTTTAAAAAAAAATCACCAATTATAGATAGGCTAGGTTTTAAAAGAGTTTATGATGCATACTATACGTATTTAACATAGAATTTGGCCTTAGAAGCAAAACTATATCAACCCTTAAAAGTGCTCGGGTGCAATCAACTGTTAAAATATAAGGGTTTCAAAAACAACAACATTTAATAAAGAAAATTAATATTTCCCAAGAATCACGTGAAATCGATAAAGTTGAATACGATCATAGAAATAACAGTGGTGTGTAAGTTTTTTCGTGTCAAAAAAGAGGGATGAAAATAAATGTATTGATAAGTTTTTTCACTGCCCATTTTAAAATGTTAAAATATAATTTTATGAACATTCGCTCTGATTAACGTCATTAATACAATTTCAATAAGAAACCGTACATAACCTATTCATAAAAAGTTTGCAACTTTCATTTCAATTCATATAATATTAGGTATAGTATATAATATATTATGTTTATTTCGAATTCAAGAGAAAGTAATACGTTTGAGCAGAACCTGCAGTGACCCGTTTTGCTATACACCCCTGCATGTTTCACCTTTTTTTTTAAGCGAAGAAAATTGATTTCGTTTTATTCAAGTGTGACCAAATAGGACCACATGTGTTTTCGATTGTAAAAGTGTCTTCGCTGCGGCATCGTATAAGAGAGTAGAAGGTCGACCAATGACTATATGACGCGTATACTATCGTAATATATATAAGTGAACCCTATACCCAAGTGGTGCGCGGTACGTGTGCCAAAACGTTTGCCGGACATTATAATGAGCATACAATATAATAATAATATTATGGTATGAATGAAAACCCGAGAATGGACCGCGCAGTGTGTGTGCCGACTTGTCGGCAACGCATCTCAACGCCAAAATGTTCATCAGCTGCGAGACTTAATATTCCACACAAGAGCACCGCTAAGCTCTGTCTATAATATTGTTAATTGTTTTTATAGTTCATTACCTAATGAATATCAATAAAACTAAAATAAAAGGTAGTCAATAAATAATAGGAGTAATATATATTTTACGTACATTTTGAACATTTTACATACAAATCGAAAAACCATGTGCACACATTATCAAAAAACGAAACAATCTTTTGGATTTTTGAACAGTATAAATAGTATACAATTATAAAAAAAAATTGATTTAATAAAAAAATAGTATAAAATCATAGGTACTAAATAATTTAGATATATTATTGTATTATTATGTTTTGTAATAAAGACTAGGTAATAGATTTTACAAAAACTAATCTGCTTAGATTTTATTATTTTTATATAATTATTTATAAAATCTTTGATTTGGGTTATTTTTTTAGGTATGAGCGATTGGTGATATTTTTTATTTCATGAACACTATACTTATAGCAATGTATGTACTTGTTCGAACTTCTGTAAGAAGATTTATAAAATATTTCATAACAAAATTCCCGAAAATTTACAAATTATTTTTTGACTAGAATCTCATAAAAGTTTTTCTTTTTATAGCTATAATATTAGAAACATTTTAATATAAGATCCCCCCCAACACATCGTCTCCTCTAGTTTACGGGTTCGTATTATAATTGTGTATATGATAATATTATGTGAGGACAACTGGTACATTGGGTTGAGGGCAACTGGTACATTTGGTTGAGGGCAACTGGTACATAATAAGCCAAAAACATAATATGCCAAAAACAGCGGTTGAGGGCAACACCCAAGTATTGAGATATATTTAAAACGTGTACCTAATAATAATTTTCAACAAATCAAATTTAATAATTATTTTCTTCTTCTTCTGTTTTCGTCTTGCATTTGTAGGCTAGAATATTATATTATTATGATATTTTGTTTTAAAGTAAAAGTAATATAAAATGCTCTAGGATTTATATTTTTATGTTACAAAAGTGCCCATTAATCATTATTAATAAAACGGTTACCTATTCAAAAGATGAATATATAATATCACTGTAATAGATCATAACATGTTATAGTATTCTACATGATTTGTATTTTGAGCATTGTTCTAATGGAGGTACGTATCATCTAGAGTTGTACTTCTGCTGAGTGGATTGATATTAATATTGAAAAGCATAAAAGCACGAGGCACAAGCTAAGCCATATTTTAAAGTGCAGCTGGAGATATTTTGTGTACCTACGCGTATGTAGTCCGGAAAGCCAGATAAGCGTACCTACTTCAAAATCAATTTGTCCACAGCTTAAAGCGTTTTAATATGATTGCATCGTGCTGGTCTCGTCGGAGGACGATTCTTTATACTACAATATTTAAAACTAGGTACATACTTAGATCAGCTAGTTTTTTTCACCAATACAGAAATATAATTACTATTTACTACACTTGGACTCTATATTTCACAGTTTACAAACATTATGGCAAAACTATTTTCTTAAAAATGATGAAAAATAATGTTTAAAGATTACAACCACGGACAAAATGATGATTATAATATATAATATATAGAAGTATGCAGTGGTGTATATTTATTATTGGTTGTCGATTGACACCTACAAACATAAGGTACTTAAGTGATGTCTAGATTAAATATCATAATATGAATCACCTGATTTAAGGCCCAATTCATATTGTAGGTTAGCACAAGTGATTTACTGGATTTGGTGGAATAGATATTGTTGGAGGGGGGAATTTGACACCCTTATTAAAAATGCAGTGACAATGCCAATGAAGCTTTCAGCTACCGCAATGAATAAATTACATGTCGAAAAAAGTGCTTACATTATTTTCAAAATAAACGAGTAAACTAATAATAATAATAATAATAATTTACCATTAATAAAAACAACGCTAAAAAAAATGTGGACTAGGTACATATTATTATATTAACTATATTATTATTATTATGTGTATAATAGCGATTACTGGTTAATATCAGTATCACTGATCTAGGAGGGGGGGCAGGAACCTCGGCTCTCTACAGACCATCCTTACCTTGACATTTATTAAAATTATTAACATAGTATGTATTTCACCTGTTTTGGAAACTATTGGGAATAATAATAATAATAAATAGTGATACCTAGGTATCAACTGTTATTGAATGAAATGAAAACAAATCAAATTGCTATATTTTAATTAGTTAGGACGTTGGGCTATTTATTGTAATAACTGTTGTCCCAAAAATTGTGTGCAAAAAATATACATTTTGCTTTTAATTCATATCATCCGCATGACCAAACAATGATCATGTTGAATTGTTGACATAATATTATTTTATAACGTATATTATCTGAAGTACCTAACCAGGTATATATTATTAATATTCACTAATTTGCCAAGGGAAATAACGTGATTACTTGAGCGTCTTCAGCTTTATTACTATCGTCAGTCGTGTATTTTTTTTAGTTTTTAAACTTTTTAGTTTAAATAATTTTTGAGTCAAACTTATACTAGATACATATATATATTAAATCATTAAGTTTCGACTTTTCTATTATATTATGTACGAGTGTTGAGTGTACGACCAATATTTTATCGATCGTGGTAATAAAGAACATGAAAAGGTATAAAAAGAATGTTTAAATGAACGTTTTCTACTATTGAAATCTTTTTTTTAAACTAGCTTCAAAGCCGAAGTGACCTTTCGAGAAACTATAGAGTATTATTGTGTCCAGAAGCTTTATAGAATTGAGTTAGTTAACTTTCGAAGACAGTGATAATCTTATTAATTGGTTTTGTTGACGTACATAATGTAAAATTTATTTTTTGTTGTTTATTTCATTTATTGCTTTTCGTTGTATGTGTACTTATATAATTGATTAGGTAGTTTATTGTAAGACCAGTATAGTGTAAGTAAATGAAAACTTTTGGCTCTACATATATTATGAGATATTTAATTCAATATTTTTACATTTCTGGATGGAAGCATTAGTAGTAAAAATATACATTGTTTTCTTTATTTTGAGTGTCTGGTGACACTTTTTGACATAGAAAAACCCGTTAAATCTTCAAAACGCTGGAACCTGGGGCACCCAGTTATGGGTCGAAAATTAGATGTATTTGGTACTTTGGTAGGTTGAAAGAAGAACATTTCTAGTTCTTTAATAAATAATTGGGGAAAACTAACAAAAAAACCACTGGAAAATAGAACATTTACGTAATACAAGTTTTCGTCAAAAACGATTTAAATATTGTAGCATTTTCAGTAATATTATTGTGCATTGTACCACCTATATGAATCGAAATTTTATCAAGTACCTAGTGTTTAAGTTTATGAAAAAAATGCGTACGGTAAATGGTAATGTTCTTTTTATTCCATTTATGCAAAATTAGAAGACAGTCATTCATTTTAATTTAATACTGACTGGTTAAATTTTTCAGTCGTCATGACTCACAAAATGCACTAATAACGGCGATTCATGAGCATCGGCGAATGATGAACTGTACCATCGGTCGCCGTCGTCGCGGGTCAACCATAAATAATTGTTAAAGTATAAGTACCTACCTTTATACATATAATATATTTAAACAGTCGTCGCGGCACCCTTATCGTTATCAAGCCTATTATTGTTTAGATTACGGTTGGCGCTACCGTTAATCACGCTTACCCGACAATAATATCGTTTAAGCAAAATATCTACATATATATATATATTATATATAGCAATACTGCAGAGAGTGAGTGAAAGAGAGCAAGAGAATGAAATTTATGTTCGTGTTTCAAACTACACAGTTATAGTATCATATACATATTTCTTAGTTGCGTGGCTGCAAAATCGATATAATTGTATGCAAGCTATAAGTTGACTTTATACATTTGACTGCTTTATACCTTTTAATTTTAATTAGGGATTAAGAATTCTATGTACCAGCTAGTATAAGCACTCGTAGGCACATATAGGATGTTTAAGTGAAGTTGAAATTTTAAAACGCGTTTAAAATTGTATACGCTGAGTACCTACACTTTTTGAAAATGAAAAAAAAAGTGAAAATAACAGTATAACGAACCACTATTAAATTTCTTATATTACAGTTACTATTATTTATAAGTTTGTAACTTATAAGTTTTGATTATGTACTGATGCGATTTTAGTAACTAACTCTAATTAAAATAACTAGTTTAAATAAGTACCTACATTCGTGAAAAAAATGAGTCTGATAGGTAATTTGTTGTGCAAGTGGTTATCAAAAACATTATTTCAACATGTAAAATGCCAAGCAATAAATCATTACCATTTATAGTCTTTCGAAATTAGTGTAACTAATTTGACCGTTTAAATTAGTATCATTATAATGATGACTAAAGGTAGGGGTGTTAAAAAAACCACTTTGTTTTCATGTTTAAAGTTAAACGAAATTTAAAGTCGAAAAAGATTAGGGTGAGATGGGTTGAAAAAAAAATAAACAATAAGGAAGAAGAATGTTTCCCCATTCACACCGACCCCATTTTAAAAGTTTAAACGTAATTTTACATAAAACTTTTCAACCGACTGTATAGTTATATAAATATAAATATAAAAAAAAACCTTGGAATTCGTAATATTCGTTTACAAGTATAAAAACAGATTATTAAGCACATTATTATGTTTTTTTTTTAAATACCCTCACTAAATTTCATCACTTTAATAAAAGATTTTCTACAGTTATACATTTTTTTTTTATTATTAAATTATTAACAGAAGAACATCGTATACATAAGGTTAACAACTGTGCATTAAATGTAATTGTATACGTGGGTAATGTTATTTATAAAACTATATTTACATTGTCAATTCATATTTTTTTTTTTTTTAAACGTTAAAGATATTTTGCGCATGAATGAAGTTACATAATATTGTTATTTAAATACCCAACCTCAGTGTTTTTCACGTACTATTTTTCTTGTGGAAATCAGTGTCGTTTTTACCTGTAGGTTTTTCGCCATATACACATAGTTTGCTCGAATATGTTTTCGGTCAACGCTCGTTACACAATTTTCCTTGGTTTGTTTGGAAAATACGACAAATTTAATACGTGCATCGAAATCGTGTCACGTCTTGATCGATTTATTTATTTTTTAAATATAATATTACGGCAAACGATAAGACGTAGTTACTTACGTACACAATTTATTATACATTAAATGATTATTTTAGGTACAAAGCGATGGCTATGCTGTGGTATACCTAAGCTACATATAGGTATATGATATATATATACCAAAATTACAAAATCCCCTGGGTCATTAAACGGCTAAATACGACGACTAGTATATTAAATAGATACTTACTGTCGCGATTAAGGTCGCGCAAAAAAAAAAAATAATTCAACAAATATAAACACTATGTAATAAGCTGCAAAAGAAACTTCAAAAATACGACCGGCTGCAGCAGAGTATATCCGTAGTACACGGCTATCAGTACCTATGTTATGATGTGATCATGTTTTTCGACGACGATATTACACTGAGTGCAACGAAACAATGAAATTTTCACTTATATACGTATGAGAGAAAAATATTTACATATAGCTACCTACATTGCATTATATACCCGGATATAAAAAGAGATAAGTCTAGAAAAGGATATTATATTATATATTACATATTTGCACACTCGCATATACAGAGTGGTTCACCCAGCGCATGTTCTTCTCAGTGTTTTAATTACTAATCGTGCATTCATTAAAATTCTGATTTTCGTAATTTTTAAGTAGGTGCGTCTTAAAAAATAGGTTTCGTATAGTACATACCTGACTATATAGTGACTACTTAGATATTTTGTGCGATTTGAGGCATTTCAATTTGCGGCGGTGAAGAAATGTATTAGGTATTTTCAAGTGAAAACCTCTGCCATTTTTTTTCTGTAAATTAATAACGTATTATTGAAGGATAGAAGACGAGGGGCGAGCATGGTCATTGGTCGGTGAATCGTTCTTTGTAAAATAATATATTTTTATATTTTGAGTGCGTTTGTTTTAATTTAAAATTTATATCGCACTGTGAGATTCGGTGCCGCGGCCCCGAGACGATGTGAATCGCATAATGTTGTGGGTACGCTAAACGATTTAATAATAAATTCAGGACGGCCCGGTGGAGAACGAATTTGCCGCCATTGCCCGCGCGTGTATCGCCACCTCCATCTGTACGTATATTACAGATTATTATAGGTATATTTAATTGCAATAACAGTTGTATAGTTATACCCTATATATATATATATGCTATTTTCTTCATCACGCTATATTATGTTGCAGACCGTTACTATACAGCATGATATATTTTACGATTTATTACTGGGGGGTGATGACCAGCAAAAAAAATCAGCGCGTGTCAAGCGGTCGGGGGAACTCGACTGTCCCCTAATAAAAATAAAAAAGTAATAAAATAAACACATCGTCGTAAAACCAATACATTCATCGTTTCGCTTGGAATCTAATAGGTTTTGGGGGGGGGTGATATATCGCCCGGATCGCACCACCTTAAACACGCCTGCACCGCAGCGAAGGCACTATTACGATGTGCTGTCCCACCGTGATTTCCCGGTTTTCCGTTCTCCTGTGTTGGTTGAGAATATGAGAAAAACGACCAGAAAACGCGCTGTTCGATAGTAATATATTATTATATAGGACGGCGGATACAGATGAGTAGATATATACCGTCAGGCGTCAAGATGATATATTTATATACCACACCTACGCGTAAGTTTGATACTCGGCAATAGAAACTCGTACTTATAATAATATTATAATTCCGTATATTATTATACTTATCGGATGTCAGTCGTCGCGTATTAGGTAAGTCGTGAGTGTATAATATGATATACGAACTGCGTATATATATAAGCATATAGAATTTGAATGTCTGAATATATATTATTATGTAATATCTGGACCGTTGGACCCGTTGAATATTGTGTTTTTTTTTTTCTTCTTATAATCGCGTATAGGTACGAATATTTAATATTTATTATAATATATTATAGTGTACATTTCATTCTTGAGATTATGCGTATTAGGTACTATCTCGAATTCTCGACGATATGTATACCTAATGCATTCCGAAGTGCATATCACTGCTTTTACACCCATTGCTTTTAAATCGTCTATGTAGAATACGTCTACATCTCGCATTTTTAACCGCTATACATGCGAATTTATACGATAAACGATTTGAAAACCACGCGTGCGATAAAAATCACAGAATACAGAGCGCGTATTATTCTGTGATTTTTATACACGCAATAACACACATAGGTATTATATTATATATATATGTATATGAATTATGTGATGCGTCTGCAGTGTATAACCGATCCCGTGACCTAGAGAGCGGAATAATATTATAATGATATTATATTGTAGCGCGTAAAATAATCGGAGAAAACAAAATCTGGTACATCGCGCGTCCCGTAAAAAATTATTTATAATATTGATTTATGTGATGTACATATATTTCATTTTTGATTGGATTAAAAAACAAAAATATATTGTAAATTTGTAAATATTTCTCATAGCGATTTTCGTACCTAACAGAGTGTATAATGCTCTATGGTACCTGTAATGTTTTTTAATATGTTTTAAGCGGGACAAAACTGTGTTGGGGGAAATATGGGGAAAATTCGGGGCGTCATAGCCGTTTTAACCGCTCTCTCGGCTATTTTGTTGTAAATCAAATAACAGCGATTCTAAACACCAAATGTTGCAAATGTTCATAAAATATTTGTTCAACATTTTGAAATATATAACTGTTACAATTTTTTCAATTTTTATTTTCAAAAACTATAATTTAAGTAACTAACTATAAGTTCAGTATGAAATTTCTCAGAAATTTATCAGATGGATACGTAACTAGTTATAACCAACAAATATTTTAATTTTTTTTATAACAATTCAATATAAATTTCATTAATATTTAAGTTCTATATTTATACAAATAATTACTATTTTTGATAACGTTACACTGACTTTTGTTGTCTCTGTCTTACAAGTGCCTAACATAGCAAATTGTAGGCATGCTCAGCAGATCACGTTTAGTTCAGTTACTTTAAAAACTGAAGTGAACTGACCTCTTATAAAATTAAAATTTTTTTTTTTAAAAGAAATTTACAATCTGTATTTATTGGCACAATGAGCAAAGAATATACATACAAGGTCGTAAGACAATTAATTATCCGATTCCCACAAATAGAGAGAAAAATAAAAAGTTTACAATAACTTGGACGTAAAACATGAAGATTTTTGTGGAAAGCAGCCACCCATTAGTAAAACTTTCATCCAGAGGGGGAAATTTAAAGTTAAGATCATTATCTAGGGCATCTCATAGGCTTTTTATTATATTTTAATTTTTAATCCAGTTATGTGTATTTTTAGATGAACACACAATTTACAATTTTAAAATACTCTTAAATCGCTTTAAAATTAAAATATAATAAAAATCCTATGAGGTGCCATAGAGAATAATCTTACTTTTAAACTTTATAAGAGGTCAATTCACACTAATTTTTAAAATAACAGAGCTGAACGTAATCTGTGGGCGTACAATTTGGTATGTTACGCACTAGTAAGACGGAGACAACAAATGTCTATGTAGCGTTCTCTTAATAACATTTAAAGCGTATACTCTTCGCAACTGAAAATGTAATACAGAATGAATGTCAGAATTAATTTGATAAGTTATTCTCACAATTTAAAACTTGTATAAAAAACAAACATTTTTTCATAAGGCTTTAAAAATTGAATATTATATATTGTTTATATTTTATATTTGGTTCAATAAGAAATCATATATTACGAAGTATTTTTTTAAATTAGGTATATCATTAGAATTTATATAGCTTTAGGCTACCAATATTTAAACTTTGAATAATTTTATACCTTACGATTTTACTTATATATTTTATACAATATTCAATGTTTAAAAAGTTTAATCGATATAATTATCTTTGCAATAGTAGTCAAAAAACGACTTAAGTCTATATTGTTTTCTTTTACAAAACTAGATTAAATACAGTTTTTCACCATGACTGAATATCTAACACTGCTTTTAAACAAAATAATGTAATGGTATACATATATATATTATATTTATACAATGTGCAATGATTTATCGATTTCCTGTGTTCAGTTATAGAAAATAGAAAACACGATGAAAATCTATCATATGCTGCATTATATTTTTAAATACATATAGATTTTTATGTTGTTTAACAAGTATCGTGTAACGATACAAATAACTTATTTTCAAATGAAAAGCACCCTTTCATTGCAAATTACTAAAGAGATGATTTTATTGAAAATTGTGATTTAGGTATAATTTTGAATTTTGAATGAATATAGTTTCTGAGAATTGAAATATTATTATATTAAACAATTAATGCTAAGGATAATAGAGGTCCATTATGGAAAATAAATGTAATATAATAATTTCCAATTGGATAGAATATATTACGAGACTATGATGATTTGAAATTTGAAATAGTTAATATTATACTTGACTAAATATTACATAATATATTTTATATTTTATGTAAAGCTATATTATTAAGAACTTATTATCCTTAGAACATAAAGTCTATATTTTACATATTTTTTTATATTTATTTTAATTTTAATTCAATGAAATATTATATTTCAAACACTATGCATAAGATTATATTATGTGGAGTGACCAGTGACTTTTATTGTCTTTATTAACATTTATAATTTGATTGATACGTCATCTCAAGTACCTATCGACATAAATTTACACCACAAAAACCACGGACCGCTAGGGAGTTCTTCCATCCCCTCAACAACCGTCTTAATTACGTACCACAGACGGTGCTACAATGTATATGTAGACCACCGACGATCTTTGTTACCTATATATAAATTAAACGAGCTGTAAATAAATCGAACAACTACTCTACGGACAGTTTAGGACTTTAAGCTATATTCGAAACGGCTCGTCGACGAGTCATCAATCATCGACGTATACTATGTGTTTATTGTGAGACGGTGTTATGCAAATAATAATAATAATAACATAACGTATGCATTAAAAACCTCGTTAATAATAATTCGCATTTCGATTGCGATTATTGCTGCGCGCGATTATTCCTATGTATATATTATATAGGTGTGTTATATAAAGTCAACAAAACGTAAAAGTCTAACACGGGTGCAGCGTTCGTATAGGTTATGTCGTATATGGTATGTCATATATTTATACATCAATATACCTACTACATATACCTGCGTATTTGCGGTATATTTATATTATAATAATAATATTCCACCGACACTCGCTCAAACGCTCATTATGTCCAAATTGTTATATAGATTTTGCGTGTTTGGATTTTATTATTACAGCGACGACGAGTACAAATATTATACGACGTGGACTCGACAACAGAAATAATGGTGAACAAATTCGGTTCAATGCATTTCACTCAACCGGAGGCGGCGCCGGAGAGAGACTTTAGTGCCTACATTAGAATAAAAATAATGACGCGTGTACCGTACCTATACTGTATATATTGCATATACATATATTATATATATATATTTATTATAACGTCAAAAACGGTCGGATGTATAAAAATCGTTTTTTTTATAATATTAAAGTGACGTTGATATATCCGCTGGAACGGAGTGGAATAATAATATTATATAACATCAGATCCAAAATCAGCGTAGGTGTGAACACGCCGTACACGAATAACAAACTATACACGAAATTGACGAAACTATATTATAATAATATACTATCAAAAGAGTTGTCGTTGATTTTGTATATTTACACTAGTTTGTATTACATTTGTGTATAGGGTGTGTCGCTTCCATATTATAGATAAATAAACTTCTGGTAGATGAGGTTGATTCTCTTATACATTGCTTTCCCATTTCCATATTAATTTTTAGGGTTTCCCATCGCTAAACGAAAACCAATAATTTTCCTTGCTATGTTCTCTGCAGCTTTTCCTCTACCAACAATCAATTAATTAACACACTCTCCCTTGATGCGTTTTATGTGACTTTCAAATGAAGTCGTTTTTCTTTTTGAATTTTTCAAACTTCAAATTATTAGGTATAATAGTTTTATTGTTCACATCTTACACATTGCCTATTTCTTGTTATACTGGGCCCCGTCCTATACTATTTTTAATAAAATAAAATATATAGGGCTGTTTGATGGTGCAAAGGGCATATTTACAAATTCTTCAACCAGCATCCAAAAGTTGAATAGTGGATGACTAATTTATTAAAGACTAATGATAATATTGGAGTATAGACGAGTTATTACAATTTCTAAAAAATACAAATTTCATGTAATGTATCATCTAACGCACTAATTGTTCTTACATTATTTGTATACATAACACTTTAATACTTTGCTTAAATCGTATATATGCTCGCATAGTAAACCCTAACATTTTAAATCCTGCCTTGCGCTTAGTAATTTTTCCCTCGGATACGCAATTGAGTTTCGAGTGAATTTGTGTTTCGTTTTTTTTATCTTTATTTTTGTGCTCGCTATAAAACGACAAGTGAAAAACACTTTACGATTAGATTTTATGGCGCGCGCGATCTATACAGCACAATATATATATATAACCTATTTATACTATTTTTGACGGACGAAACTTAGAGCGTAACACCCTTCGTCGTACATGATATTATAATAATATAGAACGAAAATCTTACGTAATAAATATTAAATACTATTATAAGTTGTGAGTATACAAGGCACTAAAACTTAAGCGTCGCGATCGCTTACTGGATCGACGGTCGTGAAACGCCAACGAACTGCTGCACTGGTCGTTTAGCTTGTGAAATCCAGAGCGCTGCGGTAAGTATAATAAAATAAGTAAGTTTATATATATATATATATAGACCAACAGACTTCGGGTTAGGTTTACTGACTTATTCTGTTATTTCTGGAACAGTTTTCTCCCCGTAAAGTTTTTTTTTTTTTTGTTGGCGGGCTCTTTTAGTATCTGCGGGGTTTAGTTAATTTAAACGACCGGAAGATGAACGTTTAGAAAACGTCAATAGAACTACCGTAGAAATGTTGAATCCGTTGCACGCTGTTACATGCTACAGTCAGTATAATATACTATAATATTATTTATTACAAGTATAACGCCTACGCAAAATAAGTCTGATATTCAAAGATTATAGAAAGATTATAGGTATTTTAAGACATATATAATACTAACCTTAAATTATAATCGCACAGATGATGAACAGAAAACATGTCAGTTTTTTACTAATTTATTCAAAAACCGTACAGCGCTATCATAATCAAACAAAACCTAAAATGCGTTAACTATGTCGCAGTGCTTTAAACCATAATAATTAAACTACTTATTTTCGAATTCCTGTGCGTATTATAAAATATATATTATACGAAAGTTCAGGGACTTGTAATATAGACGCGTTTATTAACGATCGACAATCGGCATGGATATAATGATGATAATAATAATAATACTATAGGTATAATAGTATATGAGAATATTATAGTCGCGTCGGCAGTCTCGAATACATTATAGAACAATTTATTAAAATAATCGCGGACGCGCTGAAACGTTGACACTCCACGGATATAAGAAAAATCGAAAAAAAATAGACGACGACGAACTGACTTATACCCTCATACTCAACCATACAATGACCGTATAATCTACGTATACGCGCCACTATAATACGCAATACACTGCAATATTATAGTTTCTATGGCTGTAATATAATATAACGATAATATACGAGTCGTGGGACCACAGTATTGTATATATATATAGTCGTATAGAGGCGTAATAATAATAATAATAATATAATATATAGCGAGGCGGTGGCATGGACTATTGGAGTGCGTATATAATTATTATATGGTATATAACATATAGGTACTGCGTACGAGTACATTACATTTCCTGCTCGCTGCCGTCGTCGTGCAACAAGATTGAAATTCGAAAAATATAAAATAAATTGCGGGACCGCGTTTTGTGTTGTCCTCTCGTCACTCGTCATCTGCAGTGCCCTATACATAAACTAATAATATAGTTCTATTATTACTATCGTTTCGAGACCGAGGAGAGAATATGGCTCGCGGAAGATTGTACAATGTGTAATAATATCATATCATATATTATAGGTAGTCACCTATATTATACGTATGTTATGTATATATAGAAACCAAAACGTCGTCGCCGTCATCGGGATACTCGCTCGCCATCGACTATATTATAAGTGTAAGATATATCATAATAATAGGTAATATACGTATCATCATCATTATTATTATTATTAATATCATTATTTTTACTATTATTATTGTTGTCGTATATTTGGACGCATGTACAATACACCGCGTGCCGACACTATAGGTTACGAGACAAATAGAGTACACGTGCGATCGTACCAGATACACATGCACGCGGTATATACGATCGTATATAAAGAATAAAACATCGCGTTAAACGAGACAGCCCAGAAGCTCGCCCGACGGAATTTATGTCATTCTCGACAGGCACCTGTCGCGATACGCTTAAACTACATGTTTTATGGTGTAGAAGAGTTGAATAAATACATCGCGCACATGCAGTCAGTTGAAAGTCGCTGTTCTGCGCAGGCTATTATGGGTACACGGCATTCGAACTGCGTCGACGAGCGCACATAATATTATATGTACGCATCACAATATCATTTTCTCGGAGTCATCCCTCTTCTCAAGGTTTTTAGGGGATGTTTCGTTGATTCGGACGAAGTCGAGGACGACCTGTTCCTTTGCAGTATAGAGTTATTAAGGGGGGTGTAATTGTATGGTAATACCGTTTTAAATCATTTACAGTTGCGCTAAAGTATTATTCGTACCAGCGGTATCACAATCCGCCGTTAATCAAACCGAAATAAATTCTAAGTTATAAGCGCAGTACACACACACGAAATGTGTGCAATTCTTGTACGAGTGTTCTATAACATTATAATTACAAAAAACTTACGTGTATCACGCCTTTGGATGAAATATAATTTAAAATCTATGAGATGAAGATAATGACCGAAGATAGAAACTATAGATACCGCCACGACAAAAATCCGTTTTTCATAAAAAATGTTAATTTCATAAAAGTGTTTGATTTTTTATTAATATGATTACTATTTCATTACTATGATTAATATAATTTACTTCATATTATATATATAATTTAAAATTTTACAAATTAAGTCCAATACAATTTAAAATTAAATAAAATAAAATCCAAAAAATTTTAGTACACAGTTTTATACTAACAAGTTTCGCGGACATTTCTAAGTCCTGGGAGCCATATATCAAATCATTTCCATAACGATAAGTCATAGTGGTGGAATTGTTGTCATTGTGGGTCTGTAATTTCAAATTTGCAGTGGGATACATATCGTGCATACAAACACCATGGTTATTATATTATGTACCTATTTTCAGTGGCGGACAGGCTATTTATGGTCCAGGGTGCAAAATTAATCAGGGACCCATGAAGTTTTTTTATACTTATTAAAACTAGGAGAGAGTTCTACATTACAATATTTAATTTAAGAAAGGGCCTGAAAATGGTAAACAGGGCACGTATCATAAATACGAATGGGGGTTAGGGTGCTCCTTGGTTCATAGCACCCTGGGCCAGTCCACCCCTATATGCCCATATAGATACATAGGCTATGATATGGCTATATTGTTATAATATTAAATAGTTCAATCAATTGCGTGTTTAGGTTATTTAGGTATTATTAGGTACTTGGTACTTTTTAGAAAGGGTAAGGATATTTTGCCCTGAAAATATGTATTGGTTTTTGCAAAAAAAATCAAATATTAAATTGCAAAAATATATTTTTTTTAAATGTTATAAACCTACCACAGATATATTATTATACAATTTATAAAAAATAAAATGTTGATTTTAAACTGACGATTTACGCATAAGTAATATAAACTATGTTGTTGAAAACTGGTCAGTGTGGTTGAAAAGGGTATTTTATAGTTTTATAATATTATGTACAATGCTCATTACATTTGTATGAAAGTTGTTTTAATCTTTAATCGATCAGTGAAGAATAATTGCAATATAAAATTACCGACTGATCTGTGAAATAAACAACATTTCTTAATATAATCTTAAATTCATAAAACAATTTGTAAAACATGTTGTAGAACAAAGACACAAACAATGTATGAACACTATGAACATCACGATTCATATATTATATTTAAGTGCGCTAAACTACGCTTACAATTTAATTATTATTATCCAAAATAAACGTAAAAATCTCACACTAATACCCAAGCGAATTTTCAGCTTGTATCGAAATGTATACCTATTTGTTTTTTAAAAAAAATTAATTGAGATAAATATACACAACATTCTAAAATATATGAATTTAACCATCGATTATACAAATTTTTCATTATTTTCAATGACCTGTACAAAAATTTCGTTTTATCGAAAGGTAGGTGTAATAAGTATATACCTATAGCGATTTTTTTATTTTTACGATTTATTGGTGTGGAAAAACGTTATATAAATATATTACATATCGTATACCTATTATTATTTATTATGCAGCAGGTCTCATATATCATATTATGGGCACCTAAGTTGTACAATCGATATACCATATAAAGTGATCTTTTTTTTTATTTGGTTAGAAGGGCGTTTTAATCCCCGAGAGACCCAACCGCACACTTTTCTCTAAATACGCCACTGGTAGCCATATATATATGTACAGTGCACTATATATATTGTACACACGCATATAACCTAAAACGTTGACGAGTGGTCCGAGGAAGCCGCCGTATGATAGTATATTTTCTCAAGCCTCGTGGAAAACCAATATCGCGGGGAGCTGCAGCCGCGGCGGGACACAAAGAGGATCCGAACAAATTAAATAGCTTCACGCGACCGCGGCCTGGAAAAGAGATTTCAAATCGAAAAAATGTATAGTAAAATCTATTGAAATCGTTTGTTTGGTTGGGGGGGAGAAACGAGAATTTTCGAGACGTGTCACTCGAGCGGCACAAGTATTATATTATATTATTATTATACATTATTCGAATCGCGTTCGCCGTCGTCGCCGATCCGACGCCGACGACAATAATAATATATAATCGTCGCGAAACGATAATAATAATATAATATTGCGAACGCGTTTGCGCGGCAACGTATATATACGGTATACACTTATATTCGAACATATTAATATATATATATATTATATTATAAACGTATCGCATTCGACGATATTATTACATATTATTATGTTCTAGTCGTCGCAGTCGTATAAATAAAATATATATGTGTAAAACACCCCTCCCCAGCCCCCCCCCCACTCCCATTACGTTGTATAATATTGTTATATAGATGGTCGTATAGCCGACGCCGGAAGAAAACTGCTGCGGCGTGTTGCGGCCGTAAAATCATCGTAATTTCCATTTTAAATTCGTATACGTGACCGACGTTTAAAAGTCGAGCTTAAGTACGCGTGAAAGGTGTGTGCGTATAATTTTACGTGATTTCACGGTGGCAAACAGTATCACTCTTCGCCCGCCACCGATAAAAGTTAAACGCTAATTAAACTATATATGTATATATATTATATTATATGGTTATATAAATATAATATAATTTATACATTATAATACGTATAGGATATTGTTGTGTTTGTATACGTATATATATATACGGCCACAATATAATATATAACTCACCTCCATAAGTGTGCACAACTATACATATATATATACTATATAGGTATATACTATATATTATATATACCTACCGCCGCCGATCAGTAATTTACTGATTGCGAATTCGCACCACACGGAAACCGACGCGTAATTGTTTCGGTCTCTCTCACTTACTCGCCCGCTCTCAGCCGTACGGTGCCAAAATGGCAATTATTCGTATAATTCCTGCACAGTATTATATGCCATCGTTAAATTAATTAGCGACCGTGACTGTACTGCTGCTTCTGCCGCAGTGGTGATGTCCCTGCAGTGCACAAACGGGCAGCGCATATGCAATGGAATAATAATAGTAATACTAATAATAATAATAATAATAATAATAATAATACATCGGACTACGCGGATAGAACCTTATTAGATCGTACAATCGTATATAATATAATATGATATAATATATGTATATATAATGCGACGAGAAACGAATAAAAAATTGGCAGAGGACCACGGCACGTACAGTAAATAAACTATTTATGCATATATTACAGAGGTATATAGGTACCTGCAGACTAAAGGGACTTGTATCTTTTGTTTTTTATAGTTTCCGGTTCTAGTTCCGGTATCTACTATACTATACTATTTAATTTTATAGGTTCTGGTGCCGGCTACTGTTTTTGAAAAATATAAATTAAGCGTTATTATAGGGTACTGGTTAAAACTGGTATAAACGGTTCCAAACACTTTTTTTATACGTTTTCTTTAGTACCTATCTGTTTAATTGTTGAATAAGACCATAAAATAATAATATTTGTTTTTATATAATAAAATTTAAATAACATCAATAGTTAATAGTTTATCAAATCTCACCTCTGCCCTAAAAAAATGATCACGGAGGTGAAACGTTTTATAATAAAGTATAAACATTCGCGTTTCTTATTAAGCCAAAAATACATTTGCAGTTCTTTTAGGGCTTTTGCGTTCCTATTTATTATATAAAATAATATACTCCTCTGAAAGTTTCCGCACACTACGCCGAAACGGAAAAGAATGGAACAGAACGGACTGCACCAGTCGGAAAAAATCGATAACATTAATCTTAACGGGGCTCCGCACATTAGTTCGTATCGGATCGGAACAGAAATAATTTCTTTGAAAGAATTATTTTTCCGATTCCGAATCGTTCTGTGGCTTTTGGAACACTCAAAACATATTGCCAATACCTGGATGACTGGTAAAATATAATTGCTTCGCTCTATTATCAACTCACTTTTTAAGACAAATCGTATGTATTAAAGAATACATTTTTTTTTATTTACATAATAATATAGACTCCGATGAAGACGGTAGGTACATACCTATTTTTAAAAACAGTTTCATACATGCATATTTTACGTTGTTTTTATACGTTTCGGTACCAATTGTCAAATAATTTTAAAAATTGGAAACTATCGTTAGATAGATTATGAAATACTTAACCGATACCGGATACTGTACTTTTATATTATACTTTCTGCAGATATAATACTATCGAATAAGACGCGTTCGATAAACGCCGCACAATCTGCAGAGTTACACGAGATGGTCGTCATGGGCCAGTGGCTAATATTATAGCAGTCGCAGTGTAGGAAATAATAAACAGGTGTGTGTGGGAGTGTATGTGCATATTATATTATTATATTATATCTCGTTATGTATGTGCGAAATACTATTTTAGTAAAAGATATAATTGATTTCATATTAATAAAACGAGATGGGTATATTCAAGACTCGGGACAATAATACTTCTATGCTATTATTATTGGAGTCACGGCTCAAAGTCATCGTAAAATAATAATCTAATAAGATCAACGATGGGGAATCCACGGCAACGACCGACAGACGAACACGGCGGGCTTTTATATATTATAATATGATCTTTTTTTTTTTTTTTCCGTTATAATCGACAACGCCGCCGTGGAATCTGTTTTCGCATTGCTTCCGCGGCGCAAATTATAATATAATCTATATATATATATAAAAGACAAAAAGTGTTTCTAATTACCTAAGCAATACTAACTTCGGTCGTTCAACCGATTGCGATGAAATTTGGTGCAGGGATATATTAGTCCTTAGGGAAGAAGATATGCTACGTTTTGTCGCGAAAAAAAGTAAATAAGAGGTCCAATCGGGGAGGTACTCAAACAGGGATTTTGAAAATATTACTATTATTATTTGTTTATAAATGGTTGCTATTGGCTTTAATAATAATCATTTTTTTTTTTATTGAACTTAAGCCCGGAATATGAGGATTATGAGCTGCAGTGGTTCTCAAGGTCGATATGGTTAAGTGTGGTTGATACGGTAGGTAAGCATACACGTGTATGTGTGGCAAGGTTTTTGCTATTACGAACCCACGGGTGGTCACCCATCCGGGAACTTCTAGCTGCAGGCGTTATTTACTCTCAGTCGCTTGCGCTGCTGCAGCAGCCAACACGCCAGGCCAAACCGCAATAATTATTATTAATAATGCGATAAGCCTGTGTATTTTAGTACAGAATATATCGAGTTCGAACCACGGTTTCGGTGGACTAATTTTTTATTTTTTGATACTTTAGAGTTGTACACTAACGTACGCACCTCGCGAGGTCCACCATATCTATCGCGGGTAGATCAACTGCCTGATAATATGCTGCTCGTCTAATCACAAGTAAATCACGGACATCGTCGGTCGGGATGGCTGTAAATTAAAATATATTATAATTTAGGTAGGTACACTTAAAAAGACATTGCTTCCACAGCGTGTTAAACCCAAAATGAGTTGAACAATCACAAAAATCTAGCCATAGCAAAGCAAGTCACCTAGTAATATTGTATAAGTTTGGGACTATACGACCGCATAGACCTAAACGATCACCCAAACCCTGTTCGCTCGACTCTGAATATTTTAATGAGTCCGACTGTGGAGTGTATAATGATATAATATAATATTGTTGTATATATATATAACTAGGTAGACAATATATAGGATTATAGGAGTTATCACGAACCTACGTTATAGTCGATCTCGTTAAATGTCTGAGTAGAGGTTAAAACAATATTGTACGTTATTCACATCACTTGAAATAATATATAATTTAAACATTAAGATTAAACGCAATTGTAAACGAGTAGACTAATCCATTTTTATACCTGAGTGTTGCATATTTTGAAACATTCAAAATTTTTTTATTTTTTTACATGGGCAATTAATATAAATTATCGATTACAACTTAAACAGACAATTATTAATTGTCCTCTTTTTTTACCGATTTCGTGACCATAGGTTAGATATAGAAATATTATAATAATATATAGAATAGAAAACATCCGTAATTGTCAAATAATATGAGTATTGTATTAGGAACTATAGGTTTAAGACTTATAGATTTAAGATTCAACTATACACGAATAGAAAAATAAATAATATAATTATCAATTATTACTCTATTTACTTCTCTATTTCCATCTCATTTTATGTTTTACTTCTGATTGTTTATTTTTCTTTACCTATCCGAGTACAATAATATTACGCCGAATAATTTTTTTTTATTCTTATAACTAATTTATCTTGTCTTTGAGTGTTTGTCCAATAGGTAGGTAGGTGATACCTACTTACTTTGTGAACGAGCGTAATTTGTGTCCCTATAAATGTATCGTATACTTAAATTTTACAACCAAGTTTTACGAGACTATATTTTTTGTGTAGACGATTTTTAAGACAATATACAGCGAATACATAATGTAAAGAGTTTATATACTTACCTAAAAATATATCATTAAACGGTTTACAAAATATTGTGTAATATTTCACCGAAATTCAACAACATTGTCGTACGTTCATATATTTTTATTTAGTACCAATAAGTGAGTCGTTTCTATTTCCAGTCTGGTGGCAACATTTTATCCGAACGTAATAGAATAACGACTGCAGCCTAACAACTCGGGCCTGGTTAATTTTTAATAAGTATGATTTTTCTAATAGGCGTTCCTGGGTGTTTGACGATAGAATTGATACAGGTATATCGTACACGTCGTTTATAATCTCCTCGGATTGTTTGATTTCTTCGTACAAATACCACAGACAATTCAGAAGTAGGTAAATCGTGATATTTCAGCAGCTTTTACAATTTACTGTAAATGGGTTTCAATTGTAAATTAGCTGTTATTATAAATATATATAATAGATAACACAATAATAAAATATTATTAGTATATTATTATACAAGTATTATGATTTATATTGCAGTCGGGATGCGTGCCAAAAACAGTGAGTTAGAAAAAAAAGGCATATTTTAAAAGCAGACGATTTTGTTTATGTACGTTATTCATTTTATTTAAACGAAAATAATGTTTAAAAATGCACAACTATTGTTTTTTTGCGTGTTTTGTTTGTAAACCCGCTAAAACAAACAAAAAGGAAAGTACATTTCGAAGGTTTGTCGACAAAATATCGCATGACCATATATCGACACTAAAATATCGCGAAACCAATGTATCGCAAAGAAATATAATCGTCAGAAAAAATTGCATGGACAAATCGACAAAATGTCGCAAGTAAGTAATTTGGCAACAGGTAAGCCGTATAGGTACACCAGTATATATTATCATTAATAACGCCAAATCCCCAACTGTAAACTCTTACAAACATTTTTATTTAATGATTCATAGGTATTACCTATAGGCAGTGGCGTATTTACGGGGGTCCCCGGGTCTCGACCCCCCCAGAAAAAAATTTAAAAAGTCATAAATAACTTGGTACGTAGGTACCGAGAAAGAGAAAATTAATTTTATATTATGGGTTTTTAATGTTTCTATTATAAAAAAAAAATACAATATTTGTATAAATATTAAATAACTTGGGTTTAACTTTTGGTTATTTTTGTCTAAAAAACTATTAATTTGTATTAATAAATCATAATAGTAGTGAAATATACATAATATAATATAAATAATATAATTATTACATCATTACTCGTATGTGTTTTTTTTATATTATAAACTTGTAGGTACTTAATATTTAGACCCCCCCGCCCACAAAAAATTTGAAAATACGCCACTGCCTATAGGTATATGCGGACTTCTTTTATAAATTGAGATTGTGCAGTTACTAACTAATTTTGCATTTGTCTTATATATTTTATATGATTCAACGAAATGTATTACAATAATATAGAAATTGATTACTTTGTCTTTTTCTCCAACGGTCGAAATAATTGTTTCGATTAATTTCGGATGTGCGTTAATAATTAATATAATAATATACGTACATACTATTATTGACCATACATTGTCTCTTATATTTTATCTTATCAGCTATCTATATTGTTTTTACGCCTGCTTCACACGCTTATATAATTAATAGGTATACGTGTGTGTGAGACGGATTATTTTGCCGATCACCTGATGGCATTGACTACCGTTTAAGTTCTTGACCCTTGTTGCAAGTCCTTACTCGCTCTTGAAAGTTTTTGCACCCTGTCACAGATCCTCGTTCGCCCTTGCAAAAATCAGTTTGATAATTAATGACTAATTATCATGAAAATACATGTTTTTATAATAAATCATGTAATTTCATAATGTGTACCTAAAAATAAAATAAAATAATTATTCAAACATAGTAAATAGTTTATTACTTTAGTAAAAAAAATTGTCATTATCATGGTGTTTATTAGAAGACAAAAATATGTACAGTTAAAAAAAATTAAATTAAATATTTTTATTTTTTAAATTATAGCTTGCAATAGTATCGCCAATTTTGGGTTTAGAACACAAGTCAATAGATCAAAATTATTTGAAAAAATCGATTAATCTGAAAATAAGGTGTTCAAAATAGGGATTGGCGGGTTGCTATTAAAACAAATTTAAGTTGCATTATTAGGTGTATAATGAGTCAAAAATAATTGTAAGCCTTTGGATTTTATGATCCATTAGTCAAATTTATTGTCCCACAAACAGAATTGAAAAATATTTATAGGGTGACGATAAGTGTACCCTTTTTCTGCGGACACGTTAAATATATGTATATAAAATTATAGAAGAAAGAGAAAAACTTTTATACCATATGACTCTGTAACTGAAAATATAATGATATTATAAAGTTGCACATATAAATCTGCTATGCCATTTTTCAATCAATTTTTATAATTCACAGAAAATTAAGTCACTAATTTCAATTGGTACAGTTTAATGAAAAAAAAATGTTTTCTTTCTTTAATGTTTTTGCAGATGAACTTGGAGAGTTATACCTACCTACTTCTCTTCAAAAGTTCATATTTTGGTTATCTGGATTTTATACTACCAACAGATATTAGTAATGCAAGTATATGAGGAAATATTAAATTACAATTTCTTTTCATAATTATCAGAGTATCTCGCCTTTTCTAACATACTTTGGAACTAAAAACTGAGGTCAACTATTTCCTATACTACGATTCCTATATATACATTTCGTACCTTATATATGAGGCATTGAGGAAATACAATGTGACTTGAATAAAACTAACAATAATATTGTAAAGGATTTGAACAAGGTAATTGGTAATTTATTTTCTGTCGAACATCCTGAAATTATAAAATTTATAAATAGTTTTCAACGCCAACAGAGCTTAACTGAAGTTAAAATAGATCAGAGTAAAGCTGGTAATCCAAATATGCCAAGAAATAAAAATAAGAACAAATGTGTCAGTTGGGATGAAAGAGTAAAATTATATTGCTGCTCTATTGTATTTTGACGATATATTTTTTCAATGCGATAATTCACAGGCGAAATTATTCCCTTGCGATATATCGGTTTCGCGATATTTTAGTGGTGATATTTTGGTCATGTGATATTTTGTCGGTAATTCCATTTCGAATCATACTGCGTATAATATGGAACGTCCGACGGTCGAACTTATATATATAATATTATTATATATACGCGTATGCCTATTACCCGTTGAGCCAATATCTATATACATATGTATAATATTATATAATGTGTATTATATTTTGTACATAGCAATTTGTATAATATTTTCTACGTGGAGGCTTATATATTTTGAATAAGCTGTGAGGTATAACCTATATAATATATAATATAATATGTATATTACATATATTGTATATAATATATAATGCCACATGGTTATTCGGATTCGAATGTGTAGTCTGTATGGAGAAGACCCCCGGGAATGACAAAAGTGGTTAGTGTACAATATTATTATTATATGCTTCCGCCATCGAAACTATATATATACAGGGTGTCACGCTTCATACTTCTACATCATACCTATTTTTTTCTCGAACTAGCAATTTTAAAATAAGATTTTGGAAATATGTATTTGTAGAGGGTTAAACGATGGTTGAAAATCCTTTTTGGTTGACCTGTACTCGATATAGAAATGTAAGTGTATACTGTACATACTGTCTTTTTGAATAGATAGGAAGTGATAATTTGTGTAAATATTTTAAGAAATTAATTATTAATTTTCAGTCTTGCAAATTTTAAAGTTTACGCGAGAGGCGTGGGTAGTGGACGCTAGTATATTAGAAGGGTTATGGATTTTGACTGCGAGACACCCTCTATAGTATAGAGATGAACACAACCCTGAAAATATATGGAATTTCGTCGATTCCGGATATCCAAAAGACAATTCACTGATAAAATAACTTGGTCTACGAATAATATGTTTCAAGACCGTGTATGTAGGGAATGACTTGTCGCGTAGTATCGTATACTCAGTATATATTATGTATACGACGATATGTATTATAATAAAGGCGTACGGATTTGATCCCACGCAGTCTAATCACAACAGCGATACATCAAAAAGTACAATATTAGGAGTATATATTTTAAGCGATACAGGCGAATGTATAATATAGTAAAAATAACAATAATAATAATATTAATAATAGTAGTAATAAATAATATGCATTTCGTATTAAATTCCAGTGGAGCTGTGATACCAGTATTGCATTGCTGTTTTTCCTGAAACTCTCTGTATGTACGGAGAGAAATAAAAACGAATCACGCCCTGCAACGGTGAACAAATTCAAGCGTGCATGAAACCTCCTAGTTAGGTGCCTAGTCAAAACGTAGACGCCGATCGTGCGAATCGATTTTTGATTTTTCGATAGACACGACTCGGTCATACATAATAATATATAAATAAATGTTGTTAATAAATAAATACATAATAATATTCCATTCGCGTCGCCATTATTTTGTGTGGTTAATTCCCCTTTTGGTTATTGTACCAAATATCGTTGTACATTTGTACAGGCATAGTAATATAGTATAGATATACAGTGGCTACGTAAATGAAAAATATCGACACGCCTACACGGATATCTGTTACCGACGTTACCGTGTTATGCGAAACTCGATATAGTTCATATTCTAACAACGATCGCCGTACATATAATAATATTAGATGTATCGTTAATATATTACATTGTCAGCAGATACCCAGGTGACCCAAAACATATATGTGTTACTATACAAACAGTATATTATTTTAGAGGTCGCCGAATCGATTATTACTCAAGATAATGAGGTACAACGGCTGAGGTATCGTCAATCATACAAATAATCACTAAAAACTACTATGAATTAGAAAAACTTCAGAAATCATGGATCTTTTACAAAAACCTGAAAATGATGATGTACGTCATGTATATGTTATACATATGGGAAACTTTTATGGTTCTAAGACATGAATACTAAGAATATCCGAGGAACCGAAATTAGTGATATTTGAAGAAAAGTTCCCAGGAAAATGATAAATTATTTAATAAATTACAACACCCCAATAGGTAAGAATACAGTCAGTAGTAAACAATTAACTAAAGTACCTATTACATTTATATGAAGAAAAAACATTAACCTAACAAACAAGCAATAAAATGGATGCTTTTAACAAAGAACAAGATTCAAAAAAAAAAAATGTGTAACGTGATTGTACACTATGTAGATGGCACTCCGGAAACATTTGATTTTGATTCCATAATACTATATCAAATACAAAGATTACAAAAGTACAAGACAATAAATACGCAGAGAAGGGGGTCCCCCTATAATATTTCAGAGTTGATAGAGTTTTTGGTACGATTAAATGAAATATGAATACCTTTAGAAGTATTCAAATATTGTTTGATTTATTTCATTCGGAAATTCTGTTTAGTTCGTCTAAATTAAAATAATTTGAATCTTATCCGTGTGGTTGAGTACTTCATATGGTACAATATGCAGAAGTCTTAACGTAGTCTCTCGCAGAAAAACATTAGAACAGTGCTTGAGATCTGTGAAATCGATATGATGGTAGGAAGGAAGTTGATTCATAAATATTTATAGGCGAGCAAGCTTACTTGTTGAGTCTACCTTACTTCCCTTGCTAGGTTGGATTATGATAGAGTCTCAAAAGCATGAGCATGCCTGTATTCCCAAGTTGCAGATAGGGGAAGTCTGTAGTTCTACAAGATAAGACAGATTCTCAGGATAGACGAATAAACAGTCGTGATCAAGCTCACCGCTGTGGGAATGATCTACCTCCACTGAATTAGTAAATCACACAATTAGTCCAGAAAACTGACAGGAAACGTAAAAATGGGACCACTGATGAATTCCAAGTCACCTTTTAAACATGAATATAAGTACAATAAACAAAAACTAAAATATGCTAGAACAGGTATTAAAATCAACCTATGCCACCAAAACAGTAGGAACCTCGCAAGACCCTGCCACCAACACGGTTGGTGGTAAAGTAACTGCTGGTGAGGCCAGCTTCCACTGGTTTTTGGAATGCCACAGATATAAAGAGAACATGATCACGGACACGAACAATAAACGAATAGGGTACTTACGAATAAAATGATTGGTCACTATTTTTAACATAAACATTGCAAATGACACACTTCCTAGGCATCTTATACAAACTTGAAACTTAGTTAAACAATAAAAATAAGAATAATTGAATAAGAAATACCTAAAAGGCTAAAATCTCATATAAATCGACAAAACTCAAAGAAACCCGTTGAAATCAGAATAATAATTATATACTATTGTGATAGTAAGCGATGCGTTAATAAGGCGCACGAAAATTAAAAATTATTATACAATCTCTTAGTTCTTGTGCGCATGTATAGTATACGGTGTACTATCTTAATCAGCGCCGTCACGCTTGGTCGCTGGAACTACAATCACGTCCCGTCTATTAGTATAAGGTTTTTGGTTAAAATACCCTCCTGAAAAACCTCTGCCCTCCTACTAAACTTGGCTAAAAAGCATAATGAGGACGATATTATATATGAGGTTATCACTGTGACAGCCCCAGAGCTCGTTGGTACTAACATCAATATAAGAGTTAAACCTGGAGGAGTTAAAATTGTTGAACGTTGCTCGAAGTTGCTCGCTTCTACGCTGCAATGGTGACTTCCATCCACCTGGCCGAAGTAAAGACACTCATTAACAAATGGAGCTGGTGTTGAATACAACTAATAGAGAAAAGTGAGCCAATCTGCTTTAGATGCCGAGGGCGTTAACACTCCGTGGCAAGCTATAACGTCACAGATAATGAGATCATTAAGAAATATTATCGTTGCTCGAGCCAGGAGACCACCTTACCAAGGAATACACTATTACACAGAAGTATCAACGTAGGAACAAATGTAGAGGAAGGCTTGATGAACTGTTTCCAGTTAGCGATGGCTGCTTTCGAGTTAGCATGAATCATGCCAAACCTGAGTGGAAGGAACTAAATAAAAGGCTGTTGGTAGCAATAGTGGCACTCGTTGGACCTGTACGTGGCCCTCACGTGGTTACATACGTTGTCATTCGTTCATAGCAAGACTAATACACTGACCACACCTAATGGAGAAAACTACTTAGGATCATATGAGCATATCACATAATATCATTGACAACCGCCAACATCTTGGCGTCGATGTCCCTGGCAAATTTGATCGCTGGAGAAATGTAATGAAACTTCAATAGAAGAAGAGCGTCAGAAGTCGATAATGGGAAGATGGAGTAGGTGGCTAACTTCTAGTCATTATGTGTGGATCGTAGACAGTAGCATAGTATTAATGTATCATTGGGAAGATGGATTTTCATTTGACACAGTGAATATCAGGCCACTAGAGATTTGATTACTTGCAGAAGATTAACAAAGGTAAATATGCAGTATATTCATATTTATAATATCATATACAAAACGACTAAACTTGTTGGTAGCAAAATAAGTATATTTTGATTCGATTAATTTAGACCAGTCATAATAAAATAAAGCACTGGTAATTAGCTCATAGTCGGACATTTCAAAATTAAAAGTTTTTAAAACCATGGGTACTTTCAGTGGAAATATTTTATTCACAGTTAATAGAAAGAACTGGGTGATAGTCATCCACAGGGACTAATTCTAATGGTATGAAAAAGTATTAATTTAATCAGAGAAAACTAAATCTAACTGGTAACGTAAAATGGTAACTAATATTGTTATTCTCCATTTAAATATCTAATTTCGTCCAAATAAAAAATGAAAATAAAAAATGTTGTCCATATAATTTTTAAATTATTATTAGCAATGAAATACTTGCTTAAATCAATTCAGGAAATAAAAATTGAACATTTTATAAAGTTTCAACTACAAAATGGTTTGCTAATTTTTATGATTTTGATTTATGTAATCGAAATTGGTACTTAAATTTTTTTTTTAAAAATCGCACCCAATTTTTCCAATATTCTTAAACTGCTATTATAAAAACTTATGAGAAACCTTGTATTAAATTGTGAAGCTATTAACCCAACAAAAAATGTTATATCGATATTTATAAGAAAAATTGTAATTTGATTGGTACCTATGTCATTAAATAGCTTAAAAAAAATCAAAATATTTTTAAAATGTAATGATAATATATAAAAAATGATAATATTAAACGTTCAGTTAAAGTTCATATATCTAAGTTTACATTTTTTAGAGTTCCATCAAAAATCTGAACAATATCGATTTGGTCAAAAACTAGTTTTCATTAATTTTTTTTGTTTTCCCCAATGCTTTTGAAAACTACAGGTAATTTTGACCTCTTGAATGCACCAACTAGATACCCTTTCCCACCAGAAAAGTTACTGAAGTTGAAAATTGTAATATTATTTCGACTACTTATCGTGTGAACAGATACAAAAAACTAAAAATGAAATAAAAAAAACGCACATTATTGTAAAATCAATACATTCATCGTTCCGCATCTAAATATCAAAATGTAAAACTGAATTGAGTATAAAGTTAAGTAGTATTCAGTTTTTAAGATTTTTAACCGTGATAAAATCCTACATAATTTATAATAGTAAAAAATTTCAAAATTTCAAATATCTATAAAATGCTTAAATACCCATTACATATTTTTTAAAAATGATAAAACAACATGGAATAAAACTGAACATTACTCACACCACACAGAATCTAAAATACACGGACATTGTTTTATCCATGCATATTGCATATAAATGTTCGGAATTTATATTACTATTAATTATTGATGAACACATATTATTTTGTACTCAAATTATCAATTACAAATATTCAATTAATAATATTAATCCAATCTTTACCAGTACAGTTTCCTCTCAATTTCAATAAATAAAAACAATAATATAAGCATTGAAAATTTGAATTTTATATTAGATAATTTATATCATTTTTACATTTCATACGTTGAGTAATTACGTATTAACTTTCAAAAAGTTAAAGATTTTGATAAAGATAAACAATAGTTCTATTTTACACAGATAATAGAAAATTTCAAAATTGAATAGTATCAATTTATAAAAAAAAAATGCTGAGTAAAATAACAAATATTATCACAAATTGGAAAACAGAATAAAAATATAGAATTCACAACATTAATGTTGATTATAATTATAATTATAAAATATTATCTTTTTTCGTATAAATGTATAGTTATATTAATAATTATTCATAATATATATTGTATATATATATAGATAAAAATATATAAGTCAAATACCACTCACTCATTCGCCATGTCATTACATTTCAAGAACTAAAAAACATAGGAACTTGAAATTTGGAATAGTGGTTCCTTGAATTATATAGATGTGCAATGAGAAAGGATCTTCTGATATATTCGAATTCAAAAAAGGTGGTCAAAAACGGATCTGGTAATTTACAGTGGAAATTGAAATTAAAATATACAGCCATTGGTTGCAGATTATAATAGTAATAGTATAAATGGTTATAATTGGTTACTCGGGCAGATCAGGTACCTGGTACACGCATGCATCAAATTTTCACGCGTATGGCCTCGAATAAAGAAACTTTATCTTAAAACCAAATATATGTGTGTAGCTTATATACTCAAAAACCACTGAATTGAATTTGACGAAAATCTCAGAGATTGTTTTTAGAGATGTCAGAAAAGTTTAGAGAGTACGTAGTTTAAACACCACGTTAAAAATATACCAAGTGCTAAATCCAATCCGTGACTTGCGGTTGCTCATCTAGGTCAAATTATTCCACAAAGCTAGGTACACTGACGTCGATTTGTTCATGAAACTGAGGTACACTAAAACGTGTCTAAAACCGAGATACACATATATAGAGTATACACTATATTTTGAGATGTATAGCAATGCATGAGTGAGTGAGTAAGTAGTATTTGGCTTAAATATATAAAATATAGTTTGATAAGATTTGCCACGGTAAAAACTGCACAGGAGAGACGCCGGGAAATTCTGCAGCTAGTATTATATTATATAATAAAGTAATAATAATAGTTGTAGTAATAGTTATAATATTATAAGACAAATGCTATTATAGATACTATGCCATATTTCTTGGAAATTTACAAAAAATATGTGAATTATTCTAGTTAATCCCTGCTTAAAAGTTATGAAATAAATCAAATAAAAAAAACGAAACAATTGTGAACGCATTATCGGCCTAACCTAATCACAACGCGTGTGCCAGAAATAATAAATGAACAAAAAATGAGCGGAAAATGAAAATCAGCTGCCAGCATAAAGATTCAGAAGTTCAACTCCACACTTTACGAATAATAACGATAAGCCATTAAAACTTATTTATGACGAACTATTTGAAGATGTTCTTAAACTTTATCAACTCACGATTTAACTTTGACTCGGAAAGATGTACATCACGACAGAAAATTATTAATTCTCGAGTTACGTCCCTACCACGACTACGCTTATGGACTTACACAGTTTTTTGATGACACAAAATACTTTGGTTAATACAGAGACGAAAATGTCTTATTCGCGTATGTTAATGAAAATAATATAAATTTAATAATAATTTAACTTTTTCAACCATTAGGCAAGTATTTTTACTTAAAAGTAATCGGTTAAATAGCAGTTATAATATTCGTCGATGTGACATTTGAAAGTGCAAGTCCGGGGCATTAATCACATACAGCTTTTACTCAAACTCGCTCTTTCTCTTTTGCATATGGGCAGTGTCTTTTTTTTCTTCTGTGCGTATAACATCAACAATAATAGTTTGAATGTGTTTTATTGACATTGTTTTATCTTACACACAGAAAAAACCAAGTTGTATTACTTATACCATTTATTTTTTTCGCAGAAAATTTATTATTTCTACGGAATGTAGTTTAAAAAAAAATGCAATAATTGCCATTTTCCTTTGATTACAGAATTTCATATTAAAATATGTTTTAGTTCAAGTTTTTGCTGAAAATGTAATACTAAATATATTTAATATTTCACCTATAACAAAATACCTTCCTGCCTGCAAAAAAATATCTTACAATACACTATATGATGATAAAAAAAGGTATATTATAATTTATATATTTTTAGTATTACCGAACAGTTTTATAGGTAGGTAGCCAATTTTACTCAAAAATAGAATGTTTAAAATACACAGTTATTTGTTTATTCACTATTTATTTTATATTAACTATATAGTGTACTTACGATTAAAGTTAGGGACGCAATTAGTTTTAAATTGGATTTTGGAATCCAATTCGTTAGCAGCGGGCACAAACCGTCACATCACGGAACATTTAATGCCACTACTTTCTTCAAAGTTCAATAATCACGCTGTCGATAGTCTGAAGTGTTTCAGTGGTACACGCCTACACACCAAAGCTGATGTAAATATTTTTTTTTAACTCGATAAATGTATGAGGGCCTAACTTCACTGGTAGGCAGATGATGGAAATGCCCACTGGGCCACTACTCTATATATGATATTATATTGCCTAGTAATAAATTAATGTGTCACAAGAAGGTATATATTTATTTTCTGATTTAATTATATACATTTTTTTTTTATTATGAGTATGTAAAATGTGTAAGAAGTTATGTTGAGTATACCTACTTAATTTCTTTAAGACCTCAGTAGGTCATAGAAGGAAATTTTCTTAAAATCAGTATAATTCACATTATATGTGTACCTATATAGTATTATAGTCTATTAAAGTTTATTCAGTTATTCACTAAATAATTTTAAAAGTTTATAGTGAAGAAAAATATTCACTGAGGTGGGATTTTTGTATTTTTTGTATAATATAGGTTACACAATAGAAATTGATGACCATAATGCATTAGTCAATAGTCAATAGTCAACGTGTTACCCAAAACAGTCAAAACCAATATATTTTTTTTTACCTACTGATTTTACTTTATGAAATATTAAATACTATGTTCCTTTTCATAAAATAATCACTTCAATTGCACCCCCTAAAACAGTTGTACCTAAAATTACTAATTTATTAGTAAATTTGAAGTTCAAAATTCTAAAATGGCAAACTCAAAATTATGCAAGGGAGGCCTATAATATTTTTCAAATCAAATCAAATAAATTTATTGGTGTATTTGATCTATGAACAAAAAAATATCTTTAATAAATTAATATGATTTATGTAACTGTGAAATTAGACAAATTCAATATCATAATTTTTAATAATAAATGAAAAATAAAATCGTCAGTGGTATTATTTTCTATTTATGTACCTACCCAAACAATTTTTAAGTCATGGAACCTATAATATTACATATTTCTTATCAAAAATGTCGTTTAATTTCGTTCATCTAGTGGCTTAGGTAGTTGATAAAATAGTGGTAAGTTAGTTAAATGATACCAGTAAGAAAATAAAAAATGTTACCAAGTCAATTTTTTTAGTTACTGAATACCTATATATACTTATTACAGGCTCTACTATACTTAGAATTCCATAAAATTCCCACTCATCTCCAAAATATTATAATGTTGAATTGCAAGTTTTACTGAAATTATTAATATAAAAATAAAAAACATGTATTTTGAAGTATTTGGATCATAATATTATTCAGAACGATATTGTATATATAGCTACCTACTTTTACCTATTGCACATCGAAACTGCCAGCATCGACAACAAGTTCAAAGTCATATACACCCGTTTTTATTATTTTGAAGATCGCATATAGGAAATATCTACACAACCCAAAATTGGGAAATTGACAGTTGTATGAAAGTGGATTGACTGACAGCACGGACGCACGATTTACGATTTCGGATGGAATGTTGACAATTTGACACGGTCCCGACTCCTGAGTCCCATAGCATATTATATTACGTGAAAAACAATATCAGAGTTGTCTGATATTATAGCAATATAGCAGAGACTTTGTTTTCACTTTTGAAAAACAAACACGCATTAAGTCAGTCGAAGCGCACCGTTATTGTTCTCTGCACTTGCAGGGCCCCGGCATAGCCAAACAATAATAAATTATTACGTAGGTATATAAAATGCGTATAAAATAATACATGACAAATGACCGTATGGGCTGCCTACATTGTATTATCTCAGTGTCACATGTTTAAATGTGTTATTCAAGAGTCAAGAGTCAAGAGTTAAAACCATATATTATAATGAGCAGGACCATTTATATTTAGACATGTCTAAATATGCATATTGTATCAATTATGTATGTCGAGAATCTTATAAATAATTAGTGCCCAAACATAAATGACAAATTGAAAAAAGGTGGGCAAGTGCATCGTTACCGCTCTTGGTGGTTAGTATTAACATGTGTCATATCCCAATATACTAACCACCCTACTGTACAGTAGGAATCTAGACACTAAATAGGTAGCTGTAACGGATGGGTTAAATTTGAATTAAATGATATAAATCATTGTATACGAAAAACGATTATGAGTGAAAGCGGTCTGTCAACCTATAAAACTTATACTTTATATATTTTATAATATTATTGTTATCAAAGTAATATATTTCACTATTAGACGTTAGTAACACAGTAGGTTGAATATACATTTTTGCCGAAAAAATTGCATTTGAAAATGTCATCGTGTGTATAAAATATAATAATATACATTAAAAATTTTAACTTTTCAAGTACCCACGAATGATATTTTTAAATTACAACAAAATAACTTAAATCATTATTCTCTGTTTAAATCTCTAAATAAATTTTTTCGAATTTGAACTTAAAATATATTTGTTAGTTACAATATGATCTAAAGTTATAATTATACGTATAAGAAACCTTGTTTACATTTTCAAACCTTAGTTAAAAAATTTAAATATTTTATACATTTTTAACTACCTGCAAAATAATTTGCACATTTTCAAGATTTTGATGAATTTTGTCCAATTTTGAACCTTAAGTGCTTATAAAAAAAAAACTATGTGGAATCTTGTATTAAATTTACAAATCATCAATAAAAATAAAAAATGTTTATTGACATTTAAAGAAAAAAAAACTAAAAATAAATGTAAAATGTTTTTAAAAAGCTTAAAACGAGTCAAAACTTTTCGAACATTAAAAATGTAAAAAAAATGATAAAATAAACATTTGGTGAAAATTTTAGGTATTTGGTCATTCATTTTTTAATTAAGCAATATAAGAAACCATTCGATGAGAATTCGTTAGTTTCCAAGTGAAACCCAATGTCGAATTAAACTCCGAATGTTCATAAAAAATGAATGTGACCTTCCAGTAAACTTTTTTTTTGTTTTAAAGGTAGTAAAACTTTTGAGGATTCAAAATATTGTATTGACTTTTTAAGTCAGATATAAATAGAAATATTTTTATGAATTTCTAACTCAAAATTATTTGCAAATTTTCGTAATTTTAAAAAAAATTAATGGAATTTCTGTATAAAGTATAAATGGCACAAAAAGTTTCAAAATATTTTTGAAATACAAACAATTTGAATTAAATACAGGTACTTATTCGTATGTAATTTAATATCTAATGGGAGCCGCATATAGAAAGACTTGAAATCTTTGAACTTGGGAGGACTTTAAACTCTTTAAAGTGTCGTTCAATTTTTAAACGTCACCGAAAGCTGATTGAAGGCAGATGCCCAGCTCTATGTCTGACTGCAGTGATGAGATTGTTTACTTCAGACAACATCCATCGATAAGTCGGCATACGCAAGCCTGACAGACAAATGATTGCGAATATAAGATCCTAAATCAATATCCATAGGGCTATAACTTTTTTATTAAAAAAAAAAATAAATAAATAATGGATAAAATACAATATAAAAAATATACCTACTACCGTTTCATTAGCTTTATATATAAAAACATTTGCGTACAGAATCGATACGACAAAAAGCCGGTGTATATTATATACGCATCATACCACACACCTGTATTTCTATATGATTATATATATAGTACACATATAGTTCTGAATAAAGTAGTTGTATAATAATAATAATAATTATTACATTTTAATTGTAGACGCACGCGTATATCGTGTAAGGTCCACAAACGTAATCAGGCGAGACGGGATAATGAGACTTCACTGTGAAGCACGTCGGTGCAATTAGGGTTTCGAATATTGTAGAGTTCCTACGTCCCCGTAACAGCAGCCTCGTCAAAGCCACCGTATATATATATATGTGTGTGTATAATAATATAATACATGGACGTCATCCTCTCCTCTCAGTCGCGCCGTTTATATTTTGATTGCACTTAAAAATCGATTGTACCTACGTTTTTTTTTCCACACGTACACAACGCAATATACACACGCGAGCATATTATTATTTATATTAAACGTAGTATCGTAAACTCTTGCTATAGTAGTTACCTATGATAATATTTCTATTATAAAAGAACGCCTGCACGGCTGCTCACACCCGCCGTGCCGGACATAGAAGCAACACAATTATAATCATTATATTGTTTTTTTTTTCCGATATTTAATAAAAGATCTGAAGATGGATTTAAAAAAGAAAACTTTCCGACTGCCTATAGACACTTCGTGGCTCGTGTGTTCGAATCGCACGTAGGGATAAAACTATTTATTATAAATTAAAAATATTCCACTAGAGGCGCTAGCACCGGCATCAAGATTTACACCCTATGTCGTCTTGTCCGGCTCGTTGGGCAACCATACTATCTTGAATCGTGGTAAAAATTAAAATATCGTATAAAAAACCAACGTTATAAACACTGATAAATGCTGTTACCTGTGATTTGATAACAGGTCGTGAATATTCACTCGATAATGTACCTATCGTTAAAGCAAACAACACAACATCGATCGTACTGAACAAATACGCTCTGTAATAAATTATGTTGTACGTCTGTTGTAAGACACAGAAGACAGCACGTCATGTGTCATGCGGGTTTGACATCCTCTTCGCCGCACACACACGGACCCGCTGGAACGGGTCATTATTCGTCTTGATAAAACGTTGAAGGTATATTATAATAATGTACGCATTATATATTATGTATAATATATATATATTATTAATCGTTGAACAATCGCACTCGTATGAGATAAAAGAGAAAGAGAAAAATAACAATCGCGGGCCATACGACGGCGCGCCGGCGGCGGCGGCCCTTGGACCCATTGAAATAGAAACGATTAATTTAAACGACGGCAGACGTATCCGACACGTCCGTTTGAACACGTGTTGTTCGACGTGTAGTACAAAAACGGACGAGGAGGAAACGGCACTCGGACAAGTCGTCGTGGTCGTCTTCATTAAACGCCGTCGAATATAATAGGTGTTAACGAGACGTTTTAAATTAAAGCAATTTAGCTGAACGAGACCTTTAGTGGAACGGAATAATTAGATTGTTCAAGTGTCCGATATAATTGTTTTCGGGATTCCGCGGTGAGCGCGGACGGTCGGGCGAGTAGTAGTAAGCTCTCTCTGACGCCGTTTGTTTGCTTCGAGCGCCGTATCGAATGCGATTTATTACAAACAGAGCAGAGACCGGGATAATTACGACGCTCACCGATGTCACACAACATAACAATATTATAAAAACAACGGGTACTTTATGCGGTCCGATCATAATATTATTGTTTTTTGATTCTATATCATTTGTATACGAAGCACACGAGTAGAATGCCCAGCTCGATCCAGCCACATCAGCCGTATGACGGTGGAGGGCGGCCGCGGTTTTTCCTCCGCATAAATTCCGATAAAACTTGATGTAGCCTATGTTACTTATAATAGCACAACTGTGAAAACAAATGTTTAAAATCGTCCTCATTTAAACACGTTTTGTCGTTTTCGTATAGTTCCGCTCAGAATCGTTGACCGATCGACATGATTTATGAATGCAGCTTTCGAATTTATGTATCGATATTCGATTTCCGGAATGATGACCCGTTTTTATTTTTGTTAGTATGATTTTGAATTTTCGATGCAATCTTTCAATAACGTGTAAATAACGAAAATAAACGCTTATTAAGCGACGTTCAAAATTTGGTAATACATTTAAAACTTCATTAGGTATACCGTTACGCTGTTTAGGTAACGTTTTACTTTTAATTTCCGAGTACATGTGTATACATGAATACATAGTGGTTAATTGTATTTAAAAATGATTAGTTTCAAATATTAGTCTAAATGGTTTTAAGTTCCCACTTATATATTGTACGGAAGTTATAAATATAATAGGTGCACAATGTCGTGATGATGATAATTGAAACCGACAATTCGATAAAAACAAAATACATAATTATATAAAATATGCATAGTAAAATCATTAATACCTATCCAAAATGATATTGTGTAGTATCAACAGTTTTTAATAGTCTATACCTGCTCAAGCGTAATTGACTTCATTAAGTAGATATACATTTATTAAACTTTTAAGTGTTAACACAAGTCCCAAACAAAGTTAAATTTAATCCATAAATCTCTATATCTTTAATTGTGTATATAGCCAATGGCCAAACGGCCAATTTGTACGTTGGAATTAATAGGCAAAACAAAGTTCGAACAACTTTAAAATTAAGTTGTTATTAATGGACCCTAATCAACACCCCAAGACAATATTGATACTTAATAATATTGCCAGAGACGAGTTGAACATTGAACTCTATATATATATATAGGCGCAGTACAAATAAACGACAATCGTTTTTCGTTTGTGGTGTTGACATGGTTACAATATAATATAATATATTATTATTTATATAAATATTGGCACAACAAAACATATTGGTACCGGCCGATTTGGCGTGTACAGAAAACACTACATACGTATAATATATGTGTACGGCTATATACCACGACGGGGGTGCCAAAGTATACCACCTCCCCAGCGCCTACTCACGTCCCCCGCCCACTCTAATGCGGCACCACCAGATTTAAAACGCGTCGATGGCATGTTCGCACTTATCTATATAATATATATAATATTATACAATACAACAATAATAACAATATATGTATAATACGCACTGACCTACACTCGCGATCAATCATACCGCGATGATCGAGCTGTACTCGTATATAATAATAATAAAAATAACACATAGTATGTTGTCTTTATAATGGATAATAATAATAATAATGACGACGAAATATATAATAATAATAATAATAATAATAATATAATATAATGAAAACCATCTCGCGGAATGGACCCCGCGAAGCACTACACCGCCGAGAGGAGGCTTCATTGTTGTCGTAAAACGGGATGGGAAATATTAAAAAAATACACTCGAAAGACGATTAACCCATTTCCGTCGGGGCAGAGCGGTGTTCGATTGTCCCACTATTGCAGCTGCAGCACCGGCTTTAAGGTTATACGCGACGATTTTATGCGTACAGACAACTTACACAATCGATGCCGGATCCCGCGAGGTCGTATCCAATCATTATTATTATTGTTATTATTATTATTATTATTATTATTACGAGTTGCACGCGGCGACTTTATTACTATTTAGTATCTCTTATTTCCCCGCCCGAAGGATTTTTGGTAATTTTTTTTCCGCTCGGCGATCCCGCACACGCATTATTATTATTATAATACTATAATAATTATTATTATTATTACTATTATACCTGGCACACGATGTACGAAATATTATGCTACTGTTGTGTGCGTGTCCGACCTATAGTCCCGCGGCGTGTAGCGTTATAATAATAATATTATACATTAAATGTGACCGAGGACCGCCGTGTTTTATTATACAGCGTCCAACAATGCCCTCCTAATTAGTAACTATATATTATATATATAGTCCCTCCATGTCAAGCTCTCACGTGCCCTGCACCCTCCCAACCCCCAAATCATTCCCGTCCGTCTGTGGGGTTTACTCTATTCCGGCACCGCGCTCTTTCGATTATGGTACTTTTGTCGCAGTGAACCTATTTTTTCTTCCTCCTGGTTGTCGTACGTATAGGTACAATGTGTGTGCGTTCGTGTACGTGTGTGTGTGTGTGGGTGTGGGTGTGTGGGTGCGTGTGTGTGTGTGTGGGTGTGGGTGTGTGGGTGCGTGTGTGTGTGCGTTTTCCGCGAACAATGAGATTTTTCTTATCAAGCGCACGCGACAACGATGTTGATATTATACGTGAACGAATATAATATAAATTATAATATGTATGAGGAAACGCAATGAGAATACATAAAATCGAAGGGAGCCTGACCTGCCTATATATTATATACGATTATATTACGGTGGTCTTTGATTTCATTATTTCCGTCTAGGACAACTACAACGCTATATCAATTTAACACGATATTCAATCGTGATTCTGTACGTACATAAAATATAGGCAGTTATGTATAGTATATACGATTTTTAAACACCTACGTCCTGCCGACTTATACTTCGTAGTAAGTTACTGTAGGGACGCACTACGGTTGATATTACTACCTTAAGCAGCGCGACTTATGATGTTTGAAAATGTTTCCACGTGGCCGTTCCACTAATAAAAGGATTAGTACAAATAAAAGGTCAGCCACATTTTTAAAATAATTGGTTATCAATGATCATTTATCACAATTTAAATTTAAAATTAAACTTTTCTGATCGAAACTTGGTTGAAAATTTCATTCTTTTAAGTTATTCAAAGTGCCCGTAATAAAACCCCTAAAACCACAATATTTTTCAAAATATAATAGGTACCTACTATTTGTATAATGCTATTAATTATTTTAATTGATCAGAGTTTAGAGACTCTAGTATAATTAATATACTTTTTAAATTATAACAAAAAAAATCAAAAATATTAAATTCGGAAACAATGACAATGTCTTTTATTATTGGCATTTACGCCCACTATAATTAAAATTATTAGGTACACAATAAAAATAATTAATAGACATTTGTTATTATATTGCAAATGATATCATATTATTTTTGTACTCCTAAAATAAATAAAAATGTGCAAATATATAATAATATACATATATAATATGTATAATAATGGTCGTGTGATTTTAAAACTAAAAAACTTATAGACGTATCTCGTGGAAACAAGTTAATCATAAGTTTATTATTTAATAATTAAGTGAGAACGTATAAAAAGAATGAAGTAAAAAGAATAATACCCAAATTATACTGTACCAACCCGAAAGCTTGGAATTACATTAAAACGCATTAAATACCGCGGTGGAGCAGTGTTTATACTGCGAGGAATGAATGAATGAAAACCAATTTGTCTTACTCTTGACAACTTGTATAATAAGTCAAAACGTGGGAAGACAAATTATTAATAAAATGGTTGCGTTTAACAAGTTGACTTAAACGAGAATAGACCCCTTGACAATGTCCTAACCCCTGTATAACACTTCTTATAAACATTTTCAATTCGATATGACTTATGGATGGGGAATTCTAAAAAACAACATGAGCAATACTAGTGAAGAATCAAATTTCGTATCAAACGCGTCGCGACGCCCAACGTCAAATGCATAATATTTGTACAAATGTATATAACAATATATTTTGATCAGTAGTAATAATACGTCATCGTTTATAGTATAGGTATCCTATCATCGATTATAAATACTAGTATTTAAAGACAATAAAACTATGTAAAGATTCTAAATGAGTATCAGTTTTCGAGGTAAACCCTAATCCTAATAACTCTTGTAAGTAACCGTAGAGCAAGTAGCACCTTTTGTAACAATTCTGATTATTATTATTAATTAAAAACATTCAAAATATGCTACAGAAAAAAAAATAAGCAATTCCAACGTTAAAATGTACGCACTTTAAAAATTACTATCATATTTTTATTTTATAAGCACGCGAATACGCAATTACTCAACCAATTGGAAAACGACGGTTTAACTTTTGATATTATTAACACATCTTTATCTTAACTTAACTAACAATAAAAAAAAAACTAAATACCAAACTTTAAAAGACACGCACAATAAATAAACAGTATACTGGAAACAAATGCGATCCAACAAAATAATTAAATTATTTTTATTTTTATGAAATTCTGTGGTACGTAATGGTTCAAAAGTCACAATTATACTAAATATTATAGAAAAAAAATTCATTATTAGAATATAATTAGTTGTTTAAACAGCTCACAGCTCCACAGAAAGCAATATATTAAAAACAAAATTGTAAAAAATAATTTTTGACGACACGTGACACAGTCGACTGACTATTTGTTTACAACTTTATGTCCACTTTATAGCTTGTTCATTTATTTAATTTGGTAAATAGTAAATACTACGGGTTTGCATTATTTGCATCGGTGGGCCAAGTTGTAATCCCATGGATTAATAAAAATATAATAATAAGCAATAAGTAATAACATTAATAATGATTAGGTACTGACCTTAAAGTAATAGTAGTGACTAATGAGTATAATGAGTATACAAATGTGTATAGGATAGGTACTGAGTAAATAGTTATTTTTTTAATTTATTAATGATGCCCCCTATAACATTTTTGTAAATAATATTATATATTATAATATATTCTGTGAATATGCAATCATATTTTGCACTATCGCACTATTATTATAAATTATTATTTATCAATTGATATATTTAATATTTCGAATCGTTATTTTTTTATTTTTTTTATAAAAGTAATATTTACAAAATTGAATATATTATTCATCTGTGGTTTAGAAGTTACTTTAACATAGAAAAAAAGTTACTAATTATTTAACTTAATAAAAAGTAACTTAACTTTAAGTTTTTATCTCGTTAATGCCCAGCCTTGGATACATAAATACGTTATCGCTTTCATTTATAGAACAATAAAAAATACCTTAAGACTATTTAAGCAAATAAAATTATGAAAACAATATCCTTTCGAATTTTCTAATTTACACTAAAAACTCGTACAATGTGTTAATATATGCACTAAAAATTAATAAAATTACTTTAAAATACTAAAAATTCAAAATAAAAGTTACACCTTTGAAGTATATATATTATATTACGTGACACGAATAACTATTATGTACTCGGCATTATCGTTGTCCCATAGAGAAAAAAATCAAAAAATAATGCACTTTTCATTAGAAATCTGGGCCCTAAATCTACGAACAATATTTTTTGATCAACACCCCCATAGATTCCTACACATAGAAGTGCGAGTTGGAGTTAACCCGACACGGGTGACAGACGATAATATTGATACGAGACGAACAGACAGTGAACATAACGCATACTCCACGTCGACGGGGACTATTGAATAGGACAGAATTTTGCACAATCGCGAGTGCATGCACATTCTCGTCGTATATATACAGAGGTTATACATGACGCATTTAAAACCGTCGATAAGGACGCTTTTGCGAGAGTGACGTTAGAGTAACGAAAGTGTCACACGTGCTGGCGTTCTAAGGTCGAAAATGCCTTCGGTGACGATTAACGGGCACGTCGACAACAGTACGATAACATGGGCAGGTACACGATTTGTGGCGGGAATCGAATTACGGTTTTTTTTTTTTTAAATCGTAATAAACCGGACGGCGAGCGGGGTATAAAATAGTGCGAGCGGACGATTATGTAGGTACCTAAACTGAATTCGCGTAGGAATGATATTTACGACATTTGAAATGCACATGCCCCACATCAGATTTCGGACTCAAGTTTTAATGAAATGGAAATAAACAATTATTATTAAACGAACACCTGGTTTTTTCCACACCTTATTTACTTCCTGGTATATAAACCAAGTACCAAACCTATTTTTTTGTTCAATAGCAGAGACGATATTAATTTTGTTTGTACATTTTATTTTGTACAGACAACTTTCGAGTTTAGGCCTTTTCCACACGAAACTTAAACTTAAAACCAAAAAACAAGAAAGTCGCTCTGCTGTATAGTAGGTTTCGAGGGTAGCTCGATATTGATTATAGGTCTGTAATAGATGTAAAATATAAACCAAATAATAGACATTTCGTATAACTACTACGAAAAACGACTGAGAAGCACAGTGTGTCGCATCTGTTCCTATAAGGGCTAAGGATATTTAATTTTTTATTTACATTACTACCGTTTATTTATTTTTTGAGAAGAATATGGTACATAGCCGGTTGGTTAAACTACATTTTTTTAAAAACTCATATTATTTTTTTATTAATTATTAGTATTTATAAAAATATATTTTCATATAATTGTTATATTATATCTAATATTTAACTTCAATACCGCGATGTACCACTTGTAACGCATGTCGAGGGTGCGTGGTATAAGCTTAAAATGAATCTAAACGCTAATTTTTATTGTGTATATTAAATGTAATATATTATGATCAATATATTTCAAGTCCGTATTAAAATCGTTAAATGTTTCCAATTTCACCAAATTTCAAATTTGAAATGTCTCAATTTGATTGTGTACATCTATAGGTATTTTAGATATTTTGCTATAAGAAAGTTATATGAAGAACGACGCAAACAATTTTCAAGAATATTGACCGGTCATTTTTATCAACACTTATACAAAAGTTAAAGTCTATAAATAACTCGAAACTGAAAATTATAAAATATTTAGTACAAATATTTGGTGAGAATTTCAAGTATCTACGGTGTTTGGATTACAACAAAATTACTAAATCGATTTTGTTAAAAATTACTGTTGCGTAAATATTCCCGTTTTCTCGTAATTGTTTTTTTTTTGATAGTTTTTCTCGATTATTAAGAAAAGTACAGATATTTTGAATTATATAACACAACAAGTATATATTTGAATTACGCAATATAGAAAAAAAATAAAAACACGTCATTATAAAACCAACACATTTATCGATCACCATCTAAAATGAATACGCATTAATGTTTAAATATTATACTTAATATTGTATACATTATTGTCGTCGTTCGGCAACAGATTTACTGGATCATACAAAATAGTATACAATACTAAAATAATTCGAAAAATTCATTTGAACTTTGAAGTTTAAATTTTTTAATTAACAACATGTAAAAGTTGAATCAAAATAGAATCGATGAATGTGTTTGTGATACAATATTGACGGATAAATAGAAAATTTAATTTTAAGTCATTATTATAAAATTATCAAAAAATAGGTGTACTATTATCATTGTTAAAATTATAATGAACAACAAAAATTTATTTTTAAACTTTGAAATTCGTAAAACTTGTTTAGAATTATAGAAAACCGCAAGATCTGTAATATCAAAGTTGATAACCATTATGCTAGTACGTTCTTATAACAACGTTAACAGTTCTTAACCATATTGAATTTAATATCAATGTAGTATGCAAAATTTCATAATATAATTTGATCACCTTGATGAAAAATATGTAAAGCGATACACCATTACAACATAGTACGAGTATATCCTACACGATTGGGCAGGTAGGGTTTTCCAGTTAGGGTGAGTGTATTGGTGGATAGACTACATATAGAGGCTAATAGAGTATTATATTGACAATATACATAATATAATTATCTATACGGTTGTTCCTGATAAGAAAACGACCCGGTGTTAACGACCAACACGTTATTTGACCAATCACGTACAAAATGATACTATTTCTCACATTTATAAGTAAGTTATATCTTATAATTTTTTATTCATATTTATTTTTATCGTATTATTGTGTTAAATATATGAAATGAAAACCAATAGTAGTATGCTTATTAGTTATTACGTTTTAGTAAAAATGTTAGGAACGTATTATGATTTCAAAGTTGTGTAATGGTAAACAAGGCTGAATAGTTTTTAGAAATTCATTGAATACATATAGTGAAAAAAAGGTATAAATTAGTATTTATATAAATATTAAATAATAAATTGTTTTATTTAGTTTCTTCATAATATAAATGGTAATTGGAAGTGGGGTCTTAGAGGTAATACTGCGTAAATATATACTTCTCTATAGTTCTTTTTTTAGTGTATTGGTACCCTCCACATTACCACGTGAGCCGTATACACTATATGTATAGTATAACTAGTAAAATAATTCTTAAGTGACGAAAACAAAATAATATTCCAAGTAATTTTTAATCATCAGATGGTATCTATTTAGGAGAGTTCAGTGATAATCAAAATATAATATTAGAACCGAAAATAATAATGACCATTTATGTACCTCAGTTATACAGTTTATGGGCAGGTATAATACATTTTGTAATTTTTCTAAATTTAAGTTTCCAAAAATAGAAAGTGTCATCAATGTGTGGCTCATTAGCTTTCAGGATGATTTTCGTCATCAGGTTTTCATGATTTCAGTTTTCAAAAGCACTTTAATAAAATAAATATCGACGAAAGACCATCTTCAAAAATGTAAGTACTTGTATCTGATTAGTCATTGTAGGTAAGGGGTGTAAGAAAATAATTATTTTGAGGTAAGCGAGAACATTTTTTTTAACGATAAAAATTGAAGGTACCTATACATTGACACCCACTTGCATAAAAAAGACGTATACCCACGAATATTTTTAGCAATACATCACTCACCGGTAACATATTTAGGTATGTAGTATCTATCATTTAATAATAATACAAATAAACGTCTTGCCTGTGTTCTTAATATTATTATATGAGTTTTTTATTAAAGTTTTTAATAAAAGTCAATTTAACGCGTTTCTGACTGACACGCGGTAACGTGGAGGAAAAATAATACCAAATATTATACCTATAAGGCTATAGTTGATGATAAACAATAATAATTGTGCCGAAAAAAAAACCGACTGCTACCGAATTCTGAAAACGCAAATTTTTTTAATATTTTATTTTATCTATACTCATATTATACATTATTAAGTATGTTTTTCACAATTTTCGGCCTGTGCAGAAATATGAGTATGACACACGTTTCTCCTGTCAATGTATTCTCGTTTTTTTTTTTTTTTCGCAAGTATTATTTACGCTATTGCCGACGATATTGATTAGCTCGTCCGTCTTTATTAAAATACAACGCCAGCCAATACGGTTTTTATCTGGAGTCACGGGAAAGGGGAGAAATTGCAATCGGATACCATAAGATCGAAAAACGATCCGCGTCGATTACTTCCAGTAACGGCGGCGCGCGGTCGCATCTTTCTGCTAAGTTTCATTAAAAAAAAGACACGTATATAATATGTGCACACACTTGCATATACATATATACACGAGCATGTTCGTCGCCGTATAATTATGTTATGTTGTTTTTGTTCTCACAGAACGAACCGAAACGAAATCGTTGCGTGAACAAAATATAATGTTGTGAATTGTGATGATTATTATTATTATGATTAAAAAGTGTTGTGTTATTTTTTTGAAAATAACTACGAATTTTCGAATCGGCAATATAACGCGATCGTGTTGGAAATATAATATTATAAACAGGAAGGTCAAACATCGTGGAAACACTCGGAATATTGTTTTCAGTTCTAGTTGCTAGTAATAACGATAATATTTTACTATCGGCCTCGCCGTCATCTGGAATCTAAACAGCGCGGCACCTTATAGAACCGTCCAACGACAGCCGATACGAGTGACGTTATTGAAACGTATTCGGCCGGTTTTTTCGCGAAATGTCAACTTTCGACTTGTATTGTATATATACCCAATAGAGGAGACTAATATCGCTCGTCTATGTAACGTACATCGAGGGGGTCTGAAAATACTCGGAAAGTATATTATTTTGTGTTGTTTTCGTAAGCAATGAAAACAGCGGAAATTACAATAAATTTGAAACGTGCGCGTCATGTCGTCCGCACCGAGCAGTTTCCCAATCATTTTTTCGTTCGATTGTTTTTAAAGCAAACGAATGCGAAAACTATGTAAACGAAAACGTAACGTTACAATGTATTATATACATACGTCATATATGTATGGGATCTGGAAACTACGAGCTGTGTCAATATTGACAAAAACCCGAAATCGTACGTATGATGCCTTTCATCATACACCGCATTCGACGGCACTTGCAGAAGTGTAAATATATGCGGTATAAGCACAGATATGTAATACAAAACCCTTCGTTGACTATTTCGTGCAGGCTATATGTCACTATCCATGTACTTGTATTCAACTCGTAGATTACAGCATTGTATTGATATTATACGAAAAACTTGGTAGGTATAAGGACTGATACAAGTAGTACAATTGTGACGAGTAATTTTAATGCTCAAATTAATTGTTTTTCTTTAAACATCCACAATATTAGTATATGGTTTCATTGCCAGTCCATCCAGGGTCCATCCCAGGTCATCGTTATTAAAATATAAATCTGTGATTGGGACAGCATAAAAATCATAAGAATTCGTATACATCGGCCGAGTGACAACTGTGATGCCTATACAGGCATCATAACTTCTAACGCTGTTGTACACGTAGTCGGCCATCTAGTAAGTTATTGCCCATATCGGTGGGCATAAGTTATGCGTCCTCGACGATTTCGAGATACCACCGACGCCGACGGCCACGATTCGTTCGGAGACCGGCGAATCGATATATCATGATATTATTATAGTTTATTTTTGCCGAAGATCCGAATTTCCACCGAGCGCTTGGAGGAAGAAAGATTGAAATCGATTTCCGGTCAAATCGTTATATTTTGAGCTCGCTGCTGCAGTCGACCGAGCGGTCGGTCGGTGGTCCCGCGAGAAGAAACGGAAGCGAAAAAAACCCGGAGGAAAAGAAGCCAAAAACCCGAACGCCGAGGATTTTCAGCTGAGGCGACTAAAATCCTCGCGGGGCCCTCTCACCGCTGCGTTATTATCTTCGTTCGCCACCGTCACCGCACCGCCCTCGCATCGCCTCCCGCCCCCTCGAAACCCATCACCTCCGCGCCGCTCCGGCCACCGCCGCCGGCACACACGCCACGGCGCGCACAAAGAGGGGAAACTCGACGAGTATAAAAAAAAAAAAAAAAAGAGAGAGAAAACGAAAAAACGAGGGAAAAAATCGCGCACAATGCGTTTTACGACCCAAAGCCATTTGGGCCCGGTGGGCGTTGCCCACGCGGCGGCGACGGCAGCAGCAGCAGCAGCAGCAGCAGTAACGGCAACGACGGCGACGTCGACGGCGGCGGCGGCGGTGGACGACGTTTTATCGACATGTGTCCCGCCGACGGCTGGATGGATTTTACCCGCCGCCGTCGTCGTCGTCGCCGCCGCGGGCCGGGCGCGACGCGCAATTAAATGTCACGCGGTGCGAGCAGCGCCGCACCGCCGTCGACGGTCCCCTCGCCCCGCGCTGCCGCCGACACCGCGGCCGCCGCACACACACCTTTCACGCCGACGCCGCGTTCCGCCGGAATTGGTTTTTATCTTTTCCATCTCTCTCTCTCTCTCTCCCGCTCGCCCCTCCCCCGCCGCGCTGCCGCACACGCACCACCGTCATCCCTCGGTCTATCTCTCACGCGCGTCGTCGTCACCGCACTATACGTATATTGTGTGTGCTGCACATATTATATAGGTATAGCGTAGTCGTAGTCGTCGTCGTCGTCGTCGTAGTTCACTTCCTCCGCCGACGACGTACGTGCACGCCTTTATCTATCGTTCGGTCTCCGTCGCACTAGAGCGCGTATAGAACCCCCCCCACCACCTCTCCCGCCCCATCGCGACCCCGACACACATGCAGCGCCGACCCGCCGACGGGGACGCCACTACGCCAGTCGGTATGTGTGTGTTGTGTGTATGTGTGTGTGTGAGTGTGTGTGTGTGTGTGTGGTGTGGTGTGCGGCAGCAGAGAGAAAAAAAAAAAACCGTCGCCGTCGTCGTCAGCGACCGTGGTCGGCAGGGAGCGGGGCGCGGGGAAAACGCGTTGATATATATATATACACGCACGCACACACTCGTATATTATATTATATATAAGTACGGATGCGTGTATATATATATATATATATGTGTGTACAATATATAATGTGTATAATGTATATATATATATGTATATGGTATAGAGGATAACGACGCACGTAAATTACACGTATCACACGTCCGTTTCCCCCCTCCTCGACCGCGCACGCCCTTTTGCCCCGGTCGCGGACCGCACACCGCACACACACACACACACACACACACACACCACACACACACGCGGGCGCAAACGGGCACGCACGCACACACGCCGTAATGCCGCCGACGTTTTTGGCCGGATCAGCTGCCCCGAACCGCCCTCCGACCACGCGCGTCGCGGGACAGCTGCCGCGGCCTCGGTGGTACGGCAGGCAGGGAACACCGACGGCCGACCGACCGACCGACCGACCGGCAGCAGCGGACGCGTCCTCTCACGCCGTCTCCGTCACTCCGTCCGCGCGCCGCTATCGCTCCCTCTCCGTCGCGCGGTCTCTCGGATGCGGGTCCGACGGAATAAAAAACTCGGTCGCCTCGGCCCCGGTCAATTATTATTATTATACATTTTTTTATTTTTTTTTTTTCACTTCCATCGCGTTTTCGATTATATATATAATAATAATATTATTATTATCCTCATCCTCCTTGCGGGCCGCTGTCTCCCGAAGGGAATATTAAAAACTGAACACCGAAACGAATTGTCCGCGAGAACGTTTTCGTTTTTCGTTTTTTTTAAATTTTTTTCGTCCATTTGTTTTGGAATATTTTTTTTCGCCTCCGTTCTCCGCATATATAATATTTTATTTAATACAGGCATCCGTCGTTTTTGTGTCCCACGCGTTAAACTTTTGAAAATTAAATCCGATAGAGTTTTTTTTATTATTATTGTACTATTATGCTATTACGTTAAGGTTAAACCGGCGGCAAGAGTGAAAAAACCATAAAATAGATTAATAGTAGACGTTTTTTATAAATAAATATATAAATTTAAGGTAGAAGGATATATAGGATATATTATATTGTGTATATAAATATACACGAGGAAGGCGGTGCGGTTTAATTATTATTGTTTGATTGATTATTTTGAAAAGGAGATCCGACCGTCTACATTGTATCCGTGTCCGAAGTAATAATATATTATGTCTAAATAAGTACTCGCGGACGTGGATCTATATCCGTCCGCCACCATTCTTCGTGTTCGCAAAAAATAACATTAACACCGTTTTTTCTTTACTCTACTCCATATTGCACCACATACATAATATTATTATATCGACGACCAATGGCCAAATCGCGTTATTGTTTACAATAATATTATTAATTCTCGATAAAAAACGTCAAACCATATTTTCGCTACCGGTTTGTTTACACATAAAAAAAGACTTTAATAATATGATATAATGTAACAACACCTAACCTACTTTGCGGACGAGAAAAATGATTCCCTCACATTGTATGTGCGTAATTGTGGTCTAGAATTATAGTAGCCGAGGTAGACCGTATATAAACATCAGGTAGGTACCTACATAATAATATCTGACGAGAATAATATAATGTAATAGAATATAATATAGGTATATACATATCGGACAAGGAGATAACATTGTTGCGGACTGAGGATTATAATGATAATAATAATGTATACTTAAACGCTAATAACTTTACAGTTTTTATTTCTTATTTTTTAAACCTTTGTCACGTCGGTTATAAAAATAATAAACGTCTCCAACAGATTAGATCTCGTCATCTCGAACCGTATACATTATAAATAATAATAAACATACACGTTTAAATATATAAATTATATTCTAGTCACTTTGCAGTTTACACACATTGTTCGAACAGTCATTAACATTTCACCCATTTCATATACAGTACGCATGTTTTTTCGAAAATATCTTATGGCCTTATAGTTGGAGCCGAGCCTTTTGTAAGGGGTAGTCTATAGGCAATTCATTATATTATTATGGAATATAGATGTTATCTGTTCGGTAGGTAGGTACGTGGGAGAAGTAAATAAACGTAAAACGTTAAAGCGTGTGTAAACCGTATAGTCGCTCAGTTCTTAGAATTTCCCATCGACTGTGAAGTTTATAGGGATTAATCCCGCGATACCAACAACTGGTTACCAAACATAAAATAATATAATATTTGATTTTATTATTTGCACTGGCCCTACACTTAAAATATAGTCATTAGGTTTTATTGTGTTTTTTATTACTCACCCCTGACCCGCACAATCATTACGCATAACACGATTAGTTTTTATATTTCATATAATAACGATTAACGATTATTATTTATTGTACAAAATTATCCGCTTGGAATATTCTTGTAAAACTGCTTCAAACAAAAGCACACATACCCCTAATGGTTTTTTGCTCTCTACGTGGGGTTTGCCTGCTTCTAGTTGTCTAGTATTCATTTTAAAAACTAACTATATCAGCAGACCTTTTTCCTAGGTTATATATAGAAAAACTAATTAAATATTGGTATTTCATGCTTTTTAATGTGAACGTTTTTCTTAAAATAAAATATTTGTACGTTTCATTGAAAAAAAAAACTTTTATTTAAGACTTATCAAATGAAATCGTTATGATTTTCGTTCTCAGCCTAGAAACTAAGTTAACCAACTCTCATGTGTTCATAATTTATAGGTATTAAGAATCAGAAAATTTGAAATCTTATTTTTCACAATACCTATTGGTATTTGGTCTAGAAGTCAAAGACATAATAATTACGCGATGTGCTCCAACGGCCACGTTAAGAGAATCGGAATCGACACGAATTCCCTAGGCACTATAGTACTATACTGCACGATGAAGTCTGATTCTGCTATGGACCAATTAAAATTTAGTTAATATATATAATATTATGATTTTCATTTCGGTGAAAAAGGTGAACAGTGAAACGAAGGAGGCTTAATCGGAGTTTGTGAAAATCAAAGAAACGTCTATCCAAGTTCTTACATTTTATAAAATTATAATATATACTATCGTGGTCACCACTGAAAACGGTTATACGAAAAAAAAACGAGTCTATATTTTTTTAAAGTAATTATTATGAAGAATATTTAGTAGGCATATCCTCCACCCATATGCGAAAAATGTCAAACTGAACTCTCCGTCAAACACACAACTCAAGAATACACGAAATTTTAGAAGTTCCAATCTCTCTATACCACTGAATATGGAAAAAGAACTCAACGAAAACAATACGTATCCAAAATTATCAATCTCTTAACCAAAACACAGCTTTTATAAATAAGTTCCAACATTGTATAAATCTAATACAGTAATACCTATATCATTAAGAATAACCGTTAACTGAATTTGTTTTCTTCTTATGCCTTTTCACTCATTTGTATCTTAATACTCTATAGGCTAATAACCTGTGATGTTGAAGCTTTTATAAAAAAATAAAAAATATATATGACGTATATATTATATCATGGTTAATATAACAGTTGTTGTATGTACGCATAAGAAGTTGTCACATAATTATTTAATTGACGGTAACGATTTATTTTCCTACTAAAGTAATCACATAAGTATTCACGCCAAGTATTATGTCTATGGCATCCGAAATTACAGTGTTATATATAGTTTATAAAGTTATTATACATAGGTATATTATTAATGTTAGTTGTATCAATGCTGCTGGAAGACGGGAAAACGCTAAATATTATATTCTACATATTATTATAAACGAAATATATTTTCGTGATAATCACTCGTTCGTGATATAGAACAATATATCAACAAGCGCAGAAATTGGATTCGAGCATGATATAATAATACTGAATAATGAATAGTTTATATTATAATACAAAATAATACACTCGAGACTATCGTCTATAAACTGTCCGATCAGACTGTATATCATACTATATGCGTTTAAAATAAATTGTTATAATATTATATATATATATGTATATATATATAAGTACGCAAAACTTGTACAACTGCGCTTCAAATCGACATCCGGTCATGTGGTGCGTTCATTATCCTTTTATCAGCACACCCCCTCTCCATCCTGCCACCAAAACATCCGCAAACCCGTCTCCGAGTGATAACATTGGTAATAGTATACCACTATGAAAAGTTACAGACGTTTCTGCAATTCGAAAGTCAATCATCGCTGCTGCAGCAGCAGATATAATGTGGCGAGGCCGATCCCGCAAGATAAGAGCAGCCTGCGGACTTGTATTGATGTAATGTAATGAAGCCTGAACACCCTTATTAGCAGTTAACATTTGAGGAAAAAAAAACTATTACATAAATAAACGACGAAACGCCGCCGCGATGCCATTGCCGATAACCGCGATTACGACGAATTAAACCCTATAACAATATTATTATAATATTGAATCGCATGCCACCTACAGAATATATAAGCTATAGACGCGAGTTTCACATAATATTCATCATCGTCGGAAACGATTCATACGTATAAATGGGTGTATATTGTATAATATGACATATTTTGTACGACTGTACGAGTATATACGCTTAACGTGGACCGATGTTTTATAATATTAAACGTCCCGCGTAGACTACTCCGAGACAACTCTTTTGCCCCGTCACTCTTTTCTCGCATATACACACATTGTACACACGCGGGTGGTAAACGAAATCCATTTCAATAAATCATGTAACCTAAATACATATATATATATATACAATATACACATCATACGTGTACCTATATATGCGTACATACTCACGATCAAACAACATAATATCATAATAACATAATATAGCTTATAGCCTATAGGTATATATAATATATATATATAACCATATAAGTATAAATGGGGGGATGCCGGCGTACAATAGAATGTGTTCGCTAAATATCCACGCGCACAAAGGAAACAAAACACAACACGAAAAAACATGTTAATATACTAAACGGAAGGGAAAAAATCAAAAGGACTTGTGTTGAAAAAAGTAATAAATAATAAAAAAATGTTTACGATAGTTTATTATATCCTCTCTGTAATATATATATATTATATAAATTTATAATATGTGAACGCTTTCGCGACGACGACGGGCGTCACGGTATATTAATGTTTATTATATTATTTTATGCTGCGCAAACACGGACGATAAAATATTTTTAATATCGGTCATCGGACCTAAATTATTTCGATACGGCATACACGGGTACGACAACAATATGCATTATGACTAAACGCATGCGTATAATAGGTAGTGATTATAGTGCCGATAACATTTTTACCCCAGTACAAACGATGTTATTATAAGGTTATAAAACGTTGTTTAGGCTCACAACAATATAATATTTTATATATTTTATTATCATACAATATCATGTTATCGCGAAGGTCCAACAATATTAAGTTATACTCTTATATCATTACGTTTGAAATGTTTCAATAATATATGGTATTTTGCACACAAATACAATTATTCATCCCATCTGCACAAAAACCGACTATTCAGCAATGATAATGTTATTATTATTATGACGTTACGATTTACAAAAACAATCGTATACCTAACATAATATTCACGTGCGTACACAATACAATTTGTACTCGACAAAATATTATCGTTACCGATGTTGCGACTTGGTATAAAATATAATATATTATTATAATATTGTACCTATCGTATCGACTTATAAAGATTGCGAGTTTGTGACGGCTATAATATTCTACGATAGTTTAATACGCAGAACTGCGGAAGTATTAGTTTTCTAATTAAGACACGATGATAATAATAATAACAAACTTGAATAATGATAGTAAACTTTAATACAATAATGCGTTTCCGTTCGGTAACGTTTAGAAAATTAGACGTGAGGTCAACGCGCGCGCGGTGCAGTTAGTAATAATGAGTTTAGTTTAATAAACACACGAATCGCGAACGCGTGTGATGTATTTTGAAATACACAAGGCCCACCAAGTATGGTAAAATATGTTTTTTTTTTGAAAAATGCCGCACGCAACGTATCGTATTATTGTTATTGTGTTATAGTATAATAATGCCCGTTAAATACCAGTTTACAGTGTTCGGACGGCGCGGTACGTCCACGATGCTGATCGATGATTAATTGATTCATCTCGACGTGTCACAAACATTGGTGTATTTTTTATTATGCACTTGTAAACACACACATATATATACTATTATAAAGGTGCCTGTACGTATTTAACTCAGCGATAATTAAAACCGTCCATATATATTATGTTTTATGTGTGTGTGTGTGTGTCTGTGCATTTGGGTATAATGGGTATACATGATATTACATAGTTTGTTATCGTATACAATAACGCAATATTGCGTGTGTGTGTGTGTGTGTGTGTGTGTGTGTGTGCAGAGCCTGTGGGTCTGTGTGTGTCGTGCCTATCGTGCGTACATTGCAGTCTGCAGACAAAAAGTACCATATTATTCCAATCTAACTGCGGATGAACACTCCGCGCACGCGAGAAACGGTAATGGAGATACACGCATAATAATAATATATGGGTCACCCTTTTGTGGAAGGGGGGAGCCCATACACCCTCGGCACGCTATCCAAATTGCTCTCCGTCTTGGAAAAAAATCGATCCCCCGTGTGCACCTACCTTCCAACCTACTACTGTGTATACGTGTGCCCCAGGACGTCAGACGGCCGCGGTCGCACGCGCTGCAGAAAGCTCACGTGTGGTATATGCCTATATACGCGCGTTATTATATATTTATGCATCCCTTAGAATCGCGATTATAAGATATATATTATGTACCGACGGTCGTTTAGGCGTAGCCACATATACACGACAATGTGTACACGTATAACTTACCCGCGAGGATATACATGAAACGGAGATTATACGAACCCTATATATATATACACGTATGCACAATATAGCTTCGTCCGCAAAACCCGCGAGAACGCACCCTCGGCGGCTGGTCTCCTGCGCAAACCGAACGAAAGATATCTTATATGCACGAAAAATTCAAAAATATAATAAGATTTCGGTGGCTTTGCGGAATAGTGTTTCGTTGCGCCGAAACGAATTTCGCGTCCGTTTATGCGGCACTCCTATATACATTCCTGCAGCCAATATATATACACATATGGTAAGTCTATATAGCATATATATAGGTACCTACGCTGATGTCTTACACATCCGGGTCGACGACGTTTATGTAAGATATAATAATACATATATATGCGTGAGTGTACGTGTGGTGGGTCTATACCATCCCTGCTGAGAAGGCGCGCTTTGTGAGTGGGAACGGAGCTCCGTAGTCTCTTTATTGGAGTATTTGATGCGCGCGGTTATAGCAGTGCTGCAGAAAAAGGGATATATACGGAGGAGACGGAAAAAAAAATGTGTTCCTATATATTATAATAGGTCCACACCTATTGAATGAAACGGAAATCTGTCTCTATATTATATATAATAATATATATTACATAAGGGACGTGTATTTTTCGTTCTTTGCCGTTGCCGATTTGGACGGACTTTATTGTGCATCGTATATTTAATAATGACAGATGAAAATGGCCGATGCACGATCGATATATTATTATGTGCCCGTATTATAAACCTCGACCGTATACGTATTATAGCATACACTATACAATATGATTATGTGTGTGGTCACATGGGCACTAAGGTTGGTCGTGTGTATATATATATATTGTATATACGTATAATAGAAATAAACTGCGCACATTCGATTAGAAATCGAGCTATAGTGGTTCACTTATATTGTTCGATAATGAACCGAAAAAAGAAAAATATCTGAGCTCAAGTATTGAGATTTGGGATTAGGATTACTGCGATTTTTTTCGTATATAATACTTTTGTATGTGCCATTATAAATTTACGTTTGTGTAGAATCACACAATGACATTTGTCGGTACACGATATTTATAAAGGAAATATATTTATTTTTCGTTGACTGCGGGGTGTTCATTGACTTAAACATACTGTTTACATTCAAAAGCTAAAGAAAAATATATCAAAATAGTGTTCGAAACCATTTCCGTTATTCGGGTATTATTATTATGTATTATTATCGTAACGACTCGACTTTCTTAGTATCGCTGTTTTAATATTATTGTACTAAGCTGATCATAAAGCAGCATTGCCCGTGACAAATCAAATCCCCGCGAATTCACGCATTTTTAAACTCTGTTAAAATGTAATCTACAAAGATTTTAACGCAGTTATTTTAGGTGTTTTCGACCGGTTATAAAATACAGATCTAAAATTTAACCAATTATAAAACCTATTTTATTTTCTATAACCGATACCAACAATACACAAACAAAGAAACGATGGTCTTACGTGGGTCAACTATATTCAACATGTATGTGTTGAATAGTAAAATGTGAGCAATAAAACGTAGACTATGACAGTCAACGGATTACTGACTTTATTGACTAAAATGTTATGAAAAACTGTTGATTTGAATAAAGGTCATCCGTTTTAGGCCTTTGATTTTATATAGTAGATACAGTGGGCGGACTGGGCCGGCGGGATACAGGGAACTTTCTGAATGAGCCGCTGCTCAAAAATAACTTGTTATTAATACCTATTATGATATATTTATAATAAAATCGGTATAAATGTAAAAATGTAAATTATAAATATTTTGTGTTTTCGAATCATAACGCGCGAGTGTAGAAAATTATTTATGTTAAGTGATTTTAGATTTCGGTTCGTCTGGTTGTCTGCCCTCAGCAACAATGCATTATCAGCAATTTTTATTTATATTATATATAGTTATTATAACTATGACGCGGATTTAATTATAAATTGCATTTTTTCTGAATTTTCTAGAACATTGCATTGCAAAAATAAATTCGTTTCATACATCAACGAATTGAAAAATTGCATTTTTATTTAACATTTTTGGGTTTTTAGGACTCTATTATGGTTTCAAAGCTAAAAACTTAGCTTAAATTCCTTAAAAAAAAATAAATAGACTTAATTACCTATTTATAATTTGTTTAATAATATTTAGCTATTTTTATTACGTATTATATTCGCTCCTATATGACTTCAGTTATATAAAACAACACTTGCCAATAACTGTCGAAGTTTTTAATAGCATCTGATTGACCAGTACTATAATGAAACACAAAATATAACGAATATACCTACCTATCTAAATTGTATTTTATACTCATTTAAATTGGCTTCTAACTTTTCTGGGCACTTTATTAAGCTTTGTAATATTTGTGTATTAATTCGAATTTTTTTAAAGTATTTTTCTTGTTTTTTATTGCATTTAAATTCATGAACTATCTATAACTTAACCAAACGTTTATTATACCATTCGATTAATATATAACATGTTTAGCCAACGAATAGGTGTTTACTTAATATTAGTTACAAGTTTACAACGTCGGTAATATATTGTACACAATAAAAAATATGATAGTAGGTAAAATATAATATTATTATATATTAAACACACTACACAATAATAAAATAAAATATTATTGATGGGTTAATAGGCTCATATCTATAAAGGTACCTACAGTTTCGTACGTTCAGGTTCAACGTAGGTGACGTTCTTAATTCATAAAAGTGAATTTTTTTTACTTGTTTTTTATTTTATTATTGTGTGTTTCTTGGTGATATTGTAATATTTACTTCGTTATTTTTTGTTTAAAATGGAAAATAAAATAAAAATTGGTACTGAGAAAATCAGAGAGAGAAAAAGAAAACTCTTATAAAAATCAAGTTTAAAAATCGACCTCTGTTTTTCATCCATGGTGAATCAGTTATAGAGTAATAAAAAATAAGTAATACATTATACTCTGTACTTAAGATAAATTACTTAACACATTGCATCTTAAGTTGTTTCCTGAGACAACTGAGTTGAAGATAAGTAAGATAAGTTGTTGAAGTGTAAGTTGAAGATACAAATACAACTCTCATTTGTTAAAAATTTGGTACCATATTTAAGTGTTTACATTTTGTGATGACGAAATGGCAAGTGCCGGTTAAAATATAGATTTCCCGGGCCGAATTATTGCCCCAGACCGCCCCTGAGTAGATATATTAATTAATTATAATTTATAGCTGTCTTACCCAATTTCAAATTGTTCTATATTTCTATATCGTATATACCGTTTAGTTTTAGATGAACATTACAATGACTAATTTTATGATTTTTTTATTTCTTAATTCTATATTTATTTTTGATCTTAGCACAGAGAACTGGAGACAAATTCAATAAATACTCAAAGCCGATATCGTAAATCCAATATCATTAAGATTGCAGTCTTTGCATCAAAAATATATGTCCAGAATTAGGAAAACAAATCATGAAATACAAGTAACTATTGTAATAATTATTGTGTTCATAAAACGTATCTGATTTAAACATTTTTACGTGCCATTTTTCCAAGGCTGGGCATAACGAGTTAAAAAGTTAAATTACTTTTAAATAAATTGAAAAACGAGTTACTTTTCTGTCTATGTTATTCAGTAACGTATGAGTTGATTAATTGTATTGTCATGTTAAGTTAATTTCAGTCCCAAACCACATTTTAATAATTTATTCAATTTTGTAAATATTATTTTTATAAAAAATAAAAATAACAATCCGAAATATTAAATATATCAATTGATATATAATAATAGTGCAATAGTGTGTAATACAATTGCATATTCACAGAGTATATTATATATCTATATTATTTACAGTAATATTATATAGTGGTAACTGGTAATTGCATCATTAATAAATGAAAAAAATAGCTGTTTACTCAGTACCTATCCCTTACACTTTTGTATACTCATTATTCATTAGTCACTACTTTAACCTAAGGTCATGGTTAATCATTATTAATATTATTTCTTATTGCTTATTATTATATTTTTATTAATTCATAAAGTTACAGCAATAACTTGGCCCGCCGATGCAAATAATGCAAACCCGTAGTAGCGTAGTTCGTCGTATGTACTATTTACCTAATTAAATACCATATGAACAAGCTATTTAGTTAGTCCACCACTGTGGGACGCGGATTAATTTTTATTTTTAATTAAACCACCCGATATGTCCGATCCGTAGTAAGCAGAAAACAAAGTTTGAAATTCTCTTACAAAGACTATGCAGATACATCGTACAGATTTTAATAATAGTGGACATAAATTCATAAACAAATAGTCAGTGAACTGTGTCACGTGTCGTCAAAAAATATTTTTTACAATTTTCTTTCTAATTCAATGCTTTCTGTGGAGCTGTGAGCTGTTTTTTTGAGCCAATTAATTATATTCTAATAATGAATTTTTTTACTATAATATTTAGTATAGTTGTGACTTTTAGACCATTACGTACCAAACAATTTCATAAAAATTATTTAATTATTTTGTTACATTTCTTCATTTAATAAAGTATAAGTACCTAGAGTAATTAGTTTTAATACGTACATTATTTTATTGAATTACTTTGTCATTTGTTAGCTTTAAAAAAAGGTAGGTATAATTGTTAATTTTATATGAAAAAAAGTAACTCGTTTTTAACTAAGTTAAGTTACTTTTATTTTCTAATCAACGTGTAACTTTTAACTTTAAACTCAACTTACATTTTTCTATATTGGCTTCCCTTAACGAGTTAAAAAAAATAGTTAACTTTCCCACCTTGCATTTTTCAACTAATTTATTATAATATCCTAAATTATTATACATTTAACATATTAATATAATAATACGTAGTAATATAATATGTAACCAATGGCAACAATTTAATAAGCAAAAAAATATTCGATTTTCATGAGCCAAAATTATGTTTATGTGTGTGGCCCCTCTTTAAAATGTTAAATTAAAAATATTGGCTCCGAGGTGCACATCCTCGGGTAGTCGGGTGTAGGATTACCAAGTTCGTACCAAATTTCAAGACTATAAGTGTGATATAGACTTAGCTATGAATCAAATACACACACATATAAGCAAACGTCTCCTTTTATTAATATAAATAGTGTAGTATCTATAGGTGTATTAAACTCGAACTTTGAGGTACCTATTACTTATTAGTAGGGACGTAGAGTCCGATTCAATCCATAGTACATTATTTTTTGATTGCTCTAGGTCCCAATGCATAACTTATATTTATACAAAATTATAAATAATAATATGTACAGTATAGTCATAAGTAATAACTAATATGTCATTGTGTAGTCACACGGATTCGAAGTGAGTATTTTTTATCGAGGTTAAACGCGTAGCCTAGGTATAATACTATTAGGTAAGTAACCGTAAGGACTAGGGGTAACAATTATCTCATAATTATTGTTTAAACGCGCTAAGAGGCTAAAAACTTATTTGCGAAATCGTGTTTGTATATCAATAGCTATTAAAATCAACACGATTCCGCAAATTTGCGGAATCGTTCTCCACCGAAACAATATGCTAGAAATAAATGAGACCACGAAGTATCTCCAACTGACCATTAAGTTATTATTTTTTTTAGTCCCTACCTACCAATTAGTCTCCTACTTACAAATTAGTTATTATTTGGTTAAGTCCATATAAAACACCACATGCGATGATCATTGGGGATAGATAAATAAAGCTTTCATTTACATAGAACCATGAGAAATACCTAAAAACCTATAGAGTCTAGGACCATAGGACAATGCATTCCAAGTAATTCTTTTCATGTAATAGATAGGTACGTCACCAAAGTTGAAACTTTTATTTTGTATTTTTTAGCATTTTCCGGTAATTTTATTATTTATTACTTTTAAGTGCATATTATATTAATACATTGTACGAGCTAAAATTACAATCAAACATTATTTTATTAAATGCACATCGTACTAATAAAAAGTTTTCCCATTTAAAAGTAAAAGTTGAGGGTATTACTGTACCAAATTAATAATTTAAGACATTTAAGATAGTTGTGTTGATTCAAATAATTTACTCACCAATACGCATAACAGAATCTAATTCAGATCAACAATTATTAAATCACTATCATTTTAACTTCGTAGACTTGCAGTGTTTAATAGAGCAAATAAACATTACAATACAAAATGTAAGCTCATTATTTTTAGCCATTATCAAAGTATGAATTAATTATTAACGTTTATGTTACAGTGTTATTAATATTATAATTATTACACGATACTAATATATTATTACATTTACCTATAGACATATAATATTTTTTCAAATGTAACATAAGCTTATTTTCTAATTTAAAATTCTAATTTCGTAAATTAAGTAAGTAAAAATAATACTTTAATCACATTAATATTTGGGCCTATAGGTCATGAATTTCTGAATACATGAATATATTTGGATTTTTTCTTATCGTCTTGTATCGCGTAGAAGCTTTTTTTTATTCAATAAAATGGGATTTTTGTCATTTTGAACACAACGCATTTACGAGCTTTGAATATCCTCTTGAGTATTTGGGGACATTTAAATTTAAAAATGTATTATTATTATTATGTTTTAACAACTATTCGTACTAATATTAATTCAACTTAATTCAAGTCTTTACATTTTAAATAACATAAAAAAAAATATCTAGAAAAATATGAACAATATACAAATACGATAAATACAATATAACACCGAAACTACGGAATAGAGATTAGAATAAAACTATATTATGTTGTGGAAACAATTGTATTATTCGTTTAGAAAGATTTATTTAATTGTTATTGTTTTGTGTGCAGGAGCCAGAAACCAGTAAACCACCATTCGACATCCGTGAGCCGTCACAAGCTACACGTGGCGTTAAGTCAAAATCGATTTCCGAGGGAAAAAATGCAGTAAATGCGTACGAACCCTATACAAGCTTTTTCGCGGAAAACGGGTGCAAAAATGTGAACCGGTACCTGAACGAAATCGCGGTACCGATTCGAATGCACTTTATGATGTAGTGTTCGTAATAATACACTAGTGTAGTGTTACGACAAAGTGTCGGACAAAGGACTCTGAAGGTACACGTGTACCACCGTCGATACGTCAAATAAAAAATAAAATCGAGTGAATAATAAACGTCGCCTGGCGGTACAGCGGCCGTCCGAGTAAACGGGACACGGGTTTTGTAGATAGATGTATCATGCTATATATACGTATATTATATTATATTATAATATGTTATATTGTTGTTGTTATTATTATATCATTATGTCGAAACGCGATAGAGCGTTATGATGGAAACTGAAAAGTCAATTGTCGAATTGTGCGAGAGCGTCCGCAGACTTTTACGTCGTCGATGATCGGACGGATGACGATGCGGCAGCAGCGTCGTGTGGGAAAAATTAAATAATAAAAAATCGCTCCCGTATAGTGCACTCGCCACCACCATAGGGGCCGTCGGATGATGTTAATAATATAATATTATTATTATATATATTTATTGAGCGTGCTTGTGCTAAAGCGTATTATAATAATAATAATAATAATAATACACTCATATTGTGTATATTATACTACTGCAACCGTGCACACACACACGTATTGTTGTGCTATAATAATAATAATAATACTACGCAGGTAGGGAACAGCAAGGAGAAGACGGACGTCGTATTGTTGTATTATTATTATTATCATCATCATGCGGCGATCGCGACGACGACGACCGAAATCATCGCGCGGGCAAATGTCATTCATTATAGGCCGTATGATAACAATACCAACGCCTCGTCGTGCCCGCCGCAGGTTGTCCGACATCGTCCTCGGCGGTGGCGGCCGGTCCGGTGCCGCACCGGTACACGCTCAGGTCCGCGTCGGATTCTATGGAATTCGACAGATTTTTATTATTTTTTTTTGTCGTTCGGTTATATTGTTATCGTCGTTTGTTATTGTTGTTACTACGTTATTTATACCGCGCGTGTGTGTTACTCATCGCAGTACGCTTTACTATATTATTATTATTATATTATTAGGAGGATGACGCACCTGACCAATACCATTGTGCGTACACAGTATATTATAATGATATTATATTATATTATTATATTATGTGTATATTATATAGTGACTGTGTATCGCGAACGCTCGCGCCCCTGTAATGCCCGTACAACATTACAACGTACCACATTTTACCTGCCTGCCTACACAGCAGGTGGTGCATTCACAATACACCCGTGTTCAGTATTATATTATTATTAATCCTGTTGACCGTGCTCGTCCTCGTCGTCGCCACCGCAGCCCGGAGTCGCGATCGTCGTGTAGTCGTCGTCCCGGTGTCGGACAACAATAACAATAATAAACGACGCGACGTTATTAATTTATTGCGATACTCACGTCTGTACGTCATAATACTATAAATTGATTAATTGTTATCTTTATCGTCACAATAATAATAATGTTGTGAATAATTTAAGAACACCTATTATGATTTATAATGATATACACGACCGGCACCGGTGACGATCGACAAAAATGATAAAATTGATGCGGTTCTATATTTTTTTTATTATTTTTTTTTATTTTTACTTTTCATACGTATTGTGTCACGGGCCAAAAGCGTTTCCGGTCGTTACTTCCGTCGGACGCGGACGGACGGCGACGGACGGACGGACGGCCGGGGAAAAAAAATAAATACAAAAATACAAAATAAAATACCCGAACAATTTCGTCGGGCACGCGCATCCACTGTACACACACACACACGCACAAACGCCGCGTGTTTTGTCCCAACGGTTTTTGCCGCCCGCCGGCTTCCGGTCGTTTCGCTTTCGATCGGCCCCAAACGCGTATATATTTTATATATATATATATACACGTATACGCACACGCACACACACAAACACATATATATATATATATATATATATCTAGTATTTATTATACGCCGCGGTGTGCACATATTATATATATATATATAAACATACATTATACGGCTAGTGTGTGTATGTGTGCGTCGTGCGTGTGTAGGTACGCGTACACGGCCGCTACCGCCGCCTCCACGGCCACCGCCGCTGCTCACCACCGCCCACGCCGCCGCCGCCACCGCCGGACGGACGTATATAACGTTATTTCGCGTCGTAATTATCAAACCGAACCCCTTTTTTCCGCTGCGTACCTACGTTAGAGTATAATATATATTATAAAAATTGTATTTTTTTTTTTTTATTTTTTTTTTCACTGTTTTTCACAAATATCCCATGTATAATATAATATTATTATATACGTATCGCAGGCACGACGAACACATTACTCTCTGCACACGCACACGCACACGCACGCACGCACACCCGCACGACGCTCGTATATAATAATATTATATTATATATTTTTACACACGGTCGCCGTCGTTTTCCGTCATTGTACGCAGTAAACGCAACCACCGCCGCCGAGGAAATGGCAGAAAATATATTATTACCCACACACACACACACATATATATATATACACGCACACGGTTGCTGTATAATAATGATCTCGCCGTCGCCGCCACCACTGCCACTATACCGACGCCGCTACTACGCCGTCACCGCCTCCGGAAGTCGAGAAAATCATCGCCGTTTGGCCGGGGGGTTTTCGGATGAGGAAGATGAGCGTTTTTATATATATTTTTTTTTCCCCAATGGAAATTCACATCCGTTTTCTCGCGTCGATATATGTGTGCTCGCCCCCGTCGGTGTGGGTGTGTGTGTTTGTGTGTGTGCGTCGTGTGCGTGTGCTCGCGATTATGGGTCGCCGTTCGTCGGGGGAAAAGACGTCGCCGTTGACGGTCGAGTAACTGCCGCCGAATCCGGAAAAATGCAATCCTAATTCGATCCGAGCGCAGTGGACGATGAAAATTTGCCCCCTTCGGTGTATAAAGGAAAGAAATTACGTCGATACGTCGTCGGCGTCGTCCTAGCGGGCGCGTGTACACGATGTATATCATTTACGCGTATTATTATAATATTATATTAAAAAGAGGCTATTCCAAGGAAAAAGAAGAGAACAAAGTCTTAACTGTTTTAAATACTCGTTTTACACGGTACATATATATTGTTAACGTGCAGTCCGGAAATGTACTCGGTTACACATACGTAATCATTATTATTAATGACAATAATATAACAATGTACTCACCGTATTATAGGTAATCGAATCACATATACACGAGACGCCGCGGTCGTACGGGCGTGGGGTGGGTGGGACGCACTAATTGTCAAAGTCTATATCTATCGAAACTCGGTCGTAATACCGCTGCAGCTCCGGAGTGTCAAGAACGTTTCGTTTGCATAATAATTGTTTCCAAACAAGCCAAGTGGATTACCGTGCGCCGTTTCTTTTTTCAGCGTGTGTGTACACGTGCCGCCGATCGAATAATCCGGCGAGTTAACGAAACCGCACGCAACGATATTAATGATGTACCTAATCGCGTGTGCAACGCGTACACGTCGACTTGAAAAGTTTTGGTAATTATTTGTCCATCGTCGATATTATCATCGTACTATGCGCCCGACTTCGTGATGGTTATAATGAAATAATATTATTTTAATATATATTATATTATAATAGGACTACCATGGCAAAAATAATATGACAACGGTTAAATATACATTCAAATACCGATTTTGCTTAGAATAAAAATTATAAACGTCCCGTCCATATAGGTGCTAATAGGCCTAACCTAACCAGGGTTATTTTTAAAAAACCAGTGAAATGTTTTTCATGTATCTGGATATTTTCGGCTCAGTCTCCTAGCCCTCTTATTTGCGGGCTTGTGTTTGCTTGGCTTTGTGTATTTACTGTACGTCTGAACTACACTATATTTACATTATTTACTGTAATATACTTGTATACAGTGGAGTGTAACATTGGATCCAACTGATCCAAGTGTTGATCAGGAAATTCTTTAAATATAGGTAGGTGAGAATTAAAAGCAGGAAAATAGGATATTTTATTGATAGGTTTAAGGTATAACAATATTATGATGGGGTAGGTGTAGGTCACCAATAATTATTTAAATATACCATTTTTTTTTTTAATACACGCTAACGCGCCTGTATACCTAAAAATACTATATTATACATACACGTACGTCGTACATGCGTCATGCAGTAAGTACCTACGTATAGACTGTAGGAATTTTCTATCCCTTATCTCATTTTGCTTAAAATTATTCACTCCACTTGAATGTTGAAAATAATATGATTGTTTTCATAATATTTATAACACTTAGACCCGATTTGTATTAAATCGTCATTAAAATATCATTAGATAGTTTTAAAAAATATTTGTTCTCTAAAATGTTGACATTTGATATCGAAAGTTACTAGACCAAAACGTATATTTATTTCTAAAGATTTGATTTTATAATATCTGCAGACTGTAATAATATACAATAGCCCGAGTATCTAGTAACTAAATTAACCGAGATAGAACAACAATGATAATAATTGAACTGGAGGCTCCAGTCTAGAGCTTATAAAAAATGTAAAACGTAGGAATTAACTAAATTTTAGCACCGCCCTCTACGGTATTATTACTATGCACTTCGGCCCATTTGCACCTAGAATAGATCAAACATTTTTAAAAAAGTGCAGTGTTAATATTCGGTATCTATTGTTTAGCGATTAGCCATAGGTAGACTTTATTGTTTTGTTATCAGTGTATAGGTAAACATATTTTATTATTATACCTACGTTTGGCATGGGGTAATATTGTTGGTACAAGGAGTGCTGAGTTATGGAACAGTGTTGAAAGTGTTAAAACCCTAAGACTTAACTTACGCACGTAAGCTATATTATATTAGTATTTAAGCCAGCCGCCCAGCCCAATATGGATATAACTATAGGTAGGGTACCAATATAGAGCTAATATCGATATAACGTGTCTAGTACCGTCCGTGAATATATTATAATAGTTATGTACGTGAATATCGTCTGGGTATATAATATCCACACATGCATATTATATACACGAAATATACGATAATATTGTTGTACGCAGTAGAAAACATATATATTCCGTCGCCGTATAATAATAATATACAACTAGGTCTAGAAACGAACACTCTGGCGCGGCGGGCCTCATTGCCTGAATGCTTCATGCTCGCGTAATATAATAATAATAATAATAATAATAATATAATGTAGACGGTATTGCGAGTTGCGACACACCGAGAATGCCGCCGTCGTCGAAAACGCACACGATACACGTCGTATAATAATATAATAATATCGTGTGTGTGCATTATAATAATAATACGAGGTTTTCTGGCCGGCATTATTATTATCATTATTTTTTTATATATATATTTTTTTTATCAGTAGGTAATCTTCGCGTGTCGTCCTCGCCGATCGCGGTTTTTATTATAATATCTCCGCGGCGAATCGCAAATTCTACCGCGATGGAAAAAATAATATTATACACTCTCACAAACGCATAAAAATACGGTCGACGGAATATAATAATAATAATAATAATAATGTGTACATATATATATATATACATTCACGCTCGTCGTATATATTTATGCACACACCGTGCGTATATATTATGATATAGGTACACCACACGTGTCCCGCTGCATTACGCCGTCTGTGCACTCACACACACTCAAGTGCATATTATATTATATTCGATGTGTGTACATTTGCGTATACCGGCGATGTGTATAATAATAATAATATTATTTATACGCGAGCTTGTATGCATGTATATACGAATGAATTATCATTTTTCTCATGGCCCAAGTCGCGTTTATACGTGTGTGCGTGCGTGCGCTCGCAGTAGCACACGCGGCGCGCAAAACGTGCAATGTCATCAGTCGCATATTATTATATATTAATAATGATAATGATAATAATAATAATAATAAAATAATAATATAATATTAAATTATATGCGTCGGCCGTCGTCCGTTTATATATAATTATTATTGTACACGGACACACCCAAATGCAAATCATGTGTGCGCGCTATATTATGTGCAGTGCGTATATATATATATATATAGTGTGTGTGTGCAACTATAACCCAGCACCAGCCTGCATATTATATATTATTATTATTATATACACGCGCGCGTAATATAATATTATTTATATACGACGTGCGTACCCGCAACCGATGATTTTAGGCCCTCGCGGTATCGAATACTACTTATATTATACATTACTGTACCGCCGCCGTAATATTATTATTATTATTATTATTACGACGTACGTATATATGTATAATAATATAATAATATAATAAATATTGTATTACGTACGCCCGCGGTATAAAGGCTATTGCCGTAATGCACTTTTAATACCTGTATAATAATAGTGATAATAATAATAATAATACCGCCGCGGTATATTATGTATTTTTATATTATTATTATTATTATTATTATTGTTATTATTATGGTTACGGTCGAAAAGAAAATGACGGCGGAAAACCCGTTTTTGTTTTACTCCACTCTTTTTTTTCTGTATCCGATTTCACCGATTGGTTTTACGAAAAGTATGAAACCGGCTCGAAAATTATATACAGAAATCACTTTTAGTCTTGATTGTGCATACGGTTTGCGCTCGTCGGAGAATAATATTTTTTTAAAAACCGTAGAAATAAAATTCCTGTATACACAGACTAGAGCGAATGTAGTTGCCAAAAAAACATAAATATATTTGTATATATATACAGACTATAGTTACATAATGATATATCCATATACACCCGCAGTAAGTTGACTGTATGGTAAATAATCGTTTACTATCGTTGTTGTAAATTATAATATATATATTTATATAATATATAAGACTGTATAATATATAATATACATACTTATGGTAACGCCTTAACGGTCGGATTTTTCGGATTTTAGCATACACACCCCTCGGTTTAACATTACGAATTGTAAATGATTTAAATGTTTATCACGCGGAATAAGTTTGAACATTTCTGTAAAGTATATATTATTATTACATACATAATACATAACATATGCGACGGTAAAGTTTTGAAAATCAAACATTATAATAGTACATCGTGTAATATACAAACGATCCAGTCGACTTACGAGTGCGTGGGTAGGTAGGCATACATAAATATAAACTGCAGTATATTATTTTAAATGCATATACCACTTACGTAATAATATTATATATCAGAATATTACTATAAATCCAGTCGGTGTGCATTATGCGGACACGCGGTATAGTGCGGTACACACTTGAAACATGTAATATTACCAAATGTCGTAAAATTTGTGATCGTTTTTTGAGAGAATCGGGTAACACTATTATAGCAGTATAATTATTTTTGACGTTTAGTATAAATCGACGATTCTATAATATGTAATCAAATATTTATTGTTTAGTAAACAATAAAATCCGTTCATTTTTTTTTATTTTTATTAAAAATCGATCAAACCCATCGAGAGACCCACAAAAAACTTTGCGGAAACGAGTAATACGACTAAGTAATGACAATCATCAACAAATCCACTAAGTGTCTTATATATTGCCATTAATTGTATAAATACTAGTAAATAAATAGTACATTATTACGTTTAATCATTATAAAATATAACATTTTAGTCTTTGATCTCGATGTGCGTAAGCTTTGTTTAATTTATAGGTACTCACATACCACTATAACACCGACATCAAATAATATTATTTATTAATATATAATATTGTATACAAATATAATTAAAAATATCGATCAACATAAATTAAAACATACTAAAACACGAGTATAGACGTAAAAGATTCTCACAACACCAATATAATATTATATTAAGTTTAAAAATACTTTTTTTGGGGGCCGAAATTATTATTACAATATGAGAAATATTTCTTATGTTCATTTTAACTAGGTAATGCTGTACCTATCTACATATTTTTCACGTCGTAATATAATTATTTCACTGGTTTTAATATAAAAGTGAAGATTGTTCTTGTACAAAAATCAACTTATACAACATTTATAGATACTATTCAATAAATTATTACAATACAAAATCTATCCACTATAAATATTATATAGTTAGCCAGTTAGGTATTATCTAAATTTTTAAATAAATATTACACATAATATAGGTATAAGTTGAATGTCTTTTTTTTTTTTTTTTTTTTTCCATGGTATCGAGGACCGGAGGAAGAACCGCGTTAGCATTACTTTTCCTAAATTAGCATTACTTTTCCCGCGTTAGCATTACTTTTCCCGCGTTAGCATTACTTTTCCTGCGTTAGCATTACTTTTCCATAAGTTGAATGTCTATACCAGTGGTTTTCAACCTTTTTAACAACGTAGCACACTTCTTCTCCTACAAAATTTTCGCGGCACACCAATTCATATAATACGTGATATAATACCTAGTATATATTTAGATATATAATATTTATACCTATATAGGTACACTAGTTATAATCTACTCTATTAGAGGGTTAATTATTGTGAAATAAATTAAAACAATGAATTTTCGCGGCACACTGGTTGATAACCACTGGTCTATACTCTATAAGAATGGAGTCTATTCAGAAAATTATACCTATAAATTATAAATTATAACCTATAGATGGTAGGAAAATTACAAATAGTATTTATCAGTTTTGAATGTGATTCAGTGAGAGACATCCATTAACCGTAGGTACCTAGTACCTATTTATATTAAAACATCATTGCAAAATAGAGCCAACAAATAGTAATATTTTGTGATGTGAACTCATAATCGTTCTGAAAATTTTACAATATTATATACGTATATTATCTTCGTAATGATTGGTATATATTAAAAATATCTCAAAGTTTCGGAATCAAATTTTACACGCGGAAATAATTATATTTATAGAACGCAAAATACACGCACACATATTGAAATATTATATATATATAAATATAAGTGTTTGTACTGTGTACCTACCGTTCCGTTGTTCGCAAACTTTAAACGTTAAAATGTATGTCACGTTACCACGGGCAACGCTATAATTGTTATTTATTATTATTATTATTACATTTTTTTTTACACGACCAAAAAGTGTATCGCGTGTCTAAGCTTGGAAGTAGTTATAGTAGTTATAGGATCTGTAGGGAAATGCGTGCGTGAGACACAAGGGAAAAACCAAAAAATATTAATAATAACGAAAAACGAGGCAAGTAAAAAAAATACATACCAACTGAATGACAAAAAGGAAAGAAAAATCGAAATGGATTTTGACGTGCACTAGGTTAGTCCTGGCTCCAAAATATTAGCCAGTCAGTTATTATCGGTTCGTTAAACGCGTTATATAATATATTATAGTATTATATTAATACATATTACGTACGTCGGGGCCCAAAGCTCTTGGGCTTTTGGTTTTTAATAAATGTAATCGTATCCGGTCTTTTGTAACATGTGTGTAAAATATAAAAGAAACCGTCTAGTATATTATTCTGTTAACATTTACGTTGTATTTATATGTAGTGTATGTAGCCGAATAGCCTACGAGTATTATATACGTACGACTTTATACCCGGTACATATACCGATATCGCGTTAGGTATATGTGATAATGTGATATATGTATAAAATAATATGTACAATTGACGTATCGTTTGGTGGTACATATAGCCAATAGCCGTAGTGCAGTTGCACATCCGGAAATGTGAACGCAGTGTCTTGCTATAATATATTGCAGTCGACAATCGTAATATAACTCCAATAGTTCATTAGGTATAAGCTGCATGCCTGGATCGAAGTACAACATTCATATAAATTATATCGATAAATTCTAGTCGACCGGTTTGAATGGGGTTTGATTCTTTTTTCTTCGAGTCACCAAAAGTCAACTCTGTATACCTATATGTACCAACGCATCACAACAATACTGACTTAAGTGCGCAGTACCTTAAATAATATATTATTGTACTTTAAGCTTAGTACGAATCGTATGTACCTATTATAGCGTTGATTGTAGGCTAATCAATTTGTTCCCGAAGCCAAATAGTGAATATATTAATATGTATATATTATGGTATATGCAATATACACATTTATATTATAGTTTACATCATATAAAAGAACAAAATGTTAAAATCCTTTATAGCCCGTCCACATATCCAAGTAAATATTTGCAATACTGAACAAATCGTAATGGCTGTGAAATGAACTTGGAATCAATCGGTTTTATTTTTATTATATAAAACAATTGAATCGGTTTATAACAAATAGATTAGGTATAGTTGGAAGTAGCCGGTACCTAGATTAATGAACAGTCTTTGATAGGAAATGTTAATAAAATAAAAACATCTCTGAAAATTCATCATTTGTTTGCGTAAATAAATCAAATAGTATAACAATTATTTATCAAGCCTGCAGCCGTTTCTCCGATAACGCATATTATAAATAATAATAATATTTTAAGATTCTAAATCAATAACCAATAAGCAATAGGTGATGATAAATGTTTGTGCAAATATATTCTAAACACAAATACAAGCAACCAATTTATTTGTTTATAACTATGCTATACAAAATATTGCGAAATACGTACATAAGTATTAAGTATATCTAAAAACATAATACGCAGAGTGCAGACATGCAGAAATATATAAACAATAATTTACATTTCATTTTTACAATAGTATATACCCTACATGACTACATCATGATTTAAATACGGTTATCGAAAAATAAATATATCGAACTGTGAGCTGTGGCACAGGTATTCTCGTCGATAAATTTGTTGATACACCAAATCCACCTAAATGCAAACATGTTTGTATATACATAAGGTTAGGTATACATAAATTATGTATACTATGTATTAGATCGTCAATAAATAGACAAGATTGTTTCAAACAATAAAGCTGTATACGCCTTTACACATAACGCGATTTTCGATACATAAATGTGGGTAGGTACCTACTTAAATGGTACGTTATGACTTATGACGTTATGGTATACATGTTCGGATATAAGACAAATATTATAATAAATTCTGATGTCGCTCGTCTTGAATGAAATGTGAATGTCCATATATATATATATATATATATATATATACACATAAATGTGAAAAGGACACATGCATTAACGCGTTTATATGGATAGTAAAATGTGTTTTTTACGAAAATTATTCATTTTAGGGAAAATCGTCGGCGATATCCAAAAGTGAGTTATAAATGGTCAGGACTTATAAAATGACTGCAAAAGTTACGCGGATGACAACTTTCCACGGACCTGTTCACGAATCTTTTCATTTATAGGTGACTCGTTAATCCAATAAAAAAAAACACCACTTTCTTTGTGTAAAAACAAAAGGATGTTTAAGCGTTGTATATTTTTTTCGTACAGCATAAATAAACAATACTAGGGAGAATGTATTGTGTTTTAATGTTTTAATAATACTTAAATGTAAATCCATACCAATGGCCACAGTTGTCAAATGCTAAGGGCTGGGTACGTATTATAGATAAAAAATATTAATATTTTATTGACTTAAATGAACGCGTTTGTCGGCGTTTAGAGGTATATTAATACTATATTACCATTATTGATCGTGGTTAAAATAATAATGTATCATATAAGATAATTCATTTCAAGTAATCATTTTATACTACATTTATTATTTAAAGTTTAGATACTTATGCTTATAGTGTATGCAGTATTAGAAACGTCATTTTTTTAATAAAATAAATGAAATGTAAATTATCAAATATTTAAAACAGTCGTGTTGGCTAAATATAAATAATTTAAAATAATGAATTTTATCATTTATATCACAATACTTACCAATCGAAATCTGCGGTTTTTAAAATATTAAAAAATACAAAATAAAATACAACACCTGGTTTGCGTAATTACCTACTAATTTATTATACGTTCACATACTAATGTTTTATGAATATTGATTATTATTGATAAATAGGTGTTTTTAGTATTCAAACTGTTTTTAAAATAAAAAATTAATAAAGATATAAATTATGAACCAGTATATAGACATTTTAAAGTACACTACCAAATAATCTTATGTCGTAATAGGTCCATCCCAGCACCCCACACTCCCAAATATAATCTTCAGGTAGCTTGCACCACGGCTGCTTACAGGAAAGATGAATAATTGTATTGGCATATAATATATATTATGTATCGTATAGGGTATAATGCTTTATATATAACATATTTAATATTAGTATAATAGGTATACGTTACTTTCTGTACATCATTTTGTTCCGTAGGTTTCATCAAGGCATAATGTATTTGGTTCGCTGCTGCACCTGGTTGTACCTTTGTAGTTTATAATTACACGATTTTAACACAAAACAAAAATCAAATTTTGAGCTGTAGCCTTACGTGTGCATATATTTGGCGTGTATGATACGCATTTTCATCCCTAAAATGAGACATTTTTTTTCTCTTTCGAAGTATAAATTATAATATATTATATGTAGGTACATACTACATATTATATATCATAGTTTAAGTTTTAATATTACGACCACATACGCAACGTTGAATGTTTAGGGTGCTGCAAGAGGATGGAGTGACGTACTGATGTGTAAGTTATTTTATCTTTGCGTAATATAGTACCTATATGATGGTATATTATATTACATACAAACCTATATATAATATATAGGTATACATCGTTTTACTCGTCAAAACTTTTATAGTGTATAAATATAAATATATACTTATATATATATATATATATATATATATTATATTTAGAACGATACCATAACATGGTCGTATATTAAAGTACACGGTGAATTCATTTATAATATTATGTGCACGAACAAAAATTTCAAAAAAATTTCTCGTACACGACCTTATACATAAGGTTTATACGTGTGTTTTATCGGTTGGTAGCTGCAACCTATGTATATGTAATATGTATAACATATAATATACGTACCTAAATTGTAAATAAACTTATAATATACAATAAAGTCATAACATGCCTATATAGTTTACCTATATAAGAGGCAATAAGATATGTAGAGATAAAAAAAAGGTGGATCGATGGAATTAATAGATATATATATATATATATTATATGCAAGTAAAACTGTAATTTTATGGGGATTAGCTTGTTAAATATATACACATCATGCTAAATTACTTGTAAGTATAGGAATGCATGTAATGTGTCTTCAACGGATATTCGGTTGTACGTACAAAATTACTTAAAAATTGATTTTATAATATACATAATGCCATGTAATATTGTACGTAACTTTCTATAGAAATAATAATAATTCATTTATTTTAGATGCGTTTAATATAATTACTATATACTACCTATTGGTCATTGGAAGTAAGCCGTTGACAATAATTATTAGCCGATAAAAGTCAGGTGTGCGTGACACGCGATAAAAGTGACAATTTTATTGATATTATTATGTTGTTGGGTATAATTAGTACTTTGGTAGTAGTGCGATACCACAGGCCACAGCTGTTATTATATTTTACCGATTTTTGTGTAGGCTCCATCAACCATATATATACCATCAACCCTCGGGGCAAAAAATTACCATGATTCAGATTATTGTTACGATATAATTAAATTTTTTATGATCGAATTTCACTAAGCAATTATCGCCTGTCAGATAAAAAGGATCTGTACCAACACAATTATTTAATCCCCATAAATGTATGTATACGTGCGTAAGTGTGTTTATCATCTACATCGGATACCTGTAAGTAAAGAAGATGGTTGATTCACAAATTAAAACAACATGTCTCGTTAAAGTAAACTTATATATAAGTTCTATAGAGTTACAGAATTCACTGATTCCCGGTTGAAAACTCGATGATTAATAAACTCCCCGAGACCTATTTTTTTTTATTTAAGAAAACTGTTTCATCAACTTAAATCTTGCAATAAAATTTAGTTTGATTTAATATACGATTTAATATACTCAAATGACGTTATTATTGCTATACATACTTGAAACATAAGCACCCATCATTTATTACAAAAGTGTGATCTGTATGTTTGATTGTAATTAACAGATATAAGTAATTTCATTACCATAAGGGATGACAGTTTCTCAATTAAAAAAAATAATCTGTCATTCGTAAAAAAAAACAGTTTTCAATGGGCATAGAAATATGTTTGGCTGTGATCGGGTATTGGAGTTCTTATGAAAAGTTAATCAAACAGAACAGTCGTAATGGGTGGGTTAAACTCCTAATTTTGTTATGAGTACATAACATGTATGAATAAATTAGCAAACATTATTTTAAATAATATATATATAATCAATATATTATGTTATTTACAGCCAAAGTTACACGTTTCAGTTACTATATAGTATATAGTATATCAAGAGTTGGGGAGGCGTGAACCGAAACTAACAACTTACAAGACATACATAATAGGTATATCTACAATTATATACATATTACTTATAAATTATAATCACTTATTAGTTTAATTGATACGAATTATGAATGCACGAAAAAATAAGGTTTAATATTACTGTACTTGTTAGTAGGTACCTATAGCTAAAATTTATATCTTAAAATGATATGTTTATTGACTCGGTAAAAAACTTATAAGTATCTACCTAGTGAAAATAAAATGTCATGTTTGTACAACTGTGCCGTCATACTATTAAACCTGACTATGGTAAAAAAAAAAATAATAAAGATACATAAGCCATCTAGATATCCTATTCGGCGACAGTTAATGAAAAAGTGGTGGCGTTTTGCTCTTAAACCCAAACATTAACTATGGCTTGTAAATAACCCATAAAAATAGGTATAAAATGAATTGTAATTACTATTTATAATTATTGTAAATTATGTATGAACTAAATGCGCATTTATTCTGTTTCTATACGACGGTTAGTTTGATTCTTTTAATAATGGTTAATTTTTTAAAACGTCGTAAACAACTGTTTGTAAAACGTAGTATAAATACTATAAAACAGCAGCTATACATTTTTTAAGCGATTTTCAATGGGTGGGAGGCGTTATAACACCGGTCACCGAAGACACCCTCTTATATATTATACAAACACGCCACCGCGCTGTAAAGAACTAATATATACATAGCCGAGAAGTATCTACGATCTACCCGAGTATTTATCTTTCACATGCATATTTTATGAGTGAGACACTATTATAGCTGTATTATTACTGGGGGAATTTAAGTTTTCTTTTTTTTTTTTTTTAATCATACTGCTTAAATATTTATAATAATTTGTATTGACATGATGTCACATTACACCATAATTGATTCGTCTCAATCAGTGGCATATAATACAATATTATACACTCGTATTATAGTCGTAATAGTCGTACGTCTGGACAAAATTGTATGGGTGGACCCGCTTTATGTTTGAACTCGTGAGAGCATAAAATAACGTCATAAGGTTATAAAGGTCATTAAGGTAATAATTGAAAAATAGATTTGCATTTCATACTGTAATAATGGTCATAATTACGGAAATGCTTATTACAATATACCTACATAATCGGCATGAATTTTATTGAAAAAAAAAAATATATTCAGAGGTGAATGCATCCTCCACCCGCGCGTGGACACGCTACTGCAGGTCGTCTCGGTGGTATAACAATGATGGCCAGTCCGCATAAAAGAGGAATATCAATCACGTAAACTGAAATCTATATAAATCATATTATGATATTATAAAAATAGACGAATTTGTGTAAAAAAGAAGAATAGATATGTATATAACTTAATTAAAAACGTAAAAACCATTGTATAGGTAGGACGTACGCACATATTGTATATTATTTTATATTTGTACAATGAAGTGCTGGGTATTACACGGTAACTTAATTTTTTTAAATTAAAAAATGGTAATATCATCCCCCCATATGAGCTAAATCGTGTGTACACCACTGAATATTCATATATTCACTAAGTATTTACCACGAACTATTTGACTCAAAAACTAAATCGGTGTGCTTAAATGATTCATAACGACTATTTATAATACACTGTTATTGATAAATTGCAGCAACGCACACTAAAATAGCACTTACTTAACTATAATATATGAAATCTTATAAATATATAGTGTGTACTCCGTGGTTTCAATAATTGTTATAAGGTCGACAAGTACAACTATATACAGTATAAGATTAGCACTCACCGCCCCCCCCCCCAAAAAAAAACAAATCTTGGCCCCATAAAAAAATAATTAATGCGTAAATAATAAAAATGTATTATTTTAGTTGTACCTAACTGCTTATATCAGTTTATTTACTGTTTACTTTTTACATAACTCTTAGAATGTTAAAAGTTTGAAACTCGATTCTCGTCTTTTCACTATAATTTTCAATAATTAAATATCAATAGCCGTAATAAGCAGTCTATACTTCATAGTACTTATAGGTACTATTTTTAAATCAAAATTATTTTCAAACAAATCATGTATTAGTTAATTAAACACAATACAGTGACTGTTTAATACAATATAAATTTAAAACTTTAATGAATACAATATCGCCCTTACAATACCGATATAGTCCTTCTACTTGTGAAAGATCATTTTTTGCAGTTATGAGCAAAATAAAAAACTGGCTACGTAATTTAATGGAGCAAGGAATAAAGTCACTGACTTATCGATAATTTATAAAAAAGAAAGCTTATATAACAAAATAATTTGTTAAAACGATAGTTTGTATTATTTGACTTTAATTCATAATATTATTATTGAAAATAACTGCAGTGACATATAAATTAATAATGAGACAATTCATTCTATTTAGGTATGGGCACCGGACAGTAAAAATTAGTTATGTACAGTTAAATTACATCTGTAAGTTGTAACTAATAATTTGTAATTAAAACATATACAATTAAAATAAAATTAAGATATATTTAACATGAAAATAAGTTGATAATCAATAATAATAATAATAATAACAAAAGTGAAAGAAGTGAAAAAAAGGTTTACATCAATATTAAAAGAGTCGGGATCCAAAGCGTGTTTTCTCTGTCAGTTTTACCGGACGAAAACTCGTCGGTAATGCAGGTGGTATTATCAGCTATTATACATGTAGGTACAGTTGAATAATTTAGGATACACGCGTCCATTAGGTACATACTAATAAACTATGCTTACCTACATATATTACCTTCCCATTACATTTTATAAAAAAGAATAACATTTCCCTTGTTTTTATGGGGTGATGAGTTTTCAATCGTTGAATTGTTATTCCATGTAGGTAAGTCATTAACGATTAGAAAAATACAAAAACGATTATAGTTTTAAAAACAAGTACAGGATGCGTACGTCGACAAAGAATAAAATAAATATACATCGAGAAAAATCGTGCGGATAAAAACCCAGAATTGTTTATATATTATTTATAAATCGTATAATTACAGGTCCGTCGCGTCGTCCTATATATATCCAAACTCGACGATTGCAACAGAGTTTATAGCTTATACTTTACGGTAAAATCACGATTGGATTACATTCGTTAAGTACCCATACAATATACCTATACTAGACGTCTATGGCGTCCGTGAGTCCATGACGTCATATAAAAAGTGTATAAAACTCGCGTTAGTCTCAAGTTGACGGCGTCAGGTGTGTAAACAAAGGGTGATTCTTTTAACAGTAAACAATAATTATCTCGAAAAATATTAACGTTTTAGAAAAAACTTTATTTACATAATTTGAATAAGTCATCACAAAATAAAACTTTTGGTTTCATATCGATGATCATTGTTGATGAGTTATAAGCATTTTAAGTTTTGATGTTCGTATAGGGAAGTGGTACGAGGGTACCTTGCAAAATGAATCCATTGTTCAGCTCATCTAAACTTAAAATACCTACTTATAACTTATAGTTAAAACTATCATCAACACTCAACAGTATGATATCAAAAATGTCTCATTATAATGACTCTAATGATTTCAAATTATGTAAAAATTAAAGAGGTACTCGTATGAAATTCAATTTATATTTATAAAAATCCTTGGAATAATATTCTGCTTCGAAATATAAAACTAAAAATATTCAAAGCACCTTATCGTCATTCGAAAAAGTAAAAATTCAAAAAATTTATAATGGTTAAAAAATTTGTAAAAAAAAAACAATTTTGTCCTGTAACGACTTAAAATTATGCAAAAGCAATTAACAGAGAGAAAAAAGAAAAACTTTTGGGGAATTTACGCGCCCCTACGGCGTACAGCGGTGGGCGTCCCAGCTGTCAATAACGAGTGTAATCAGTTTGAGTTAGTAAGTAATTATTAACCTCATTTCTGTAGATCACCGGCAATCAAACTTTACTTAACTCCGAATAATATACCGTTGGCGTATATATCTATATAGTATATAATATAGGTATATCGTATATATATATGACTACACGCCTGCTTCAATTGCTTAGTGGAAGGCGATTTTCAATGTAAATTCTATATTGATATAATATTATATTATATGATATTACCATTTCGACCTTTGATAGGGTTTGAGTGGTTTGACGTAAAACGGATGATATTAATATGATATCGAAACCTCAATAATCATTATCGGTTTAATGAACGAGGAGCATGCACAAATTGAGCATTTCAAATCTGCAGGGGAGGGAAACTTGAGTTAGTCCAATATATCATAGAAGTAACGATACCTCATAAAACATATTACCGCTTGGTCCGCTGTGAGTAGGATCGATGTATTTATAACAAAGACACAATATATTTTAAATAATACAAAAAATGCATTTATTATACGTTATTCAAATATATGAATTATTTTTAATATAATATTTATAAATAATAAAATGGACAATGAAAACAATATACATCACAGGTATGTATTATAAACGTAAACGCATTTATTGAATTTCTTTTCTTCTTTCGGTTTCTGAATAAATTTAGTATTACCTATATTATATATTATACCTAAATTGCTTCATTGAAATGTTGACATATTTAACGCATATAACTCACGAACTATATAGAATTATTGTAAGGTCCGTCGTCGTTTTATTTCATTCGCGAAACACAATATTATGTTGACATATTATATGATTTACAAATATTGAAATAATATTATGTTTGTATGTATTGCTATAGGTAGGTAATCGTGAAGATTAAATTAACATTCCTTCTGCATGCATTAAAACGAAAATAAAATCTGAACGCTTTCAGGCGAGTACAACAAGAGTATTAGTACCCCTATTACCTCGCGTTGAAATGCAGTGTTGGAATGCCTTTCGTAATTATTTTTCTAATCTCGTCGTGCCAAAACGTTACTGTACTGCAGTGTAGTGTGTACACATTTAAACCTTCGAAAAGTAATGTTTGGTAGAGTTTTAGACATGTGTTGTCCGCTGATTTAACATTTCTAAATTAAATAAATGCAATTTATCGTAGGGCTGTGTATGTACATGTGGACATTACATTTCATTCGTCGAGTTTGAGGTTTTTTTCTAATATCCTGTGTTTGAAAGTTTTGTCCTGAGCCTTTGTCACGTCAATGCCCGAATTCAATTCAGTTGCGATTTAGTCGTACCCTTTGTGTGTGCGTCTTAGATTAGTGTACACGATAAAGTACAAAATGATTTTCCTAGGATTTAGCGTTGTAATTTCAAGCAATCAAGAAAAACTATCAAACCCGTAGCAGCAATAATGGTAGGTAATAGATTTTATTTATTTGATATACTGTTATGCTGAACAGCTAACAATGTAAAAAGCACATAATAATATCACGTGTATATTGAAAATATATTTAAAAAAGGTAATTGTCACACACGTAAAGAGTGGTGAAGGTTACTCGCGTATTTATACATATATTTATTTAAAATGTATTATTCATAACATATATATAATAATAATTACAAAGATGCGTCTAAAAATGTTCGATTAAAAGCCTAAAAATGCTTTACATTTTGTTTTGCTCTCTCGGTCTATAAATATAATATTATTTAAGACGAGCTGAGTGGGGTCCAGCTGAAAGAACAAAAACATTGAACAATAAAAACTTTCATTGTACAATACAAAGGTTTATAAAGTATAAAATAATTGCACAACAAAATAATGCTGTAGAACCGGCTGTCCCGCTGACTATATTCGTCTAGACTATAATATATTTAAATAGTGGTCAGAACGGAGGAAAAATTGATAAAAAAAAGTCATCACAATAATACGTATGTATGTATATAGGTACCGAAAATAATCATGCACTCCACTTCCAGTCGAATCTTAAAATATTCCAAACCGTTTTTAAAAGTGAATGTGTTCAGTCGAGATAAAACATTAAAACAATTGCGCAAAATGCTGTGACCAACAAAACTAAATGTAAACAAATCGGTCGAAGGGTCACATTATTATTACAATTTACAATACATATATTATATATAATTGCCAATTATCTACATTTTGTTTTCTTTAATTTAAGACATCGTAAAGATTGTGAAATTTTACCTGCACGGACTACGCGGAAAAGTAGGTAGGTACTTACAAGGCGTTTTCATTATTGGACATGGTCGTATAACATTAAAGCTCTGAGAGATCGATTTTAAAAAGTTTTGATAAATTATGTCTTGAAATTTAACGTTGTTTAACGGGGACTTGTCTATACACATCTTATTTAAATGCACTTCAATTTTGAAAAAATCGTTTTAAGAGCCGAATGACTTACTTATATATGGGTCGGTTACTCACTACTCCGGAACCAAAAGGGAACAACGCGAGAGAAGAAATCGTCGTCGTCGTCGAGCTCTCAAAATCTTATTTTCACACGGACACAAATTTCATCACGTAAAAAGCTCCCCTTCGAGTCCGACGTAGTCGTCATCGTGATCGAATAACACAATATATACGCAACTCGCATCCCTTTACATATATTCATTGCTCGCAGCAATAATGCCGCCTTCACGTCTGTGCCTATATATAATATATAATAATATGTATGACGTTTTGTACCTGTACCTACGTCATCGTCATTCAAACGACGCATATATATATATGCAGCGAACTACACGCACGCAGTATTCGTATAGATATTATACTAGATAGGCTCACGGCCATGTACGCGAATACATTATACGATTTTCTACTGAAAAATCAAATATATGCCGCATATGTTTCGATAACGTTTAAAAATAAAATTTACTTTTAAAACAATAAATTTAAATCTTGTCGTTTGTTGCACAAAGTCGTGCAGCGTGCAGTGACTAACACAGTAACACATCGACTCGTGAGTTGCGCATCTCCGCGACTCCGTGTAATATAATATCATAACAAATTCGTCTCATATAATTTCCAAATATTATAAAACTAATTGTTGTAACTTGTAAGGACTACCTATTTCTTTAAAAAATAATAAGCATATATGAAACAGTTCAAAGTTTTAAAATCTGTAAATAATTGTAGGTAGGTACAATCTATAATCATTCTTATAAAGAATAATTTTATTTTGTACCTACTCACAATACATATTCGATTAATGAATATTAAAGTATACAAATGCATTTTAAAAAAAAAATGTAGTTATAAAAAATGTTGTTATAATAGTATTCGAATAAAAAAAAAGTGTTTAAATAGATACCTACCTACTTAATTTTGAAAATATTTATTTGAATACTTTACAAGACTGTCTATACTTTATATAGTATATATATGGACATTAGACTACATAATAAAGTACAATATATTAAGTTAGACATTATTATAAAAACAAACTAAAAACATTATCGCTCGTATTTAATGCACCATAATGTACCTACTTATTGAAATTGGTTCACAAATATCAAAATTAGCTGTCATGCCTACCATTAAAGGAAAGAGAAAAAATAACTACTTATCGAGACCCAAAACCTTTATCAGACACCGCTGTATATGGTATTACTATATATGAGTTCTGGAGAATAAACATTAACCCTAATGGCCTATAAAGTAGATGGAAATATTCAATTGACATTATTATGGTAGCGATAATAATCACATTTTAAAGAACTACACAAAAATGTTGATGTTTATTAATCATATTAATATATATATATATTTAAACATATTAAACATATGTTTTGTAAAAAATGGTCATTATAAGTAACTGATAACACAATAATATTTTATAACAATGATCGGTGCGACCGATGTACGGGTAATATATTGAATGAATAACATTCGTACAAATACCCTGTTGTCCTATGTAAAAACTGCTGTATTGTGGAAAAAAAACCATTGTATCTAAAATATTATGTATTTTTTTAGATCATATTCTATAGGTGTATTAAATTAGACATCATAATAAAAAAATTAAAAATACTCTTGCTCGAATTGCATGTATGTATCATAAAACATAATGTAACTTACTAACTATATAATATATTGAACTTGGTTCACAAATATCAAAATTAGCTCTCATGACTACAATTAATAATTAAAAGTGGATATAAGAATGACTTATATCGAGAACCAACAATTTAACACAAACCGCTGTTACAGTTTTATACTTGCAGCATTTTGGAGAATATTATTAACATCATATCGTCATATCGATAATAATCGCATTTTAATAACTACACAAAACTGTATAGATATTGTATAAATCATATTATATATATATAACAAAACATATTATTTTTGTAAAAAAAACAGTTATTATAAAACTATTAAAACTATAATATTTTATAACAATAATCGGTGGTATGTATGACATTCGTACAAAATATACCATACTGACTAGTGTAAAAACTGCAGTAACTATTCTGGACAAAAAATCCAGCTTACCTATCTATAGTAGGAATTGTATATCATGACGTAATGCATAATATTGCCGGAATTCGTAACATTTCTAGAACCGTCTTAAAAAAAAAAAAACATTAATAAAAAAAGCACGTCTATAAAATAATAATAATGATGCGCCTTGCAGACTATTATGGTTCCACGACCGGGTATCTGGTTCTGGTACATCGAGTGTACCGTGTAAGTACACAGGGATAGGTACACGATAAAGGTATCATCGCAGCAGGTATACAGTCGAAATTTACACACGCACAATGTGAGCGAATGAATTCGATTTACCCGTAAAAGTGAGTGCCCCGATTATGTAAGCGAATTACGTTTGCCAGAAATATGTGGGTAAACTTCGACAGTGGCTGAGCTGCCTGCGCGCGTACAAAACACCCATACCCACACAACTATCGTGTGGGTACGCACTTATGCGCATAAAAGTGTAGGGCATTATATAACACTGTAGTACACTGATGTAGTGGGGAGAATTTAATTTACCCGACGAAATGGAGGGTATACATATATGTGTGTGTGTGTGTGTGTGTGTGCGTTTCAACTGTTTCGAAGTGCGTGCCGTATACTGCACGTTGTAGGTATATGGTCGATGTGCGAATTTACACGCCTGCAGCGGGGTGGATTTAATTTGATTTTCGTAAAAACCAGTGGGATTTGAATTTTCAACTTGTGTTGCAATTTTATGTTCGTGACAACTATCGAATGTAAACGTGAATTTCGGATGAATAGAGACCCGTATACCTATTAGTCCGTAGTCGGTTGAAATCGTCGTCTTGTGCGCAAATTTCGAGTACAAACGTCAACCCATTTTATTCAAAAATCGTGACTTATAAAATATTTGAATATTTATACTTCGGTAAGATATATACATATATATTATATATATATAATATATATAGGTAACAGGTATATAGGTATTGATACTCATCGAGAATATCGTTTATCGTTAGCCGATTGTCTATTTATTATTCTATATTAATATTTATCTACCTACCTACCGTTTTATTCGTATACGTACCTACGTAAACTTACTTGCACGTGTTTGCGAAATATTTACAAATTAAAAGTGTTAATATACCTATGTACTCATTTATACATGCGGTAAAGCCAGTAAACATGTTTTCCTCATCGATCGTGAATAAAATTACTTTTTATTTTTAGTGCAGCATCTTATACGGCACGATTTAAAAATGATAGGCCTAAGTCTTCTATACGTCACATTAAATGTTACTCAATATGACGCCGCTAAAATATCGTGTAAACCACAAACAAGTATTTTACTGATTTATAAACTGAAAAATGTAAAAGAAATCCACTCCAAAAAACAATGTATTATTTAATAATATATGGGTACTGCAAGTATATAGGTGTCACCTCACAATCTCAGTCATAATCTCGGTCTAAATTATACTGTCTACTTGGTTCGCATGTTCAAATTTTTATTTATTATTTATTATTATGTATTCAATATTGTGTACATCTATAGCCATAATTGTTTGTATTTTATTTAACTGAATTTATTAATTTGAATTAGTTTTATTTGCTCCACGTGTACTACTTTAAGTATTACATTTAATTATAATTTATACAATTTTCAGACTTCTAGGAAAAACGTGCTCCTGACAGTCAAAAACCATATAATATAACAAAAATTAAAATGTTAAAATTAAATGTTTTGGTCGTATTATTTAAAATAAAAATTGTCAGTGGAGGAAAAATTGATACAATTATTAATTATTTTAGCTAGCAGGTTGAAAATTGATAACGTAAAAATTTTAAGCCCAATGGATGTTTCCAATTACCCGCCTATGTCCATAACAATTGTTTTTGACTGCACCATAAAGTTTCATAAATTGTCGACCAACGACGTTTACGGGCTAACATTACGGGTCTAATAGAACATTATAATATTCATTGTAAAGTATAATAATATATAAGTATACCTATACAGTACATATTTTAAAATATGTTTGATGTATAATAATATTATGATATTATTATACCGTGATCGACTGTATCAAAGAAATAACCTATTCTTTAATGATTACCGATCAGTCCGAGGACACGGTTTTCTTCTTTTTTTTCTCATTTTCTTCGGGTTCCGAGTTTCCGACGAATCGAGCGAGCAAGCAGCGGCTGCGGTACATCATGTACGGCGAATTGTAGCGAGTAAACTAATATTTGATCAATGTTATGTTATTATTTATTATTAAATATATATTATACCTACCTGTTACAGCGGCGGCGTCTGCAGTGGACAAAAACCCAGCGCCGAGTATACGTTAAAAAACCAACACCGTGAAATTCCTTTATCGCCGCAGTACTCTCGTGACGCAGACAACAAAACGCGGGAACCCGCGCACCAAAGGTCAGTAGACAGACGCGTTATCGACCTATACTCGCCGCACATACATACATGATATCCGGTGAGACGAAAATGACAGTACATTCGGAATGCGCCATTTCCGCGGTAATCGCGATTGAAAAGTATACGGTGTCGGTGAAAAACCACACCACGCGAGCGGCGAATTCGTTGGGGGGGTGATTAAAGGCGACCCCGTGATCCGTCGCATTTTTTCTACTGCAGTCGCAGACGACGATATTATTATTCACTGATCGTCGTTTAAACTAAACGTCCGGGACATTGCGACGTGAAAAATGTAGGCCGTGGTTACCCGTGACAAGTACGGGCGAGGGTGTCATGTCCCCCTCGGCCTTTGGATTATTTTTCCTCGTATAAAATATAATATGATAATGCAATGAGAGTATATTTACCACGTTATATGACGTGGTCTTAGAACAGTCAAAAATTCATATCCCCCACCCTTTCAAAAAAGCTGAGCCCGCAATTCCGGGAGAATATTAGTAGAGGGGTTTTAAAATTTAAATATCACATAACTGATGGAGCCGTGGGAGCTTTGCGCCCATAACCCCAACACAATTTAACCAATATACAAATATTTTTAACAGATATACTATGTACTAACATTATTGACCATTTAATTATAACATATTATAATAGTATCTGTATAATATATAAACGAAAGTGTTCTCCTGATTCATAATCAACGCAAAGACGAACCTATTAAAGCTATCGACTTGACATTTTGAGGGTAGATTAATATTATAATTTCACTGTGCACTAAGAGAGGATTTTGCAAAAAATTGATTTTAAGGAGTTGAAATCGGCAAAAATAAATCTTTACGTGCAAATTGTATACCTATATAAAGTAGGTATACGTAACCTATTTATTTATTATTGGTTGTTATTGGTTATTCGGGCAGATCAGGTACAAGCTTGTATCAAATCGAATTTTTGTGCCTACCTAAGTGGATGCCCTTTGTCCGCGATCCGACGTAGTTGGATTGTCTACCATGGAGACAGAGTGTACTTACTGCAGTGAGTTACACCCAAAATGAGTTGAACAATCGTAATATTTTTAAGAGTTGTCATTTTGTACGGTAAACAAAGTGCTCAGAATCAGCTAGTAATAGTATAAATGGAACCTATGCAGAGTTCCTATTTTACAATATGTAGATACGGTAAGGCTGGGTGAATTAATTAAATGTTTAACTCAATTCAGTCAATTAAAAAACTAAATTAATAGACATAATTTGAACTCATCACTAATACCATCAACTTACCTTTAGGCTTAAATTAAAAATTAAATTAATTTTTAAAAAAATACACGGCAAACTTGGATAACTATTTTCCGTGTTTATGTTCCATAAGACGTAAGCACGATGTACCAATTAGTATGCAAATAAATAATGGTGGTGACAAAATAAAAGTTTATAGATCGCCTAACCGATAACTGGCAACCAGCAGGCGGCAAGACTAAGTAATAAAAATAAATAATACTGCAGCATTGTAATGAGCAAAGAATGGAAAAAACTGTGTAAATATATAATATGCTATATAATATAGGTATCTTTATGGTTATTATATTAAAAAAAAATTTAAGCGGACACAATATTCATGATAATTGTAATAAGTAATAACTAATAATAAGTAGGTATTTTGAATATAATTCGTGGGTTCGTTTGTTAATGTCTTTATAGGGGTGGATAACGTTTCTCCTATATTATTAGTTCCTTCAATAAATAAAGTTTGTTTTTATCTAGAAATATGAATTCAAAATTCAAAATTCACTCAATTTGGTATGTTAGAAAAATAAAATATATAAGTTGATTTTAAGTTAACGTAGAGGCAAATGAGATAAGTTAATCAAAACATTAAACAGGTAGTTAAAGTTAATAAGTAGAAATTAAATTAGCTTTAACTGATTAACTCGTTAATGCCTTGCTATTTTCAGATATAATATAGTCTCTTTTTTTTAGTGAATACGTTATTAATGTAACAGCCTCTCCACTTTGCTCAGACCCACTGCTAAAGTAATAATTTATGTTTTGAATTACATATTACTATATTAGTAGATGTGCTGAGATTAAAGTTCCACGCAAAATACTTTTCAATAATCGGAAACCGCCGTATTGATTATGGGCAAACAGTGGCGTTCTCAGGAATTTTCTATGGGGGTTTAAAATTTACTTGAATTTCAAAACACAATACTTCAAATAATTTCAACTTTCAACTTTCAACTCTCAGTCCTATCCATTCTCTTTACCGTTTTACACAACTAACTACTTCTGTAACTGGTCAATTTATAGAATATTTATAGGATATTTTATTTTACTTTTTATTTAATTCAAATTAAAATATTGATTTTTCTGACATAATGTGAAGAACTTTTTCTGAATCAACAGGCACATCTTTATGAATGGCCAACAATGTTAGTCCATTAAGACGGTCCTAGAAAATAGTAGAAGTAAAATCGACAGCTTTTTTTTTCGAGAAAAAATTTAAAATACTACTACTATTTCTTTTCATTTTAATAAATCAAACAAGGTTCGTACAATCGATAGAATCGAACAGAACGTCAGAACACAATTGTGAATTGTCACTCTTTAATTGAAAAAATGCGAAAACGTTTATAATAACAAATTGTAAATAACCATAAGAGATATAGTCGATATAGATTAAGTCTGTGTAAATAACCAGCCGAAAAATGATATCACAATATAATATAACGAACCATACTATGGTTAACATAATATGTTTGTAAGTTGTTATTATTATTATAATATCATAATATATCAATAATCACGATAAAGAAAAAATATCAAAAAAAAAAAATAATAATAACTAGTCATAATTAACAAACATAATATAATATCAAAAGTAGACAAAACGTCAACGTGTATTACTAAAATGTAAGAAAATAAAGATCCTTGGGGGGTGATGTATCCCCCATACCCCCCCCCCCCCCCTATAACCGCGAGAACGCCCATGTGGACAAACGTACTTGTCCAACAATAAAAAATAAATTGTAGAGAAACACCGTAAACTACTAGGAAAACTGACCAAAAAAAAAATATTATTGTTTCGATGTGCCGGGTCCGGGATAGGCCTTCCGCGAACGCCGCCCGTTATATTATTATTGCTGTCGAAACGCGGTACAAACACGTCGCGCGTGCGTGTTGTTCTCGGCCCCGTCTCCCTTTCGAAATAATAGTTCTGCGAACCTGTACGCGCGTGTTGACAGTTTCCCCGACGCACAATAATACCTACGAGAATACCAACCGAGGCCCGGGGCCGGGTAGACGAATTAATTCGGTGACAGCAACGCACGGGGAATGATAAATTATCCGAAGCGCACGTTTGTTCGTCGTCGGCGGGGTCGATGTATTATTTTCTCTCGTCCGGTCAGGGCCAGGCACGTAGTCAGAAAATATTCACTAGGTGGGCCAATGTTAGATGGGCCCCCTACCTAAATATACTACCTTGTAGGGGTGGACCCCCTACCTTATTATATTATAAAAAGGTAGTTATCAGTATACCATTACTATAAATATAAAAGTATATAACCTAATAATATCATTTCATTATGCCAATAATAATAAGTGTAATAAAAAAAATTTGATAAAATACATAAATAAAAACCAAATACAAATAATGTTTTTAATAATAATAATAAAATTCAAATATTTAATATATAGACATAATTTTTCAATTAAATACTATAAATATAATTCAAATTCTAATATAAAAGTATTTTTCTATTTTTATGTTTTATAGAGAATCTATTGACAAATTCATCTAGGTCCAAACTTTTGGCAATTTTTTTTCTATACAAATACTTGACAAACTGACGAGTCGGTCATTTGACATACAATTTCGCATATAATTTTTTAATCTTCTTAGACAAGAAAAAGTCCTTTCACATGGTTAGATCGTTTACGATATTATGACTTATAAAAATAAATTATCAGTTATCACAATATTATCACCGATTCTCGGTAGCAACAGAATTTAAATGTAATACAATACACATGTTTTATTCCAGAAATAGACAAGGATTCAATTTAGTTCCGTAACTTATATTAGATTCTAATTTAAACCCGATATATTTGATTTTATTTGTATCGTATTTAGACAGTATTGAAAATGTTATTAAAATTAAAAGCCACCGTATTATAATGGGCCCCTCTGAATACTTTGGGTGGGCCGGCCTACGGCCGGACACATATTAGGGTGGGCCAGGCACACCATGGCCCCCCCTTAGCTACGTGCCTGTCAGGGCAGAAAGAATCGGACGCGGTTCGCGGGCACGGGACCCCAAGACGCGGACGAAGACACCACACGCAGTAACCAGATAATACGCACATGCAATGTACACGTATACAATGTAATAGCGTATAAATCGAAAATTCCTCAGGGTCTTATGATATGTAGGTTATAATGTATAGTGTGCCGACACAAAAGTATAACATTATAAAGATCCGTACGGCGGGCGCGAAACAATGACGTTCGGCGACGGCGACGACGGCGACGTGTGTGTGCCTCTTGACCTCGAAACGCGTGAAACAAGGTTAAAACGTTCCAGATTGACGTTTTACATATTATTATTGTTGTTGTGTATATCGGTGTCTCCCGGTCGTTTTGTTATTTTTCCGATCTTTTCGACAATGCGCCCGCACGGGGCGACATAAATAAACGCGAGTCGTTATAATAATATCGTTGCACGGTGCCGGTCGCCGCCGTCGTATCCGACCTACCTACCGCGACACGTATAATATAGCGATAATAATAACAATAATAATATATTATTATTGTTGTATGGTCGGGCCCGCGCCGTTTTATACACCGGACGGCTTATAATCCCGCCGACGCCGTTCCACGCAGACTCCGACCGCGCACGAAATCCTCGTGATTTATAATAATGTAACATAATGCACCGAAGGGACCGGGCCCGCGCTGCACCGTTATATTCCCGAAACCGACGTTTGTGTGCGCATTATACTCGGCAGTTTCTCAGAAGTAAGCAGCCCCCATTTACAAGACGTTATTATTATAACGACAACAACTGCGGCACTGTATAATACGAGATACACTCACACTGCGCTGGTTATAAATGCGGGAGAGACCTTTCGCGCCCGTACGGCCGAGGGCAACTGTACGCACCGTACGATAATATAATAATAATAATAATAATAATATATTTTATTATTGTTATTATTGTAAATTCGAAATCCGTCGTATTTTATACGCCTCATATAATAATAAACGAGAGACGGAACGGGCAAACCTGAGCCGCGTTATAAACTATATTATTATTATTATAAACGCTCATCGTCGTTATTCTAGTGTCATTCTACGAAACGGTCGACAACGCATGAATCGGATATTTTTCGGGTGTGGTGAAAAAAAACCTATTCGGATCGCATTATATTATTACTATTATTATAATATCATGGTACACGTGCACGTCGACCGGCCGTCGTAACCACTGATCGGCCGCCATGATCCCGCGGTGTGCTGCTTGCCGCTTATCATCGTTCGGTCGTGTCGCAGACTCGTGCAAAATTATTAATATTTTTTATGAGTAAAAATGCATCAGTCATCGGCGAAACGGGGAACCGCGAGAAACTGTAACAATATTATAGGCACACAACGCTGCTGCTTTGTAGGACAATAATATTGTTTTTATCGCTGTGCTTGGAATAACAACCAAAATAAAAATAATCCAAGGAAAAAAATCCGAATTTTAATAAAAAATAATAATACACTTTTTCGTCCTTGGTCAAAACAAATTATCAATTGTTTATTTTATACATTGTATTTCATATGTATTTTACTATTAATTTTGCTTATCATATAGCCATAATTTAGCCATTATCTGCATTTTAATATACAGCAGTATAATAATATTATTTATTTGTACACGCATAACCATAATATTATATAGGTAAGCCGAAGGAAAAGTTTGGGGGCAACAGCGAAATTTTCATCCGTTATACCTTTTAGAAGAAATTGATAAATTAACAAGCCCTTTGTGCGTTGCAATTATAATTATTCGTTCAAGTGCTTCAATTCCATTATCATCAAATAATAATTTTGTAAAGTGTGGCCCGCCAGTAGAACCTTATCCATATCCTAAAAAACTTGAGGTATAAATTATTTTCTTACAGAATAAAATATATATTTAAAAAAAAAATTATTACCAAAAATTCAAGTTTTTTGAAGTTGTTGGATTTGTAGGATTTTTCTAGTCCTACAATTTCTTGTAGTTCTTTTTGGAGTAACTTCAATTGGTATTCTCATTATCGTATAATAGTTTAATTGAGTAACCGTATTTGCATAAATCTCTGACGGATTAGTTCTAGAACACTTTGCGGTCTCTTTAATTGCATTTATTGTTTTGGCAAAATATTTTCATCCGGTACTATATCCGGTAACTTTAAGTATTAGATATTTGGATCCGTTTTGAAAATTGTAGTGTGAATGATAGCAGCATTTGAATACTTAACTTTTTTTATTAAATTTCCAAGTAATTAATTATTTTCCGCGCGTTATAAAACATACATAGTATATTAATTATTCATTAAATAATAATATATCCATACCTTTATTTAATCTAAATATTTTCCTGGTATAATAATATAAATAAATATTATAAAAATAATGAAAATAGTAAAAACTAGGTACATCTTAATTTATAGAGAAAATGGACTATCGAATAACCACAAACTATATACACCATATACTGCACCACACACTATTCAATACGTTAGAGATACAAACAAATTAAACGTGCAAATTAAAAATGTGTAACGTTTGATTACCTATATTTTGTTCTTTTATATTTTTTTTCTACAACCGTGACACGCTAGTGGTTGAGAACCGCACAGTCCTAGATTTTACCCGTCGATTTCGCATCTAGTCGGCAGACCGTTTATTGTAAAGGAATTTTAATATTAATATAATATATAATGGGTACTTATCATAGGGTAACCTAACCTAGCTGATTAGATATGTTTCCGTTTTAAAAATGTTATCTTAGTATTTTTAACAGAATTTGTAGACTAAAGTATTATGTTACTCGATCATACTCAAAAGTAAGTATATTAAAATAATCGACTGTACACACAAAAGCGTTGTTATAATGGGCGACCGCTCTCTTCAAAATAATTCACGTGTTTTGTGTTGTCAAACAGTAAGCACTCATAAGTGATAAGTATAATATACCTCATTGTACGTACCTAATGTACCAATATAAAATGGTGAATACTGTCTATTATGTGTGTCTGCGTAATGTGTAGAAATCGTAGGCTGTCGAAATTGAAATACATTAAACCTGTCTTGAGCGGAATCGCATGGGACCAATAATCATTAGTGGACAGGGTACTAACTGAATAAAATAGAAAATGCAGTCTCATGGAATTTAAAATGTCCATATTTAGTTAGGGTTTCAACAAAATTTACACGTTAAATAAATGGACAGTAGAAAATAATAAAATATAATTCGCCGGGACCAAATAATATAGTATTGTCCGCACACGACAAGATTTCGTATTGCTAAGACGATGCCATACATTTGTTGTCTCTGTCTTAAACCCGTACCACATAGAAAATATTTTGTTCACTAGTTTCAATAGTGTGCTGTTAGTTTTGATATTAGAAATAATTGACCTGTTATCAAATTTTTGGATAAAAACATTATCTGCTTTGGCTTTTATTCGATATTTTAATTTTTAAGCGAGATGTGAGCATTTTTGATTTTTGATATTTCACATAACCATATCTTACTTGAAAATGAAAATATCAAAAAATCACAAACGCTTAAGCACAGATAACACCTAAATGTTTGATAATTGGTCAATTCACTCTATTATCAAAACTAACACCACAATATTGAAATTAGTGAACGTAAATTTGCCATGTATCGTACGTGTGTAAGACGGAGTTACGGAGACAACAAATGCATAGCTAGCGTCCCCTTGAGGGTTTGCTTCAGCCAGGTTCTTCTTAATTTTTAATAATTGTATTTACCTATATATCTACAAGTTGTAACTTAATTCTCATGCTAAATCGCATTATTTACGGTACTCTATTCATTTTCAAAAATGTTTAAATTTTGGTGACCCACAATATACTAACGACCTTTTTTTGTTTGTTTCATTGATCATCGCTATCTTTGAGGGTTGTGGTGACACGTAAATTCGTTACTAGTACACTCGTAATCCTCACGGATAATGATAAAACAATAAATTCAATAATCGGAAATGGATCTTACTATATAAAGTGCATTTATACCAAAGTAATAAAAGTTATACAGAAAATACTGTACCTTTTACTCGAATTTTATATCTAAAATATATATATTTTCTTTTTTTATAATATGTACCTATTGTACCTATTAGATTTTATAGTCATATAATATTATATACCTATGGTATATGATAAAAAATAAATGTATATTTCAATAATCAACCACCAAATACATATTTTTTTTTTTTGGTTAAAACGTTATATATTAGATTTAGATAAGAGTATAAGACACTGTTATTGATTTTATTATAATATTACCATATTGAACAAATTTGCAAATCTCTTTTCTACCGACAAACTATATATAGGTGTAGTGACGCAGCGCGTTTCTTCAGGCACGTATAGCCAAAGTACCTATTGAAGGTTTTGTTGATTCAACCAAATATTGAATTATCGATTCCTCCGCCATCGCGGCCGTTCGCCGTTGACGCCATGATAGGCCTATAGCCTTATTATATATTTTCGCAGGAAAAAAATCACCACACACGCACTACGCACGCACAAACCCGCGAATGCGTGCGTTATATTAAATATTACGCTGTATATAATAATATACATGCACAATGCACATATATTTTTACGGTTCATACTTTGGCGATACGAGCCGCCGTGTCTGCAGGGTCGACGACACGTAAACGTCCAAGTCTTACCGGCCGAATATATTTTGATGTCATATGATATTATGATAATATACTGCACGATACGCCACGGTTTTGTGCGTTGTCGACGTGCGTTGCAGCGTTTTTTATTATATTTTTGCGGATTTGTTAATGTTTTTACATTTTTTAGATTCGTTTCACATACACTCGTTGATCCATAGTGTAATGTTACCTACGACGTGCTATGTATATGCGGCGGATTGGTGAACAGTTGCTGAGTGTGTTGGTTTTGTCTTTCTTTTCGATTTGGCTTGAGTACTAAAAATTAATTCGTTGATACGGTGGTTCAATTAACAATATTATGACCCTGTATAACTGTCACAATTTGTCAATATCCACCAAAATACTCCGCCCACTTATCACATAGCCTCATACGTCACATTTATACTATTTTTGAATAATTTTAAATGAATTAATTACCTAGCAGCTGATGTATATATTATACTAGTTTCGTTAAATCAATATTACAACGTAAATATCGCTTAAAATATATCAACTAGAATCATTCATTTAATATTTACAAATTACAATACATAATATAGAAATTCGAGCAACAAATGCAATAGCGTACGATCAGTCTGAGTGTCTGACACATTACTGATATAAAATCTCGTCCGTCACTGTCTGTCTGGAATTTTATTTTATTTTATTTTCATTAATTGTTATTTGTTCCATTTTTAAACACACAAACGAAAGGAAATGCACACAATTTACTTAAAAAGTATTTAATAATACTTTATAATGATATATGGACTTTAAATATATTTAAAATTCCAAAAATCTGCAGAATTAAAATAAATTTATTATTACAGGAAAAAATGGGGGTGAACATAATTTGTTTATCACCCAGACATCCTGTATTTATGTTTACAATTAAGCACTGTTTTTTGAAATGGACCTGCAGTTTCATCACATACGCAACACCTTTCTACGTATAGGTTACAGTTCCCGCGAAATCCGTTGACAACTACAGTACTTACATAATACATATAATATAATATTATGTTTCAGCCAAAACACTCGTCGGTACAATTGGTAAAATAATAATTAAAAAATATAGTATATTTCAACTGTGATACTACGAAAATATGTTATGTGACTATTACAGGGTTAGAATGTCTATTAATTTTTTCACCACGATATAAAAAGTAGGTATAAACACAGTCTTGCACTTTTGCAAACGTATTGTACACAATATATATTAGTGTATATACTATGCATTTGTTATATTGGTTTAATTACATTAAAACCTAACTGGGCTCAGTAAAGAATGCAAATTTGTTATGCTGTACTTACAATGTCTGTAACACTGGGCAACACATGCGGATGTGAGTATATGTGACTGTTTGATACTTTGATACGTATACTCCTAAAATAGGTACTAAAAAACTAAAATCAAATTGGCCCCAAATTGATGAACCGTGATAAAAAAAATAACTCGGTGCATATATCATCGCAAAATTAAACTTTTAGATATTATTTAGTTCCATTCTAAAAGAGAACCAAAAAACAGAACACATTATTACATTTTAATCGTTTTAATTATTAAACATAACAATCCTATATTATAATATATAATGAAAATATAAAATTATCATCATAACATACAGCTTATTATTATATTTATACACTTACAGCACGGCGTGGTGTGCATTCATGATCTATGTATGTAGTTATAGCATAAATGATATATTGTGTTATTCCGTATAATATTATATAATATATTAGCCAATACATATATGATCTAAATGGGAATGTTTAGGTATACTTACATATTATAAATTTCCGATGTGGTGGTTGGGGGTGGTTTTATTTTATGTATACGGTATACCGCTATATTAGAATATGATATATAACATGCGTTACGGCTTTTACAAACATTTTGAAGTAAGCAAGCAGTGAACAAAATCCAAAGCTGCTGAGGGAGAGGGGGGCTGTTGTAGAACCCCGAAAATCTCCTCCCCGCGGTGGTTCGTGTACGACACCACTGATTGCACACGATCCGGTGCAGTGTTTGGACAATAATATTGTAATATATATATATACAGGTACGGTATGTCGGTGTATGGATCGCGGGCTACGATTTCGTTTGGCCATAGGGGAAATATTATCGACGGAATCCGGTGACCTCGCGCGTTCAAAGTTGAATATTATGTTTAACTCCCCGCGCGCGGCATTGGAGGTATAATCCCCGTAGGCACCACGACACCGCGGCACGATTAACGGCGCCGTATACATCGCGAACACCCGTTACAGACGATATATTATTATTATTGTAGGCGATACACACAGCCCGGTCGGAAAATTTGACGAGCGTTCCGATTTCCTAGTTAACTTACGAGATTTCTACTATATATATATACATATATTGTAGTGATGTGGTAAACGACGAGCAACAAACTATACCATACCATCAAACCTGGTATATACACGGCGCAGCGTACCTATAATAATAGGTGTAAAGGCTTAATATCGCCTGCAGGGCCGTGTAATACTGCGCGGATTCGTATATTATACACTTCGGCGTGTACACCTGTGCGTCACAGTTCGTAATAATATAATATATAATATGACGTATACAACGCGCCAATGTTGTCAATAATCGATGTGCCCACTATAATATATAGTAGCATACCTATATATATACGTACACCACCAGACGTGTATGCGTGATGTGCAATTATTGCTCCGTTCGATTTCTATTTTCTATAGGTAGATCATACCTATATCATATTATATATTATTGCATTATTGTAGTGACGAAAAGAGTTCCAAGCAAACTGCGCGTATATAAGGATGTACGAGCTGGTGGTAGACGCTTTGGCGATTTTAATGATAAATAGGCCCTGCAGTCAGCAAAAATATTACAAAGGGTCCAATAAACTAGGAGCAACATTTTCGTTATTTGAAAAGAATCTGCAGCTTTATTAAACTGTATAAAAATATTAACTACGAATTAGTTAGGTACCCGTGTATAGAATGCATCATCAACATTTAAAAAGCTTTATTTTTAGCAAAATATTAATTTTAAATAAATTATATAAATACTGTTTGGTTGTAAAGTATTTTCTTGCTTTCTGTTGTAAATTATCCGTCATAAGTCATAACTCATTTGCAATAATCACAATCATCTACTATGTAGATGGGTTACATTAAAAATAAGTTCAAAACATACGTAAATAAGATATATACGCGTATGTCAATATACGAATATACATATTTTGGGATTGAGTTAATTAGTTATTCGCAGTTGATAATGTATCTACTATCTACACATGCAACATATTTCCTAAATAATTTTTGGTAGGTACTGTTTTTTATATTATAGTAAAAAAACAATTTAGGTGAGTCCACGAACATCATGTACGAACATATGTACTTGTTCTGTCAAATCCACCACTAGAAAACGTTAACATAACAAAAACGTTTTATCATGTTACCAAAACTGTTAAGCTGCGTAGAATGACGTGCCGAATGTGCACTAAATATAGGCTATATAATGCTATACATAGCACATATACTAAATACGGTATGTATTTTTTTGTTATTTATTATTTTAATGTGCAGGTGTAGGTACCTATAGGTTTAACGCCCGGCGTTACCTATAGAAGTATAGATGCGCTAGAAGCATAATTTAACTCGCTGTTTGTTATACACTTATATATCTATATCATGGGCTACGGCTACAATTAGGTGCCTATTATATCATAGTATAGTTTATAACATATACACTTTTATTGTATATATGGTAACTTCAATATAATACATTTTTATCAAAAATTATCATAGTTTATTATTATTAGGCAGCTCAAACTCTCTGAGGTACGGTCTTGCGCATCCGACCACCCCGGACTCCCCTTCCCACGATTTTGGTTGAGGCGCGACCTCAACATAATCCGCCACGCCACTGCTGAGTATTTCAGTTTTTTCTTCGTGGTTATATTATAAACGATAACAATATAATATGATATATAGGTAATAATGCAATAATATTGTTCTTTTCGCGTTACTCGGGTACCTATACGATTTCATCATTCCTATGCGGTCTGAACGCAAAAAAAATCGGGACAGTTCAAAAGACCGTATTCCTTTTCTACGTTTTTTTTTTATATGTTGCTTTTGCGACCACCGCTGAGCATCACGCATCTTATATCGTACTGTTATATGGTTCTACCTCACTCCACCGACGGATGCGTCAACGGATTTCAGGGCCTATATATATTGTATTAAACACGATATTATTATAATGGCGTCGCGGATGTAAACCTAAATCCGCACCACTGCGCGCAGAGACTCGTGCATCGTAATATAATAATGTTATATATATTATATACAGATAGAGAGAGAGATTAAACGCCACGCCCGTGGCCCGCTCATAGAATCCGACAATAGTGCGTCACCGGATATAATATTATAATATTATAGTCCTATATATGTATATACCTAAATGGGCCTTTCGCGTTCGTGGAATAAAACGTGTCGACACACGTCACGCGGATGCCAATATTTTTGTACGATTTTCGCGTGCAATGCAATGCAATGCAATAATGTCTTTTGTATGCATACAGGGAAAAATCCATAACATAGGTACGAATAAAATATAGCACTACAAGCGGACGATTCAGCTCGCGTTTATTGGCGAGTATGCAGCCTACCTATATTTACTCGAAATGGTGTTAAATTGTGTGACGTTTAATTTCGACGGTGGTTTCCCGATTAACCGAAACACATTTTATTTCTCTCTAAATGTTACGTGTGCCTATATTTTATTATTTTAATATAATTATTACGGTACAATATCTTGTAGCGCAGTCCGCGGGGGCGTAGCCCGTTTGCAGAGAGCGAGTATACCTCTTTTAACCCTTAAATTACCATAAGTCATTTGCGCAGTGGCGTGCCCAAAGGGTAGGCCTGGGGAAATGTGCCTTCAATTTATGTGTAACGGTTGACAATTGACAAATGAGATCTAACTATGTAAGTGACGTTTGTTTTGACTTTTGTGGCTTTGTTTTTAGTTATAGTACAGTAATATGCATATGTATTGTTCTTTTTATTTTATTTATAAAAACATAAGTCAAGTAAATTAAATAAAAACAAAATTAGTAGACAATTTTACAATTATGTTCCAAAATCAACGTGTACATTAAAATATGACACTGATTGTATTATATATAGTACATCAACCACCGCCAAAAATATTACAATTTAATGTTGAGAACTCAATTTCTAACGTTTATTTTACTTCCTCATCTGCAAAAATACTTTACATTAACTTACATTGTGATGTACCAATTACAAGTTCAGCCAATCACTAATTTCTAACATCGTACAATTTGTGGTAAATAACGTATAGTTTTCATGATATGTATTTAACACATCCTTGTATCCTAGAATGTATATATTTTATATGACAATGTAAAAATCTTCTATATTACCTATTTAATTGTAGACATCAGACAGTTATAATACTTAATTATATCTATAAGTAAGTAGCTAACAACGTAACGATAAAATAAATTGAAAAAAATGATATTAACAATTTTTATTGTTACAACTCTTTTAATACGTATACCTATAACCCGGGCCTTTCTTACATTTTGATCCTTGGCCCGCCTTTGTTGTGCTATACAGTCTATATTTTGAGCGTGGGTTTATACTGATTCGTGTAAGATGAGAATCGTTTTGTAAAGGAAAATGTAATAAGTCAATCATTTTCTCCCCTCGTTTGTGTGAGTATATTAAAAACTATTTTTATTTTTTATTTTTCGATAGAACTATTGTTAATAAAACATACTATTTATTTAAGAGTTCTAATTAATCGATACGACGGTATCATTGTATCCCATCATCAATTAAACACTTTTTCCTGTTAATAAATAATATTATTTTTTTTTACTTTTATTTCGAACTTAATAAGTACGTGCTTGTGAGCAAAAGAAACAGTAACGATAATTGAAATGTTTGAATTATAAAGGTACTAAACAAAGTATACACGCATGCACACATTGCCTACAGTATAATTAATTAATAATAGTATAAACGATAAATGTTGGTACTGGAAATCAAAGGGTCTATTAACTGATCATCGAACGTTCAATAATCGCTCTCATTTGGTCTGCGGAACTTGGCTACCTGTATAAAACAACTACGCACCTGACATGGCACCCTCAATGAAATTGGTCATTGAAATTGCAATCACGTGCCCTACGATTTTATCTAAACACCCTCAAACGTCCGATTCCCGTCCGCAGTCCTACAAGCCTCGCAATAAATAAATCACGCTGCGCATATTCACGGAGACTTGTAGCTCGAATCCGTGAACTATTCCGATTTGTTCACATCGTAGTAGGTACCTATTGTATATTATTACTATACCGACGACCGATGACGGTGGTGAAAACATTGAAATCTGTTTGCCTTTGCACGTGCCGAATTTTCATCGCTCCCGTCTGGAGATTAGTTATAGGTACCGTCTATTTATCTACCATACTATTATTATTATTTACGTATGGGCATATATTATATATTTTTTGGTTATTTTTGTCGCCGCCGTCGTGTGTTCGCGACGCATTGCGTTAAATCGCACCCGCCGGATTCGCGGGGAGGGGCGAGGGGAACAGGAAAGACGCGATATTTATTTATAGCAGATATTATAATATATATATTCGAGTGATATATTACGGCCAACGGGTAGTATTTATATTATTATTTTCACACGTCGAAGTAGAGCTAACAAAAATTAAAAAGTCTCGTGCTCGACTCTTTTTCTGCGCACGTGTGGTGCTAGGCTATATAGTATTAATAAAATGTAATATATAATATCAAACGTAATAAATAAGACACGATTTTCCGCCGTTTTTTTTTTTAGCACACTGACGTTTTTTTTAAACCGTATTCATTGGATCAGCAAAAATATTTAATATGAGTACCTATTGCTATGATGTTTTCACACTAATTGACACATTCCAATCAATCCCCAAAAAATTAAATTTCGTTTTATGTATTTGGTGCGCATCACTGAAGTGTAGGTACTCATGCATTTATCAAGGGGAGAAGTCCAAAATCATGGTAGACAGGTGGCAGCAAACACAATTACAATGAATAATTTTATGATTTTTTATTTCTTAATTCTTCTAGACCCTTATTTTGATGTAAACACAAACAACTTGATAGATTCAGCGAATGCTCATTGCCGAATTAAATCTAATATTTTTAAATAGTCATTCGTCTTTATTTGTTTACACCAAAAATATATCCAGAATTATTAAGAATGTCAATTATGATTGCAAAACATAAAAGTAATAACTGAGTAACTTTTTTACATAAGTGTTTAGTTTTATTTTTTTAATATACTTACCTATCTGTGAACATTTTTACATGCCATATTTCTATTATAGGTATATAATGGTAATATAATAAATAACCAAAAGTAACTATTAAAATAAACAAAAAATATTCGATTTTTGTTAGCAAAACTAAGTTTATGCGTGATCCACTCAACAGCAACCTCTAGGGATTGATAAAATAAGCTTATGAACGCCCTAAGAGATTCGAGGAATCTATTGATATAACTTTTATCAAAACGGTTCAATAATTGTTGTGTTTATAGAGGACAGATAAACAAAGAAAAAATCATTTTTATATAAGTTTATATATAGATTAAATCTACATAAATAATATTATAATATTATAATAAGAACAACTACATGTTTAAGCTATAGCCCTGGTTTGGGTTAGAATCTCCTCCCACAGCCGCCCCATATGCTAAACATATGATATGTGTAGTTTTTAATGATTCAAACTTTTAAGTGCATATTATAGTATTGCAGATATGTCATCCCAATTTATTTTTTCTATTTGCTGCATCAGAAATAGATGTATGTTTTACTTTTATTCAGCTAATAGTAGAGTAGCAAGTTATCTTTAAAATGAAACTGATTAAAAAAACTTTTTAGCAAATTCAGAAAAGAATGTTTTATTTATTAATTTAATACAGACTATTTATTTTGATTCATATTAATATTTTATATCAAAACAGAAATTAAATAAATACATTAGTTCTTATTTTAAATTTAAAAGCGATTGATTGATTGATGTTTTTCGTGTTAGTTAAATATTTTAACTATTTCAATGGAAAAATGCAAGCATATTATTTTAGTAGTCTTTAGTTATATTTCAGCCCCTATTCATAATATGTCATATATAATTTATTATTCATAAACATTATACTTGTATTCTCGGGAATTACATCAATCGCCTAACATAATAGGTATACAATATATACTATGTATGATTTCATATCTTTTTTTCGTATTGAAGTTATATTATGTTAGATTTATTCTCTGCTCTCTCATTATTTTACTGTCAATAATCAGTATTGTATATATTTTAATTTATACCTACTAAACGTGCTATTATATTCTTGTTTTTACCTATCGACTATACTGACTAGTACAGAATCAACTTATAACGGTTGGTGTATAATCTACACGCATGTAACATCAACTGTTTGAATTATTATTAATTTTACTGCTAAAAATACGTATCACCATAATCGGTATTGCTGCAGGATTCAATCGAAATATACTTAAACTTATATTAAATTATTATACACTCATATATATGTAAAGCCATATATGGAATTAAAACGTTCATTGCAGAGAGTTGCAACCAGTACATCGATAGCTGCAGCTATATAAAAATATGGTGGTTAGTCACCAAAACGAAAATGATACCAGACACACTAAGTTGTAGAAAACTGCTTGTTTAGTGATAAATGTAGGAGCAAACATTTTGGTAGAGAGGTTTAACATTGAATAATTACCAAAACGATTTTCAATACACAGTTTGTTTTAGGAACCTCCACGAAAACTCGTTTATTATCTGTGGCCAAATCAATAATAATATTTTATTAACTACATGGTAACAAAATTTAAATGAAAAATAATCTTGATTACATACATACAATTGTTGTATAATAAAATTGTCCATATCTCCTATTAGACGAATGACGATATAGACGATGCGGTTGTACGTTGAGGAAAGTAATGCTGCAGCATTTAAATCCATAAAAAAATATCCACCCTCCCCCCGTTACGATGTTACTCACATGTCAAATACGTCCCTGCTTATACGGTGTGTCTATTTAACATTTACGAATGGGGAGGTAGGTGCAAAGCTCACTTAAGCGCGCTTTCAGTGCGTGGTGAGTGATATATAGGTAGTCACTATAATAATATATAGCATGTGGTCATTTCTAAAGGTGAAAAAATACTTCCTCAATACAGAAAATGCCTATAGTGTGTTCTTTGTAAAAAAAATGTTTGAAGTAATAATGTAATTTTTGTTTTGTTGGATGTATTTTTACCAATATTTATTTTTGTTGTTATTCTAGTGTAATCGGGAAACAGATACTATAATAATATATCATTGTAAGCTATTGACTGCTGTATACAGTAACAGTTTTAAAATGGTTCGTCATGTCAAAAAACAGATGTTTTTTTTATTTCATATTAGTCTGGCTGACACTGATAACAAGACAACAAGTGTTATCGCTAATAATGACATTTTAATGCTGGTGTATGGATGGCTGGATATAACGCAGATGAGAATAGAATGTGGTTCACATAGTATAACCTATTTCATTTTTGAATTGCAGTATTGACAATGTCCAGAATATAAAAAAATATAATTCAACTATACTTACATAAAATATTATATTAGTTTGTCAATTGTCAACAAATATATTGGTTGTAATTATAATAGGTACCTTCAACTAAATGTTAGCTCAACCAACTGTTTGTTGATTGTATACAGTTTTTTGTTTCAAAAACCTTCGTTCAAATCAACAAAGTTTGTGTTGTTGATTTAATGGTGATTTGATGAGTTCAGAATACCTATTAATTTTGTTAAAACAACAACCCGAATACCTACGTAGTACGTATTCACGTTCTAGGTGAAAATAAATATGCCTTTTCGTGAATCGTCAAATATAACAACCAATATAAATACTTTTACGAATACCATAATAAGTAATAACTAATATAGAGTAGGTAGTTAAAAATTAGGAAAAGTAAAATAAATACTTATAATAGCACTGTAATAAATTATGTTTGTATATTTTTTGAATTTTACATTGCTGAATAACAACTACCAGTTAGTTTGACTGACATAAACTATATATGTGTTTAATTATTATAATTTAAATTAGTAGTCCTTGCTTCTAAGAGTATATTTTCCGTGGAAAATAAAATATCATACATGGGCGAAAAGGTCAATAAAAATATGAAATAGGTTGAAATTATACTTAAAAGTCATTACTGCATTTTTTAATTTCATAAACGGGTTAGTCCTTTGTTATATTGACTTCGTTATTTCTGCAATGAAAAAAACTTATACCCACATTGTACGTGTCAATTAAATTGTACTTGCACTACACGCACACACTAATTATATAGTTTGTATATATTATTCTCTCTGTTTAATGTTTACTTAAAATTTTTTGAATTCGATTTGCTGAAACGGGTCAATCTTAAACATAATCATATTATATTGTTTGTTTTTCGGAACACGAAAAAATCTATTCGTTTAGACCATAATATGGGAAGGCACATCACATATTCGGAAATATAGGTTTTATGTGTGTAAATCGGTGAAACGCACAATTATATGTTTTTTAGATATACCTATACAGAGGTTTACTCTTTTTACTGCGGTCAATTTCAGTTTGAATTTGTAAAGCACTAACCTCGAAGACGATAAGTCGGATATAGAAAATCGATCGTTATGTATAGTGACGTCACGGGTAATCAATTAGTAGAGTACTTTTGTCGTTGCAGCTATTATCGTACACAGGAAACCATAGTCAAATGACGGAACCGGATTGAAATGGGAAAAAGCGAGATATCTGTTATTTTCGGTCCGACCTAGTATATACACACACTATATTATCGCCGGTCAATTGTTTTCGTCCGACGCGAAGCATATAAATGTTAACTGCATCATTTTTGCAACCTATATATATATATACACATCATCTATCCAGCTCGGAGCACACGTGCAGATGACTGCGCTGACCGGTCCACGCTTTGAGAGAGGTCCCCCGAGATTATATACCTATCTGCTATCACGGTGGCTCCAATACAGCCCGGTCATTCTGGCCTCTTGTAACTAAATGTATAGAAATTTCTACCCGTATACGAAGTACCTCCTATAAATGAATTCCTACGTTTTGGAGCCGCTCGCAATTTCGTATAGTAAAATCGATAAGCCTACAGCCTTTTCAATCGACAGTTTTCGCGTGTGCACATAATATAGTATACGTATATATCCAATAACACGGTGTAGCTATTAAATATCCATGTTCCATATTTGTGAAATTAAATCAATTTTCATACCTAAATTACATTTCGTCATAAAAACACAGACGTATCGTATCCGTACGAAAGAGATTGACGGAATAACGATAATTCAGTTTTCCTATATAATATTATATATTATTATATTACATTACTATATTATGTATATTGTGTATACTTCTCAAAAAGTTTTGCAGTTGATTGGCCACCGTCCTCGGAAGAAAGTTTGAAAAACCCGCATAATTTGTAAGATCGTACAGTAAGTAAACATAATGTTTCCAGTGGCTGTTTTTATTCAAATTTGTATAACAATACTAACCTACTGTTAATAATTGCCATAAATGGTTTTTTTTTTTTAATATTTATATATTAAAAACAATTAACCAAGTCCCAAAGGAAAGGATCGCCCCCTCTCCTTAAAACAACCACAGTGGGTATCTGTTATGTACATTATCATTCGGTCTACAAGTTCAGAGTGCCTGTTTGATGTAGCCGGCGACCACCACAACGAATTTTTTTCAGATAGAGATTTTGCTTGAGTGGTTTGTAAAATGAATAGAAAAACACACTCCGTATTATAAAAAAAATAGTTTTGTTACATACTTATATATATATATATTGTATACATTGTATAGGAAATCTACGAAATCGCGCATTAATCAACAAAACAGTTTTCGTATATACACCTACGCACTATAAAGTCCATACAGAGCGAATTTTCGCAGGTAAGTACCTACTGTATTCTGTAACAGTTCCTATATTTAATAATTCAAATCTTATTTTATTTTATATTGTTGGATGTTCACGGGGTTTCTGTAGGAATAATGCATAATCCCAAAACACTGAACGAGATACAGCACGAGCGACAATGGAAACAGTAAATTGTAACTTCTAATGGAGAAAAAAAAATCATCAAGAATGTGTGCCAGGGGTTGAATACGGGAACAATAAAGTCCTGCGGAAGCGCGAGTCTTTATAAACATGAATCTTTCTCTCTATATATATGACTCTCGCCTCTCTCTCTCATACACACACACACACTACGAGTGATTTCCAGAGAACTCGCTTGTAAATATATGCTGGTGCCTATTTAACCTTAACTATTCCGCATGTCCTTTTTTTCGTTTACACAAATGTCAACCGAATCGGAGCTGATTTATTTGGACACGTCGATTTCTCCTCGCTCGTATTGTATACCCGAAGTTTGGGCCTAAGCCGATTAAGAATAATAATAACAATAAATAAACGACCCATTGAACGCATTTATATATAATATACTCATATAACTATATACACATTATATTGTATATTATATGTGGGCACTCCCTGTTCGTCTTTATTTCTGTATTTTTTTCGCTATACATCCGCGCGCGTCAACTCGAGTCGTACATTATGTGCATTATAAATAATATATATATATCCACAGTTTTGTGTTTAAAGTGAGAAATCTCCCTTTGAAACTCGCTCGCACCACATGTGTGGCCGTGGCGGGACACACACGCTCGCATGTATAATATATATATATATATATACAGCACGAGAGAAACGATGGACAACGAATTCAATACATATATATATATATATTATTGTAATAATATACTGCGCAGTACTCGTACATACGTTGTCGTTTCTCCACGGTGCGGATTATGTATACCGCGGTTGCAGTCGTAGATCATCAAGCATATAATAGAAACAACCAACCGACGACAAAAAAAAAAAAAAGGTCACGATAACTATATATGTGTCAGAACGTCGTCGGTTCCGAGATCCAGAGATAAATACGTAATATATAGCCTATACACGAATTTATATAACATATTATATGGTGCAGTGTAGGTACCTGCAGAGGGCCTCGAGTCGCCGACTTGCCGCTGCGAGAGACCCGATTATTATTTCCACAAAAGGCGTAGGGCATGACGAATCCCGCTCCAAAACTGCTTGTGTGCGAGGGGTGCGGCTTACGTGTCTTAGAAATGACGACTGGGATTAGGTTTATTGGAAATCGCGGGCGAAGCGTATCGCGGCGGTGCCGTTCGGTAACCGGCGAAATCGTGTTTATAAGGCAGTGACGCTATAATATATGTATATATATATATATAGGTACCTGTACAGTTAAAATACATATAAATACGTGCGTACTATATAACACAATAAACTGCACAGTTTTTCGCGTTTAAAACGAAGACCAATAACAATATACATATACATTATGTATAGCGCTTAACAGTATACATATACACCGTATATAGTAGGTGCGCACATTATGTATATTGTGCTGTTCGAGAAGGATAATACATACATACCTATATGTATACGATGACGTCTCTATACCCATACAGAGTTCGGCCTGCAGTATTAATGTGTTAATCGTTCGTGGACAATCGATGGATATATTTATTATAAAACTACATCAATTATTTACCCGAAGTTTCTGTAGTGGTTACACCTTTTCAGAGAGCTCGTCGGACTGTACGCCGTACAAATGAGTCGCAAATAAAGTGCGGGGCGAGTGGATTTCGCGTTATATCTCATCATTGCAATGCAGTTTACCTAAGTCTAAGCAGGGCGGCAGAGTTTAAAACGGCATAGAATACTAAAGGGAGTGCCGTAATGTCAATAATATTTTGGGTGTTTCATGCGTAATAATGCAAGGTACAAACATCAAATTTAAATGATAGGTACCTATATTCTTATTTCTAGAAATGCGTTAATTTTATTACGTTGTAGTAAATTTTGGTAGGTGACGTTCCTTGTGTTTGTTAGTTATTACCCCATAATATATTAATACAATTTAATTTCTCATTTTTTTAAACCAATCTTTAGCACCAATGTCTCCAGAATTTAAATTGTGTAAATAATGAATAATGATACCAAAACAAAATATTTAATCCTAAGTAAAAAAGTATGTTTTTGAAATAATACAATGTACAAATAAATAATAATATAATAGAAACACGGAATAAATATTATTCAATTTAATTTAAAGTATATATTATATATATTATACCTATTGATGACAAACATTGTATAAAATACCAAGTGCGAAAATAAAATAACTAAATAGGTACTTCGTAATCTGTATAATAACATTTTTACCAATCTGATTTTTTAATATAACTTAAGACTAAAATAATTTCATTACTAATGTTTTTCTTTCTGCAATTTTCAATGCATGAAATTATTTTGATTCAACTCTAATGCTCGAGCAGCGTACCTTTTCAAGAAAATGTTAAAGATTTCAGAAGTAGGGGACCCTCTGCGTCCTTTGCAACACCTCTCAACTATGACCCATTAGTGTATAATATATAAGTACACATATATAATATGATATTGTTATATAATAATATAATACATATAGTTATGCCTAATACACTACGACTACATAATATTTAATAATAATATATGTTATGTTGAGACTTGGGTTATATTATCTACTTATAATTGACCTCGTCGAGTTATTATATAAATATATCAGGCATTCCTCTCGCCAAATCGCTCAACTCAATCATAAATTATGCGTACACTGAATGTAAAACTTTCGGAGTAAATAAAGCCCGTATTCCGAGAAAAATCACCATCCCAACATTAGATATACGCATTTAAAATTTTAAATAGCTGGATTTTTGGACGTCTCGCATTCTTGCGTCCCGACGATTTATCGACTTTTCTCGTGTTGTTTTATATTCGAATAATTTCTTATGACGTTTTACTTTATTTGTGAGCGAACTGATACCTACAATACTGTCTCTGGTGTAGTGGCGTTGAATACAATTTCAACAATTTTAATGTCGCCATGGCACATAAATCCACTTATACCTGCAGCTGTAATATACATATTACCTGAGGGCTACAGCAGCAGTCTTGCGGAGTTTCGTTTCGGTTCACAGCTCGGGAAATCCTCGGAACGGCTCGTGGGCAGGATTCCATAAAATTTGTATTTTGTTTTCGTGCACCATATAATACCTATATATACGGTCATCGATTAATTAAACCTATTCCGTATTCCTCGACTGTGTATAGTTTGTACACGGGCGCCGTTTTAAGGAACACATAATAATATAATATTTAAATTCACCGAGTCGGAAAACGATACTGGAGTTCTGAGTAAAACGGCTAGAAATGACTTTGAACCGTTTACAACGCTGTCGGCAACAAAGATATGATAAACACACAATAATAATAATATAATAACTACGACTAACCTATATATACGCCGTACAAATCTGCAGTACATTGTACATGTAACTATGAAAGCATATAGCTAAACTATCATAAAGAAAATTTTTCGTGTGCCACGTTGCACAATTTGTCGACATCACACTGGGTCATTTTTATATTCTGTTTCAACTTTGAACATGGAATGATGTAGCTTAAATTATTTTAGCCCTAGCGATTCATTTCTTTCGAATACAAAATATAAATCACTAAATGTATAAGCCTGCGAAGCGGTTGCAAAAAAGAAATTTCGTGTCTTATGAATGAGCAGATGACATTGATGCACAAAGCTCGATTTTATTATTACCTAATTTGAAAATGATTATCAATATAAGATGTTTCAATTTCCCTACATTAAACAATAAGTGTAAATATATTTACTAGTTGTACACGATATATGTAAAACTCTAAACCAATACATAAATAACCCATTTTCAAATTTGAATAATAACTAGGCCAGGGAATGTAATAAACTAAAAATGCACTTCATTTTTTTTATTTCAAATAAGTTTGAACGAAAAAATAATACAAATTTATTCACACATGTTTGGTGCATGAGGAATAAGAATAATGTGAATACTGACGAGTGGCGGGTACCGTCACAAATCAATATCGATTTCATAGTTTCTAGACACATTATTGAGCGTTGGATTACTTGGATTAAAGTGATTCAAAATATTAATACCGATTTCGACATCACACGTTAAACTACTACTTTCTGATTCATAAATAATAATGTATTCTGTTATTTGTATTATATACCTAATTATATAAAACCTTATTATCACATACAAATCTTTTAAAAATTCCGATTTAAAGTATAAATGCCCAAAAAATGAGCTTAAAATAGAAACTTCTTATTTTCATTCAAAAATACATACAATGGGTAATGCAAAACAAAACATGTATAGCATATTAAGATTGTTTCGGAAAACAATACAAAGTGCATCGAAACCCTAGCCCTATAAAGGTATACTAATAACTATAGGAAAGTAGGTGGTTGAATAAAAACTACTCCGCAATACAAAAAAAAAAATTATAAAAACAAAAACAAAAATAAAAACTTTAAGTCTATTGACGATCTGAACTATAAATTAATCGGCCGATAACAAATAAACAAGTATATGCCACACTGCTGTGCAGACACGTTTGTGAACATTAATCCCGCGGAACTGCGGGGTTACTTGTTTCGAAATAAAACAAATTTTACACGTTTTTTATGTGCACGCCGCGCTTGACATTGTAATTAATGACATTGTCTAGCTGCAACTTGAAGTTTTTTATCTGATATGGTTTATTCCACTTAATTCCGCGTATAGCCTCTATTTGAGAAATAAATACGTGGAAGGTGGTGGCGGTGAGCTAAAAAAACATTTTATTTACACGTGAACCAAGTACATAAAATAATATGAATTCAGCAGCTGAATGCCAAACTGTGCATACGTGGTTTATATACCATAAATAACAAAATCTGGTTTTATCGATATTTTAACCTATATATTATACCATCGTTATACATGATATTATAATATCTATAATGTTTTAATTATTATGTAAAGTACATTCATCGGTATTATTGGTTTAAACTTAAAATTTCATAATATTAGAATATGCTCAAAATATGTCTCTGCTCAAATTGCAGACAATTTGCCAACTATAGTTGTTGTACCGGTACGACATTTTTTGGATGTATCAGTTGGTAAATTAATATAGAACATCAAAGTTTTCAACGGAAATCCTTGTACCTACAATATTATAGAGGTTATAATCCAAGAGTCAAAATTTGTGTTTGCTTGCGTCCTGATTGATGTCACCGGTCGTCTCGGTGACAAAACAAAAAATATGCACGCGCATATCAGATATTATATATTATTTTGATTTGTATACAGTTTTCGCAATATATCATCCTGCAGATCAGTAGATATATTGCGAAAACAAAAAAATAAACAGTAGCCGGCACTTGTTAACATCGGGAGTGATGAATGTGTGAAATTCTGTTTTTTACATTAATAATATAATATTTTGTAATAAATGCTTACGATTGTGATAAAATAATATAATAAAATCGAGTAAATAACTATCAATACAAGCACCGAACATTATTATATTATTACCGCTCGCAGAGATTTCTGCAGATTGGTGACGGAATAATGGTCGGTTCGGTTTCCGGGGAGTCGGCAGAGTCTGGACGATAATAGCGCGTGTTCCGTCGTCGTTTTTTTACGCATCGTCCAACGTCCGCCAATCGACGGTCGGCCGGAAGCGATTATATAAACACTGCAGCACACCTATATTATAACCGCGTGTGTTTCGCTATCGATTGGTATATCTCGCGCTGCCAGGTTAGGAAGTAGACTATATATTATTATTATTATTGTTATTATTATTGTTATTATTATTATCATTATTGTATTGGACATGGACCACATGGTGTACAATATATTATAGCCACACAGGGTATATTTCGATTAGTCAGGCCGTTTGGCGCGTGGTAGGTTTCGAATCCCGCGAATGTATACTATGAATTATGATAATAAATGTATATACCTAATATATTATAAACCGAGAGATTAATATTTGAAAGCCGAGATTAGGTATTTTTAATTTTTTTTTTCGGACGATCATCGTTTTCGTCGATATTTTTCGACTGCCGAAATCGGATATATTATATCGTTATGAAAAAAAAAGCTCGTGTAATATTATACACCTTATATAACACTATGTGTTTAGTTATCATTGCGTCGTAACCAAGTAATTGCTGATGATATTATTAAAATACTATGTATATTAAAATTGATGACAATATACTAAATCAACGTTCGGTATAATCGACTATTATTTCAAATAATATAAATTATAATGAATTTACCTATAGCATTATTATACATAAATATAAGAATATAATCTGAACTATGTAGTCGGGTTTTTCGATATTCTTATCGCAATGTGAGATACAAGCATTTTTAATTTTTTTTAATATATTTCATAATATGTCTAGTAATAACTTACTTTGATAATAAAAATATTATAAGTAACCGATGACATGAGAACATGGATAATACTGTTGTATCATATACCATTAGATAACCAGTAAATTCACTATTATTAACTTTATTCAAAAAAAAAAAAAAAAAATATTTTTATAATAAAAATTGTATCCTTATTATGTAAAACGTGTACAATTACTATGGTAAAAATACCACGCTACCCATGGTAAATATATACAACAGCTGATACGAGCATAGATATCAGACCGTCCTTTTACGAAATTTATCTATAGTATGTATCATTAGCTACAGTTTTTTTTTACGATTGGAAACGTTCGGCTTATAAACTTTAAAGCTACGTCCACACCTAGCAAACATCTGGGGAAACATTGTTTGTCGAACGTTTACCCAACGTTTGTCAAATGTTTATAAAATGTTTGCTGTGTGGTCGCAGCTTAATAGTTATATATACGCCGTGTTTGGTTGTTCTATTTGGTATCTATTATTATTATTATTAAACTATTTTGACGAAACTTTGAATAATTTAGATATGTGATTTTTACTCTGTACAACTTCTAAATACACACCACATTGAGTCACAATTATAATTATTATATTATATTATATTTAAATTCGTTATTGTATCAAATGAACGGAATAAAATTATGTTACCACAAATTGGATTTTGATTGCTTTGGTTATAAAGTGTGTGAGTATATAACATGTATGTTTATATGTATATAATATATTAAAAAATAGGATTATTTTAAATGCCAACGTTTTATTATGGCGTGATCACACTTTGCAAAAGTTTGATGTTTTCATACTGTGAGGTATTTTTAACATTGTGCAGGTGTACCTACAACCCTATATATATATATTATAGAACTTCAAAATTTCAAAGCTGTTCATGATATGCGTCAACAATATTTTGGCATTAATATTACAACATTTTTAATGTTGTTCACAATTATTATATAATATAATATACCTAATATAGCATGATAATTATTTTTCGTTTCAAATTTTAGGTGATATTTCTCGGAGCTGTGAACGTGCGTTTTGAAGTGTAGTATCAACAAAGGCATAATTACACGGTGTGTACACCTTACTGCAGCGTCCTCTTAATTGCCAAGTACATTATTACCTTTACCCATAAAAGATGACAAACAAAATTACTTTCAGACCTTTATGTTTTTTTAAATTCAACACAACAGAAGGTTAGGCCATGTAGGTGCTGCTTGTACCAGTGCTATAAGACCTCGTTACTACCCACCATATATAAGCGTCAAAAATGTTATCGGTTTATAAATTATACGCATAAATATACATAATAATATACAATGCGATAAAAAGTCGTTTACGAATAAATACAATAATAATTCATCCATGAGAGCTTATTCAATATAATTTTAAAAATATTTTCAATAGAATTTCAAAATATATCTTTAAAATTTAAATGAATGTTAAAACCGTATGATATTATTATAATACATTTTAATTGAAGTGATCGTTTATTCAGAGTTTTATTTTCGCAGGCAAAATAAACATTATTTACTGTACTAAATAAAGCTTAAAAAATGATCAGCTTGTGCATAAGGTTTAGACAAGATTGGGAGGCGCCAAGTATACTACCTTCGATTTTAAGAGAATTATATTATCGTCAACGAAGTTTAAATACTTTACACCCAAACAAAACAAATATATTTATGTAAATCGAAGCTTATTTTCACATTTTTGCACTAACTAGTACTAACAGTAGAAACTAAACTTATTTACTCATAAAACTACAGTATTTTTCAACTCGGTGAAGAATAAAAACGATTTCGCCTTGTTCGAAAGTATTAAAAATAAACGTTAAATATGTTTACCTTAGTCCTACGCACGAGCAATAAAGATATAGTAGAAAAGGAAAATAAAAATAATGAAATGTATTTATTTAATTTAATTTCCTTGCAAACAAATTATAATATACTAGACCTCACTGTGAAATACATGCGTGGAGGCCCTAATATATACTAATGTATGTATACTGTGATTGAATGTAAAAAAGACTCATTAAAAGGGACTGCTGGCATTTAAACGTCGGCGTACTTTTATTGGGTCTTAGCTGACCGCGTTTTCCATATCGCGGTCGAAAAATCATGGCTTTCTGATACTTTTTCCATCGAAAAGCGGAAACCGTATCCGTTTTCTTCCCTCGATATTTTATTGGAAACGATACTGCGGCGACACGAATAGCTTTTAAAAAAAAAAACGCAAGAAATGTCGCAAATGGCAATAAATAATAATCCGACTGGAATTCGGTTTGGTCGCTGTATTATGAAGTATAAGCACATAACATTTTATTTCGTCCAAACGACGCTACGCCATGACTTTAATATTACTATTATTATTATTATTATCATCATTATTATTATTTTAAATTACACACACACACACACGCCGACACAATTGCTCGTACAGGCCAGTCCGGCTTTACACGCGTAACACTGGGAATGAAACGAAACGCAATTTCCCCGCGTCAATAACGATAATAATTATCGTTGTTATCGTGTTTTTACGTTATTAATATTTCCACTTGTTGCGTGTTTTTCGTACTAATTTTTTTCATTTCACGTTTTCCGCCAACGACGACCACGGCGGCGATTCCTCGCGCGATATATCATACGGACATAATAATATTATTATTATTATTATAATATACATCCAACCTACGTTACTACTAACGGAGTGAATTTTGTTTCGAAATTCCAAAGTGATGGCGATGGGGGACACGTGGAGCTTCTAATATATACGTATATACTATACAGTATGTACTATTATCGTTATACTGCAGTCGTCCTCCTCCAATAACAGCAGCACCAACAACAACAATAACAACAACAACAACAACAACAACAACAACAACAACAACAATAATAAATTATGGTAGCGTTTATCATCGATTAACGGGTCAAGGGAGGGGAGGCGAATACCTTCCCCGCACCAATCGTACCCTTTACACACACCTCCACGTACACAACAATAACATGTGTATAATTATAATACTCGCAAGCGCACACAAACACACACACTCACACACACCCTCACGCACACGCACAACCCGTCCACGACGTTATTGGTGATTAGATATTTTTATTACACTGCACACAGCCCTGACTCACTCGCACGCACATTTCCATCGGATTATCCGTCGGCGGCGGCGGCGTCGGCGTCGGCGTCGGGCCGTCGGGTTGGCGCGGCGGGAGGGAAGGAAGTCGCGCACGCATAATATTATTATTATACACAGTGTTATTATTATAATATTATATAATATTGTTATTATATATCGCGCGCTGCCTCTGCCCGCGGGGGTAGTACATGACGTGTCTGTAACGAAAGAGCAATAATAATAATAATAATAATAATAATAATAACGCGTTTCCCGAAACCGTATATATATAAATATATATGTACGAGCGTCGTAATAACACTCGTGTTGAATTGAATGTGTGCGTGGAGAGAAAAAAAAATTCTATCTGCCCCGCGTGCACGCGGCCGTGGCTGCGGCGGCGGCGGACACGGTTTTCCTTTTGTAGCCGAGCTGAATTTCCAACGACGACGACGACGACGCACGCATAATACGTATGTGAAAAAAAATAAAAAATAACAACAACAATAATAATAAAACGCAGACGGCGGCTCGGCCGTGGCCGTATAATATAATAATAATAATAATTATTATTATTATTATCGGTGCCACCGGAATCGTCGTCGGCAGTTGTGCGCCGCACAAAGCCTCTCCTCCTCCTGCAATCGTCCACCGCCACCGCCGCATCCCGCCCCGGCTGTTCCCCTCCGTCAACGGTCCTCTCCGTCGCAGTCCGCGGCGACGTCGCCGCTTTCGTCCGTCCTCGCGTACGACTCCGTCGCACACGGCCGTCGCCGGTCGATTCCCTCGGCGGGGCAATTAACCCTTTGATTCGACGAGCGGTTAATCATATTATTATTATACGCAGAGTAAGACCGACATGTCGTACATACATATATATATGACTGCTCGGTCGTCGGATTATTATTATATCGGGTCACGAACGTTCGTCGTCGTCGGCCGCGAGTCGCGAAGGCGGCGGCGTCTAATTAGCCGGCGATATTTATCCACAGCCGCCTCCTCGGCTTATATACATATATTATTATATATATGCATATAATGTGTACGCTGTACGCACACAAGCCGTAAACGCACACGCATCACGCAGTTCGGTCGAACGGCACGGAACGACGCGACGGCGGGGCAGAGGGTGTCCCCCTTGACGGCGACCGAACGAGCACGCACGCACACGCACGCACTTGGCCGTCGTCGACGACGCCGTCGTTTTCACCACCACCGACGCCACCGCCCGTCGTCGACGCGTCCGCCGCCCGCCAACGACGACGACGACGACGAGGTCTAGCGGCCGGGTCACGGGTACCGCGCGCGCGTGTGTGTGTTTTTTCCCATTTTTTTTTTTTTTTGCGTCGTCGGCGACGACGGCGATATAAGTCGTCGTGGCCGGGGAAAGGGGTATAGAGGATCGTTCGGTGGCGGTCCCGCGTGTACGACGGCGAGCGCGGGGCGTGTGTGTGTGTGTGTGCATGTGTGCGTGCGCGCCGTGCGGTGTCGTCCGGAGGAGGAGAAGGTAATGTGCCGCCGCCGACTGCTGTGCGCGAAATAATCGTCGTCGCATTATTATACAACGTCAGCAGCGTCGGCGATGGCGGCAGGAGCAGCAGCGAACCGTGCGCGTTGTTATGCGCGAGGGCCGTGGGGAGCAGCGGACGGACACGGTGTTTGGCCGACCGTTAATTTGGAAAGCACATTATTACGCGTATAATAATAATAATAATGTATACGATGCACACGGCGGTCATGTGCATACATTACTCGCGTTCGCGTCTGCGGCCCGGACGGGGAAGGTTTGTTTCGGCCGACTGCTGTCGCTTCTGGTGCCGCCGCCGCCGCCGCGCGACCGCGATATGAGGTTTCTGCGGGAAAACGCGGGACGGCGACGAGACGCGGACGACTGTGCGACGCGGACGTGACACGGATCGCCGCCGTCCCTGGCGAAACGCCGCGCGGTAAAAGGGCGGCGGTGGGCTCTTGGTCAGAGAGACGTCACCCGGTAACACAACACCGTTGTTTCCGCCGCCGCGCACCATTGTTCATCCTGTCGGGTCGCCGCCGGCGGATGTTAAAACGATCGGTCGGTCGGCGGTGAAGGCAGTTGCGACGGCGGCGGAGGCACAGCGGTTGCGACGGGCCGGCGGCGGCGGCGGAGGAGGACGAGGCGCGGTGGCGGTGCCGGCAATGACGATGACGATGATGATGGCGATGACGATGACGGCGGTCGAACGACCCTCGCGCGCGCGAGTCACGCCACACTATACGGCGGTTCCCAATACGTTTTCCACGCACACACGTGCATATATATATATATATATATGTATAAATATATAATGGGTACACACTGGCATGTACACGCACGCACACCCGCATGCACAAATAACTTGGCCGTGACCACCGCCGCCGACGCCGCCAGTCGTGTGTACCCCCCGCCGCCACCGTCCACGTTTTCATAATAACTACGACGCCGCTCGGGTTTTTATTATTATTATTATTATTATTATTATATATAATATATATATATTTTTTTTTGCCGCAGCCGTCGCCGCCGCCGCCGACCCTCCTATATAATAATAATAATAATAATGCGTATATACCGCGACCGCGCGGCAGAGTAATAACGATAATAATGATAAAAAATATAAAAAAAACCACGACGACGAGAAAAAAACAGGCAGATACGACGACGCAGCAGCCGCGCGTACTACACTCTCGCGATAACGCGAAACGAAATAAATAAATAATAATAATAATAAAGAAAAAACAGTGGCCGAAAAACTGCGACGGCGAAAACCCGACCACGGTCGTATATTACACACGCGCGCCGCAGCGAGAGAGCGAGACGGACGCGACGCGCGTACAACAACAACCTTGAAAAACGGCGGAGCGGCTCGCGCGCATAGCGCCGCCGGTCGTTGATTTTTTTATAATATTTTTTCTGCCGCGCGACCGAGTTTGGACCGTCTCTCCGTCGCTCTCGCTCGCTCGCCGACGACGACGACGACGACGACGTCGACGGTTCTTTTCGCTTCGTTCCTATATAATAATATATAATATATATGATTATTATTACTATTATTTTTTATTTATCCGTACCGCAGCTCTTTTCCTTTTTGCGCGCATCGTCGTCCCGCCGCCGCCGTCACGCGGAATTATTATCGTGTGCAGCCGGCAGAAGCGGTTTTATTTTTTTATGACGTTTTCTCTCACTCACTCGCTCACTCTCTCTCTCTCTCTCCTCTCTCTTCTTTTATGATTGATAACGTGACAGCACTGCCGCCGTCGTGCGTGTATGCACGCGCGATCGTGTGTATGTGTGTGTGCGTGTGCGTGTGCGTGTGCGTGAGTGTGCGTGTGCGTGGTACGTCGTCGTTGTCGTCGACGGACGCGGGTGCCGCCGGCGGCCGTCGCTGCGTGTGTGTGTTGCGAATTTAGACGATATAATAACGTTTTTTTCTATCGCCCCTCTCCGCCACCGCTCTACTTTACGGTTTCCCGAGAATTTTGCCGGCGAAAAGTAACGCGGAGATAAGTCTCTTCGGGCCACCGTATTTTTTTTCTTCTCTCTTTTTTTTTTTTTCTATCGACTCGTACTCTATACGCTTGCACACACACACACACACACAGAGGGACACAGACACAATAAATACGTATACGTATATAATAATAATATACTCACTGCTCGAGTGCAGTTCGGCCGTCGCTATATTATACGCGCGTATTTACTATTTATATATTATACATATCATATATATAGACGATTGTCTGCATATATACGCGACTATTTATACGCGTGTACATACACGTATATATGCATACGGCCCGAACACGTATATAATATGTAATATACGTCCGCGAGGATACGCATATATTATATATATATAGTGTGTATACGTGTGCGTACGAGTGTCTCTTGTGCGGCGTGTTTTTTTTTATTTATTTATTTTATTTTTTTTATTTGCATTGCACGTCCGACGCAATACGAATTCCGCGTGTATTTTAGGCGTGTTCGCGCGGCCGATACGAAACGGATACGCGCCGCGCGCGCACCACACTGCACGCTCGTACGCCGCCGCCGCGGAACGACCGAATTACCATAATATTATATATTGTTATTATTGTTGTTATTTCGCGAAATACGGTACACCCGACTCCGGGGTCGCACGCACACGCGCGGCTGCATCGACACGTCGCGGTCGCCGTTGTAGTGCGCAATATTTAAAAATATTAAATTTGTACACACGAGCTCGGAGAGGCGTATGAAAATAATATCATCGCGCCCACGACCCATCACAGATATTATGATATTAATGTTTAATGCGACTATATGGACAGCCGGCTTGATTTCAATGTCGAAGTCGGGCGTGCTAAACGGTTCTGATCGAAGAAGTCCGTAGTCGCACTTTAGTCATTGACAATCGAATAAATTGTGATAACATGACTATAATACCAAAATAAACACTTTGGATTCTGTACCCACACATTGTTATTAGTTTGTTATCAACGACGGAACAGTTGACCTTCGACGGATCTCTTTGATAGTCTCTTTGGTGCCATTTTCCGGACCGCAAAACTGCATTTACACGCGTGCGGTCATAGAGGAAGTAGTCGGCTATAATCTAGTCAACAGTCGTACATGATATAAAAATAATTTAATATTATTTCTATACTGTTTAAACACCACGCTCTTACGAAACGTCGACCACATTTCGGCGTGCGCGGAGACGACGACGCCGTTCTTTAGGGCCGATCGGTTGTCACAGCGGTGGTCGACGACCGTTTTTCTCCGCTCGTGCGAGCATACGAGCTGCACACGACGCTCAACAAATGTATATTATATAGGTTCATGTCCGATCCAATTAAAATTTTTTTTCAAAAATGACCGTACAATATCCCCCGGCTTTGCACCGCACACGTCGGTAACGTTTTCCGCCGACTCTCGTCGACGTTTCCGCGACCGGTCGCGCGTAATCATTTACTACTATTGTGTCGAAGATCAACAGACGCTGTCTAGAGGACAAGCGACGTTTATTAAAATTGATTTTTCATTTTTTTACAAACAATTTTTATCAACACTTTATTTTTATTTGGTCATAAGTTATAGTTACACGAAAATATAATAAGTCCATCAGGTAAATTATGTAAAAAAAACAATTTAAGACGCATAATCTGCACCAAACTTTTTAAATAAACGTATTCAAATGTCTTTGCCCATGTTCATGTAAATATTAAAATCGAAAGCCAATCAATAATGTTTATTTATATAAAGGACGTACAAATAGGAAATAAGCGTTAAACGAACAAAAAGTTAGTACGTGAAAAAAGTTATGACTCGTCAAAAATATTTTAAAAAAATAATATTAAAATCACAACAAAATGTTTTTCACGAAAAAGTGCACTCTACTGAAAACTTCGAAAAATGTTGCTTAGCTGCTTTTGCCGTGTTACCATCGATGTTACTATTATAATGGTATTATATTGTTATAATTATTGTTTATGGCGGCGACGAGACTCGGGCCAGCACCACTTATTACTCCTGCAGCGAACAGACTCGGCGGCGGTCTAGTGTAAAATTAAAAACTCGAAAAGCAGTAGTATAGTGTTGTAGTCTCGCCCGATTGTATACATAATAATAAAATATAAGTTGTACGGCTGTAATGTGCCTATATGTATAATAGCACAGTATTCGAAATGAACTCGGCGAAAAGCGACACGAAGAAAGACATTTTGGAGAGCGACTGTATATACAAGAAAAAAAGTCTTTTCTTTTCTCGGCGTGCGTTCTTTTGTTTGTTTGTTATTGAAATTTAACTTTTTTAATTAAAATAACGTCAGGGGAATCGAGCTACATTTATATTATATTATTATATACGTATTAATTTGATACGAATAAAAAACCAGGTCTTTGAACACTTTTTTTACCTAATAAAATGTTATGAGTACACTTATATATAATTGTACGATTTAAATAATAGGTGCGGATGTGATGAGAACATATTTTATTAATTATAAACACTGCAGTCTATTTGTGATCGGTGGCACATCCAAACATCAAAACGTGAGTTTTGCGTTGAAAACGTAATATTATATAACACTGACTGCAAAAATTTCTCGCGGCGTCGACGTAAGTCCTTCGTACTAACGTATATTATATATTAGGTACATACACCAACACGTATTTCATGAAGTATACAATAATAATTGTTTGGCATCGTCGAACTACTTTTATTTTTATTATCTTATATATATATATATATTACGCAGCGGGTCTTATTCGTTAATCTCGCGTTTATTGGGTGTTACGTAATATAAATCCATATTTCGGTATTTCACCCCTCTATAATACTATAGGTGTATTATATTTTTACGATCACTTTTTTTTATGCTTTACTGCACAAACATCTACAATTTAATAGTTCGATTTAGTTACTCAATATCAAAACAACAAAATCTACAACAAACACATTTTATGATGTCCGTTATAATATTATAGTAGGTAAGTATATATAGCGTATTAGAATGAAATAAAATCTATTACCTATAAGTATTAAATATAATTTATTGTTATGAATAGCATTATTTCTCTGTTGTTTTCGAGCATTGTTTTGTAACAGAAATCGTACATATTTTACAAAATAACATAGTCGTTTAAATGGAATTTGGAACAGGGAACCTAATTGAGCTATAAAATAACCCTAAATGCATCCGATGAGTACACGTCATAACATTATACTAAAATACCGTCTAATGATTGTAATTGTTAATAATGGCTATTGCTATTCTACAGTTTGAGCTATAAAATACGTTTTCAGTAATCATTATATCTTATGGTTTCCGTCGTAAAAAGGTCCATTTAAATCGTGTAGGTACCTATATCTTTACGGAACATAAGAAAAGTACAAAAGGTACCTATAACCTATATAACCTGTATTTCAATCAAAAACAGTAAGTAGGTGCACATATTGAACTGTATTTGGAGAAATTATTTTTCAACATTTTGAAAGCCACTTCAACAAACAACGTTAATGTATGTATATTAACGGAATGCTCAATAATAGCATACGACTATTTAATATTTTATTTTCGTCCATAGTCGGCCATAATATTTTTTAGCTAGTTTTTTTTTAATTCACTGCTCGTAGTATTCGTGCACTGCGCGTATTATATTTTAATGTACGAAGGGTCTGAAGCCGTGTAGAATTCGATTTCCCTCGTGGGCTTTTTCAATTAAAATACCTGCCCATATACAACTTTATATAATCGAAAAACTACCTGATAATATAACGCGATTTAAACGGACCACTAACGGAGACGACGACGACGACACATCAGACAGCCTTTGATTTACTAGTATTTATTTTGTTTTGTATAGTTTACAATAATATCTGGAATTGGGTCACCAGACCGTCGCCTGCAACCGGTTGTATATACCTTGCACGAATTTATGGTCCAGACGGCACTGCAGACGTTTGCTCAGAGTCCACGAAATAACAATTATTATGCGGCTGTTTGGGTCTAATTTATTACAGCGAACGATCACATACGTACATTACATATATACATGTATATATATATATACATATATAAATAAGTACGGGTAATGAAAAAAAGAACCGTGTACCTATTATATGTATGGGTGTATGTATTACACGTGGGTACTTGGAAAGCGACAATAAAAATTGGAGAATCGCGCGCAGAAATATGTTCGATTACAGCAAGAGGCGAAACCTTATATATACAAGGTACATTTATACATATATATTATTATTATGTTATGCGAATGGTTTAACCATCGTGTATTATACCTACCTATACTTGTAATTTACAAATTACACGTTAGCAGATCACATTCCCTGCAGCTTCAGTAAATAATATATAATATATTCGATTTTTACAAAACAAATCGAAATAACGCTATAAGGTATAGTGAACCATCGTCGTGTATGTGTACCGCGATATTGTGTTTAAATGGCCATCGGAATAAGCGAAATAATGACGGCTATACAGTGTACAATACCTACATTATATTATTATATAATACGCACACATACACATCACCACCTATTCATCGTATTATAATAACAAATGGGGGAAAAAATTGAATTGGAAAAAAATGTCCCGTCCCCACGCGTTTGTGTTTGAATGGGAAATTTATTATACGGTGAATGAGAGAGTAATCGATTTTTAAATCGAGCCATCAAGAAGTGATAAAATTACAAAAGGGCCGGGATTAAACACCGAGTAAAATTACAAAAGAGTCGGGATTAAATACCGAGTCGAGTCATTATCGGGACGTTTGGAATCACAATCGATGTTTATTGAGGAAGTCTATAACAATTACGGCTGGTATTTAGGCACTTGTAGGTGTATGTATATTACCCACAGCTTTGCAAACTTGTTTCGCATCACTTCTTAACATCAGACTTCAAAATATAATACTTACCCATGTGGTTTTATATAATCAATTAATAAAATATACTATATAGCGTACTTATAGCTTACCATATATTTCTCTACTATTTTCATTGGTTTTCAACGGATACTTTTGGGACTTATATAAGATCAAAAGTGTGTAGGGATTTCTGTTTCTAAATTCAGTATAAAAGTATTTAAAGTATTTATGATGATGTCCTGCAATATTATAAACATGGTAAAAACAGATTTAGTATTGCTTTTAATGTTCGTGTTAAAATGTTCCCAGGGGTTTTTAAATTCTCACAGTGTAGCAAAGAAGACTCTACTTAAGTGAAGAATCTTTTGGTTTTACAATAATGTATTTTTTCTTTTACTTTGTAAACACTCGTCTCGCGCCGCAATCCGTTCATATTATTGTATATCAAAAGGCACGGTGTTGAAGATTTTCCTAGTTGGTACTTTAAATATGTCAAAATTGCGAATTTCACAGCCCTTTTATGTTCAACCGGATAAACCAGCGTGAAATAGTGTTTTAAATTCAGGAATTTATCTAGGTTTTATATTTTATAGTATACGAAAAGGGTGTGAATAAATATAAAAAAAATGTTGAGTAGGTACCTATATATAACACCAAAACTCATTTGAACCAAATTTGTTTATTGTATATTTTAAATCGCAGTGGATAATTGCAAGTAAAATCCTAAACTTTACTTTTATGATACGAAAAAACTCGCTATACCTTGTCGACATATTGAAATATCTATGCGTACTAGTGTACCTACCTACTGATTTAAAAAGTTTTAAATTCAATTTCAAGGCACTTTTTTCACCTTACTGCAGCAGACTACTGCACCCCCCACGCTATTTTAAAAATTGTATACGTCGTGTGCAATATGAACGTTTTCCTATAAACATTCGGTTTCTGATTTACGCGTAGTATATAATATATATACTTTTGGAGCCAAAACGGTTGGCCCTGCAATTTTCACGGATCTTGCGTCAAACGGTTCAATATATTATACGCAGTGACTCGTGGACGTCTATGCGTCGAACGGTTCAATATATATTGGTGAATCGTGAACGCCAATATCGAGAGAACTGCACAAGACTAAACTGCATCCGTAGGCGTGTTCGCGTCCAAGTAACAAAATCCAAAAAAATCCCAGAGGTGAGGGTACGTCCGCGTGTATACGAAAGGGCTCGCAAAACGGCACCGGGGGGGAGCAGAACGCTGCAGTCACCAGTCGCGGCAAAACCATGTTTACATGGCAACATTCCAGGAATAGGCGTACTAGTATAACCCTATCGTCGACTTGGTTCAAATGCGTTATTGCTTTGGTGAAGTTATATATATATATACAGCGCGCGAATAGCGTTTTCCTATATTTATATATATATATTATATACACTGAACGTCGATATATAGTATTATATGACGCTGTAGGGACGTAACGGTTCGTATATAACGGATATGCATATAAATCGAGCCCGAATTTATATGCATTTGCATATAATGTACATGTGAAATTTTTTTGGTGCACGTTTCGCATATTTTGTTATTTTTTAAGTCTAAAAGGGCGTTTTGGCGTTATTATTCGGTTTCCACTATATATTTAATTTTTTTTTTTTGAACGTGCTGAGGTGCTGTCTTATAACAAAACATAAGTTCTGGTTAACATTTTCCAACCGTTATTATGTTTTGTGATAAAATCGATATGTTAGTTCAATATAGTTTGTGAGTTTTAGATCAAAACGCTCGGTAGCTTTGGAATACCTTGCACATAATATATAATACACCAGGCTATATTGGACATATTATATTGGTGCATTATATTAATAAGTTAAGGGCACTTGGAATTTCTTTATCATAACCTATTTAAATATATTTATCCGATACTTTTTTAAAGCATATTTAAGTATTTTTTTTTAGTGGATATTTTGCTGATTTTTACTTTTTAGTTCGTATAATACATTCGGGTACTTGCTTATAAATAGGTATACTTACAACGTGTGTATTGAGCATAACCGTTCACCGTTGGTCTTTCATCTATTATACGACAGATATACAACTATAATCCATATTATATTATTTTCAATTTACCAGATAACCGTGGTATACCTATCTTTATATTTAAGCATGTTTTCGTAAAGCATCGTGAATCAAGTGCAACTCTGTGATGACGTGCTAGATGATTGTCTGGGCAGGACCACCGTTTGGCTTTCATATCATAGAAGATATGCACTTAGAATTAAATACATAATATTTGATATTGTTTAACAGTATATTACAATATTAGGTATACCCTTACGCTCGCGATCATATTAATATTATATATTATATATGTCCGTGCAGCTACAAAACCATCCCACCCACCATGAATCGATATCTGTGTGATGTGCTAATCGATTACCGATGATATATTTTTGAATCATCTAGCCGTCTAGGTGAGTATAAAAATGGTTTTAATTGAACATTAAAAAACAATAATAAAAAATCTGACTTTGATAGACTATAAAAAACAACCGAATCGACCGAACAAAATTGCCTAAAATATAATACAGCGACACGGTGTAGTGTGTACTATGTATGCAATTGTAAATAACTATTTATAAACGGATCGGTCGGCCATAATATAGTGTTGAAAGTAAATTCATATTAAGATTTATTGTCAAATGATTGCAGCAGTCAGTGGCCCCCATTAATTCAAACACAATATACCATTTATTTAATTGCGAGAAAGGCGCTAGCTATTGTATCGGTATGTCGTATCACTCGTGTGAGTATATTAATGTACACGCGCATAGTATTTTCTACGGCTATATTATACAGTGCAGTGGACTTCCGACTTCGATCAGTTAAATCTGTACACGCGAGCACGATGGTTGACCACATTCATCGCGTATATAATATAAGACGTATAACTGTATCGACGTATCGTTTAGTTTCGTCCATAATATCGTATATATATTTACATTGTACGTAAACAACGCCGCGCCGAACTTAGCTCAAAGTTACATACGAACCCCTTTCAATGTCATGTCATCGCTAAAACAATTCAAACGATCCCATCATATAGAATACACTATAGTTGGTATATCAAGTATATGTCTATTCGACTATACTATAGTAACAACTAACTGTATAAACACTTGAAAATAAGATAAGACAATGCACACTGCAGACTATGTGCCTATGTAAAAAGACTCAAGTTAACCATTTAAATCTGTTGTCAGCACCGACTATCACCCCTCCCTCATTAATAGTGTGCTCGAGTTTCAACATATTATAGGTAGGCACACACACACACACAATAACCGTTTAGTCTCATATATTATATGAATTGGGCAATCTATTTTTATTAATTTCAGTTCGAATTTCCCTTTTGGCAGTCGAGGTTTTTTTGCTCGAATTAATTACTTTATTTATTTAAACGTTTAATTTTATTCAACGCATAATCTTCTCACGTACTAAACAAGTACACAATAACAATTTCAACCTTCTTCAAATATGTAATACTTGCTATCTGCAGTAAAACAACTTAAGTGGCATACTCGCATCATTGTGTCTCGCGTCAGATAAGAGCCAGACATCAGTAAATATGAAATACGGCTGACTAATTGTGGATTACCTACTATGAAGTATGAAGTAGTGAATTATTGCGTCAACAAACTTAGTATCCCAATAAATATCGACGATACCTAGTAGACTCATACCGGGTACCATATATTATATTATTACTTTGAATCAACTTTGCAGCAATTGTATAACTCGTCCGTAATTGCTCTCCTCGACTTAATGTTACGTCCATTAGTCCATATTATACTTAAAATGCTTTCTTTTTGAAAGAAAAGCACATTTTTTATAATATTATATTATGATAATAAATTGTTTTTTAACAATCTAATACTTAAAATCCTATACCAGTTAGTCTTCCAACTCACGTCAAATTAACGCTACTACTACAAACCCCGCTTGGGTTTGGGTTTTTTTTCCTATGGATCAGATTTGCAATAAACACCACCACACCGGATATGTGGACATTCTTTCTAGATATTCAACTCCTATACATTCACCCCCCGTTGGAATGTAACTGTGGCACAATATTACAATTCTCAGAATACATATGAAAATAACATATGAGAAAGGGAACGGTCAAATCCCATAACAAGAGGAAAATGGACTTTATATAATATAGGCACTTTCAACAGTCGGCTGATGTAGTATATTATTTATAAATACCTATAAGGAAAAAAAATTTAAAAAAAATAATCATAAATTGTATTTTGCAATAAAACTGTATGTTTCCAATATTTCCATAGTAGACATTTTTCTTCCCTTATATATACACCTATTTATGTATTACACTGTATTTATTATTTATACGTTATAACTATGATAATGCACGTTAAAAAAAATACGTTTCGTGTTTTATCGTAACACTGAACTAGTAATAAGCGATAACTATTGTTTCCTATATAATATACCACACTAATGGTTTATATATATTTCAGATATTACTGACGAATCGTGTAATTCAATAATAATATCAACACATCGCATAAATAAAATACTTATGGTTTGCTTCGATAATAATGTGGTATAATTTAAATAAAATTAGGTAGATACTTGCAAACAGTATAAACACTACCTATAAAGTATTAAAGTAACCACAGATTGTTAAAAAAAACTCAATATTTTATTTTATGTAATAAACTCGATAAAAAAATATATCATGTTAGTCTGAAAAAGGTAATTGAAAATTAACGTAAACGTAGGTATATACAAATAAAACTGTATGTATATATCATTAAAGCCACGAATTACCGGTTTGAATCTTTCAATTTCATCTGATTCATTTGAAATGTAAATTATTTATTCAACCATTATAAAAAAAAGAGAGAAAGTATTCGGAATAAAAAAATAAATAAATACGAAACGGGCCTTTGAGAAATAAACATTTGCATTTACGCTCACTGTTGAATATATATAATCATAAAATAGTAATTGGCGTACTTATGTCTTATATTTCTCGTATGGAAATTGTATAGGCGTACAGCGAATTAATACACTTATGTCATAAATACATATTATAACATAAATGATTAAATAATAAAAATAAAAACAATCGTATTAACTATGATTCGGTTAAACTGTTATTACATCGACGAGATAATTTTAATATGTATACATATATATAGAACAACATAAGTGAGTATTGACGATACTCAGGTGGCCATAATATATAATAATAAAACATATAATTAATATTGTTGAACGACTTTGATTCGTATTCCATGTATATAGGTATATTATATTAATGATTGCAATATTGTATGTAGCACGTCGTACGACTTTGTGGGCTATACAGAGACTGTATATTATGAGTTATGAATTATGATAGTATGTTATTTGTTATTTATTGGAAAAAACACCATTTAGAAGATATTAAACTAATTTGCTAGGTTCTGTGGGAATCGTTTTTGATATTTAAATTTTAATGATAGTAAAATACCATGTTAATTTCTAAAAAAAATACTATATAGAGTGCATAAAAATTTAAAAAAATCTTTTTTGTCAAAGACCTACTGTCATACTAATATAGAAAAAACTAAAAAGACTGATAAATTAAAATTAGCTTTGAAAATAAAAGTAGTTACACTCTAAATAGTCAATTTTTTCCACTAAACATATTATGAACTTTAATCTACATTTACACAAATAAAGTTCTAAATTGGTGCATGTTGCATACTTGTATATTAAATTATTTCATTTTATTTTAAATAATATATATTTTACAATTTTGCCTCTTATAATCATATAATATAATATAGTATACAGAGCGATTCACTAAGCATTCTCGTTCCAATTTTTTCCCATTTAATAACTAATAGGTATATCGAAATTACAATTTTAAGATTTTTAAATTAGGTACAGTTAATGGCCATATTTTCAAATACTTAGATATTTTTGTGTACCATTTAAGGAGCGTTTTGAGGAGATATTAACTTCTTTTTTTAAACAAGAATTTCTTTTTTTCCCTTTAAATTGTTAGTCACTAATCAGACGACTTTATTCAAAAATGTGTTGTATCTGAATGAAAATTCGAACGAGTAGTTTTTAAATTATTTAAATTTGCTTTATAATGGGTTTATGAAATAGGGGCCTCTGAGTTTTATTCCCTATTAGGTATACATATATTTTATTTTTCTGTAAAACTATTTGTAAAGACTATTATCTTTAATGTATACACTTTAATTACTCGCAGAAACTACTGGTTTGAATTTTTATATAGATATTAGATAAATCAAAATCTGCAAAAAAACCATCTGCTTAGTAATTTTTGTTAACTAGGTTGGTTCTCATTTGAATTAAAAAAGTTTATTAAAAATTAAAAATTCATTATTACTTATAGACAAAATACAATTGAGCATGTTTGCAATGTTGTAGTATATCCGATAATTACAATATAAAATTGCACGATAAATACTGCTACAGAAGAGTTCGGAAATGTAATAACATGTTATCACTAGGTAATCATTAATTGGTGCCAATGTGCTACAGTTATAATTGTTGGTTTCTCATAAAAAGTGTGTTAGGTACCTATAGCTCTCGTATAATTGCTATAATTAGTAAATTTGTTAAAATTATATTTTTTGGTTTAAAACATAATTAGATAATCAAGCACTTCTATTATATAAATAATATAAATAATAAAATAAACAATATTGGCTTAATCGTTCTACACCGATATAACGAGAAAATAATCGAAAATAATGTGATATATTATGAGTATGACGTAATGGCTGCAGCAGTAGTTGTAATTTACATATGGATAATGTTAACATTAGCTGATTATTGTAACATTACCGATAGAATATTAATATTCTATATTATAGTTGATATTACTTGCATTCTAGATAATGTCATACAAAATGTCATGATATAGTAGTAACCATTGGCACAATTTTATTTTTTTTATAATATCTAAAGGTATACGCCCTGTTGTCAAAAGTAGGTACCTCAAACCTTTATGAGTACATTTGGTCCAAATGACTCAGACCACTAGGTATAAATCGACCTCAGGAAGAAATGGTTACCAAAACAATAAATTATAATGCTTGATAAACCTAAAAATCTGAATTTTTAAATGAGTATATTAATTGACATTTATTAATCTAGCCCTAAGAGGATTGCCCATCACTCACGTCCAACTATGAATTAAAGAAAACCTGCAAGGTCCAATATAGTACTGATAACTAGACACTAACGTCTAACACTCAACTTTCAACTTTACACCTTTACACCAGTTAAGCAACCGATTTGTACCTTCGATGACTTAAAATTAGGTATGTATGGGGCTAAGTGTAATATAATAGCAAGTCCCGAACTCTCTATGAAAGGTTAACGCAAGGTGTACACCGCAATAAGTTTAATATTTAAAATCATGTCATAAATTTCTTTCAATTCAGAAAAATACTCAGGGCTCATTAAGTATCCATTTGACAAACTACTAAACTATATCGTATAAGAACGTAATTCTATGCAGTCACTTACAGAAATGTATGGATGAATACTACCTACAAGTATATACATAGTTGATAATTGGGCAAAAATTATTCTAAGATATCTTAGTATATCTATATATTATGTCGGGTGACACTATAATGAGTGTTTTCCCAATTCTATTATTCCCTAATATACCTAAACCAAAAATAAAAATAAAAATAATACGACCCTGCGTTCATTGAAATCTAACAAATAAGTTTATATCCCCTGAAATACAATCCACTTGACAAGTTGGGATTATCATCGGTTATGAGAATAGTCAATAGACAAAATGTCAAATGTGTGAGCACGCGCAGACCGTGAACGACCGTATAACACAATAATACTTCAAATTAAGGGCAATAAATCAAATATATTTTTAAATCTTAATTACATTTAAATACCTACAATAAATCAATTTGATAACCGATGATAACAGGATACTTATGTTTCAGATTTAATTATTTTGATGCAAATAGTATTTTTTTAGAAACTAAATATTGAGCCACGTATATATAAATCACAATTCTATGTTTATAACTTATTAGATCACATAGTATGAATGTTTAACGGCATATATAGAAAACTGAGCAAAATATTTTTTAATTTAATGATGTATGTATTTTGTTGTGCTTATTTTACTCATATACCTACATAATATATTTCAAACTATTTTTATAAATTTACAGTGACATGTATGCTATTCTAATAGATTAGTACTGGAACTTGAAAGCTTTAATGATTGAATAGTAATTAATATCCGTTGACATTAATTGTATGATACAATTTGTTAAATTAAAAATTAATACCTAATTTTATTTATGATTAATAACGCCTATATCGTTAATAAGCGTTGTACTTATTATAGTATACAGTCTTATGTAGTACCTAGTCTGTATATTATCATCGATCTTATTAGTGATGGATTTACGTAAATCTATTTAAGTCGCTTTTATTTGTGTTTTTCTGTGTAGTACAAGATTTTAGATAATTTCAATTTAAAGGATTAACCATGTAATAAACTGTTGAAGAACGTTGTGGTTTATATAGCGGTCGTCGTTTTACTTGTTATCGGAAATGTTGTAACATCACTAACATATTAAATAAAATATCAATATTTTATTTCAACCAATCACAGTTATTATAAGTTATAATACCATCAACGTTAATAAAAATTATCGCTGTTGACTAAATTGAAGAATTAAAAATAATAAATACATTAAATAATTATATATTTTATGCGAATTAATTAATGAGTTCTATATAAATGTACCTATATATGTACTGTCTTAAGCTTAAATTAAAAAAAAAAATAACTATACATTTTATTTATATTCAAATATTAATAATAATTCTCGTATTAATTTTTTATTCAAAAAAATATAAGCATATTTGATTATGATCGATAATGATTTTAAAGTAATTATCGTTAATAAAACTGTATCCATATGACGACGCTGACTGTAGAGTATATAGTCTGAAAATCCACGAATAAAAATGAAAACCTAAAAAGTATGGTATACAAGGTCATTATAATGGGCATTCGTCTTTAAGTTTGGAAGTAACTGATGCGTTAGAGAAAAAAACAATCCCGAGTGAGTGGTTCTGGATTACCACTTTGAGAATTTGTAAAAAAGCGGTCACTTGTTTGCATGCGTCTTTACTGTTTTTATGAACTTTTTCACAATTTCCTCGAAAACTTCTGATAAATTACATCTCAAAAATACTATCCATGTTAAATTTCTCATAAACCAATATAGAGTATATCGAATAACTTGCACGTGACTATGTAGTGTGGGTGTGTGTGTATTTTGTATGTGGTTATATGATTTTTAAATAAATATTAGTAGTTGGACAGTAATAGCTATTATATGGTCATTACAATTATGTATATTATCAATATAAATCATAAACAGTTAATAAATATTTACGATGGGAATATTGCAATAAAATTAGAATATAGGTACCACCTCGAAAATTACTTAGATAAATATATAAATTATATTTTTGTAAGAACGTCGAAATGTAAGAATGGTTAACATCATTTTCTAATTCACAATAATTATCCTTACGATAAAACTTTGCATATTATTGCAGGCAAAACGATTTAAAGTTGGTGGTTACATGCTTAACGATTAAATAATGTGACGTGATGTAACAAGTAATAGAAGTTCCGTAGAATTTAAAACCATAAAAAAACGTTCAATTTGTAAAACTTAAGAAGTAGAGTAAAACTGATGAATATACATATTTAAATATAAATAGGTATACCGTTTATTCGCAGATATTATACACCAAAAAACTTTGGTGGTTTAACTGTATTAAAAAATATAAAGTGCTTTGTACAATAATATATATTATTATCTTATGTTTCCTTGGTGATTTATTGTAAACACAACAAAGAAGCAACAGGTTTAAGTGTGTTATGTCTTTGTTAAATAATAGTAATAATAATAATAAATAAAAATAACCGAGTAGCTATTAAAGGAATCTCGTAGTACGCAATAAAATTATTATCTGGTTAAACAAATCGCAAAGAGGGTTGCGGTAATCGCCAATCATCAGTAAATATCATTGAAAGGTAATATAGACTGGATTTAGACTTGAAAACTATAGGTAGGTACCTGACTGGATAAGGTGCTATTTTTTTTTATTATTTTTAAATCGAGATAGTATTTGTGTAAGCTTTAAACTTCGCAAAGCATTTTATTTTACCACGAACATATATTTCATTGTTTATATCGTAGGAAAATTCAAGTATACAATTATATTATTAATTTAAATATGTTTATCGTTTTCATAATGTAACAATATTAAAATTAAAAATTCGCGTGAATATAAAAAAAAAAACTATTAAATAGATCATTTTATTTAGTATTTACCTATTGCGTACGTCAGGTGAACGAAAAATGTGTATAGAAATAAAATTGTTTGTGTCTGTGTACACGATAAGTAGTCAAAATATTGTTTCGATTTTCAACAATACCTATTTAGTGTCTTGTTTGATGGGAAAGTGAAACTAGTTGATGCATTGGGGTAACTCTAAAACAAATGACTGTAGAACATTTTCACTGCACAGTGCACGTTTATATTAGCATTTTCTATACACCATAACGTTGTCAAAAATATTTGAATTGTTTTGAGGCGTTTACCGACATTTTCGGTTTCAAAATTGTTTAGTTTTTTTTCTGTATATGACAATATAATTTTATTCGTTGGGTCAAAAAGATTGAAAATTGAATACAAGACTCCTATTGTTATAATGAGAGTTGAAAAATATTACAAATACATAATCACATTTTTTTTTAACATTAAAATTTCGAATTTTGACAAAACTATTTTGAGTAAGAAACTCATAAAATTTTAATAATTACAATTAAATTAAATCTATCTACTTATAACGAGTAGGTATAACGAAAATACTAATAATAACAAAATTATTATAATATAAGATTAACTATTTTTATATGGTTATCCACTCGGTCCCTTTGGTAAGATATACAGACATTGATGTGTACCGTAATGATTTATCATTGAGTGATGTATTCAAATTTAATATATCCATTACAGTGACCTATAACTCAATGACTATATAGGTAGAACTGTATAGAAGGGTGCACTCCACACTCGGAACCTATAATAATTTATACAGCAGAGGATTCCTTATTTTTAAAACCTAGTTTTTGTTCACTTTCATTTAAAGTTATTAATATTAATAATGTTAGCTTTAATATATAATATAAGTAAAAACATTTTAAATTACTTACTTTTTTACTCAAAGAGAGTAATTAAAAACCATCTTGAAAGCTCAACTTCAGAGCATAATATGCGTAACTAATTTTATATGACGCTTGAAAAGTATAATAACAACAAAAATTAAATCTGTTTACATATAAATCAAAACAATATATGTTTGACCCATTTTTAATTATATTTATTAAGTAATACCTGACTTCAGTACAGAATGATCTTTAAAAACAAGAGTGGTATTGTGGTATCGCGTAATATAATACTCGCTATACCTAAACCAATTTGCGTAAATAATAAAATACATAATAACATTAAATATTTAAAAATTTAAAATCCAATTAATTAGATTAAATGCAAACAAGTTAAATAATTATAAAATTGAACATATACCGAAGAAACTAGCAAGCAACAATTAAAAAAAAAAAAACATTCTATTAAAAACTATTTTTGTTTAAAGTTTATTTTTCCAACCACTTTTGATCGAACTTCATTAATACATTTAGGATGTTTCACTGAAAGTTTTCATGTATAAACTTTTTAAACTCATCAGCTGCTGTATAAATAAACATCATTAATTGTTTTGCGACACATTTTTTTTTTCAACCATAAAACTATTTAATTATAGTTGTATAATGCAAAAGGTTTATTGCGAACGCGGTCAATTTAAAACGCGGGAATCATAAAATTGTTTTTCAATTGTTTTATGTTTTGATAGTTTCCCCTCGCCCTCCCCAGGCAACTAAATAAACAAATCCAACTAATAAACGACGGTTTATTTAAGTAATCGGTTTATTATTGAGCCTAAGAAAATATGTTTAACAAGTGAAAATAAATATTTACCCCCAGAGTCGGTAACATAAATCAATTATTTGTTATTATACATTTAAGTAACGGTTTATACATGATATGTATATGCATTATAATCGAACGGATATGTACATAAACGTGTATATATGTTATACGTAGGTATTGTATGTATAACATCTAAATGTCGCGCGAACAATAATGGACTACGTTTTTTTATTATTTTATATAAACAATGAACCAACGGGTTTCATTCTTCTACGGAATTCGGATCGCGGGCACCATGACAACCCTTTATCCGCAGTACGAACTGTTATTATATATTACAATATTATGCGGAGACGCGCTTTCAATCGTCAGACGCAGATTTAGTTGCTAAACTTTAATTGAGGGTATTAAAGCGGTTCCCAGAAATCGGGTCAACTTCGGCAGAACACGCATGTGTTTTCTGTTTACTACCGCCGCTGAAACACGTGTCGAACACGACGTTCCGGGTCTTTCTCATCGCCTTCCACGGCGCACAAACCCGCGTCGTGTCGAATAATGAATATAATAATAATAATAATAATAATAATAATAAAAAATAGTAATAATAATATAATATGGGCTTCGGGAACACTATAATATTATGTGCATAATAATTTAAAAATATAACCAAACGTCTAAATGAATGCGTTTCAATACGTTTTAACATCATACATCCCTTTTGCCCCGAACCGTATGCGTGTGTTAAATTAATAGTTTTAATGCCCGTAATAAATATGGTCGTAATGCGCAGCGGCGACTATTATGGCCGACCGTTTCTTTTTGTTCTTCTGGAAACACACTGTGCTGTTCTGAGAAAAGGGACGAGATAATCTACCGAAAACAATTTACCCGATCGGCAGTTCTAGTAGTATATGGCTTAAATGACCAATCCCGCTTGCCTCGTGTGCGGGAGGTATGAGAGCGCGTGTTTTGTAAAAATATATATTATATGTATAGTTATATTATGATACATATTATACAGCACGTTATCATTGCACGCATATCGTAGTTATACATTATATTTGTAATATATAACCGGACACCATGATACTGACACAACGTTTTTACGATATATATATATATTATATAAATATAATATTATTTAAAAGCGTGTTCGTAACACGTTAAAATACGAAAAAATATGAATGCATAAGGTCCTTTTTCCGAGAACCCCGGTGTTTCAGAGGATTATTTCTCTTTCTCTGAAACCCGCGCGACCGAACATGTGTCTCCCCGGACTCGGGGTTTGACGACGCCGCGCCGCGGGGACATAATGCGTGTACAGACATATTATTTCTTTTGCTTTTTTTTTTTTTGATCGATAACTAGGAAACGCTATGTTGTAATCCGTGACAAGGGTGACTTCTTGATAATTTTTGTCATGTGTGCAGCGCGGATGCGTGTGTGGTGTAATTTCGATGATTCCGAATCTATTGAACGCGTGGGCGTGGGTGGCGCACATGTGTTTTCGGTAAAACGACGTACCGCAGAGATGGGAAATAATGGACAGAGACGTCGCGAAAATATGTCGGTAATTATCGAACGGACGTCGTCGACCGACATCTGGACCACACGAAACTCACGCGTAACCGCAGCGCGGGGATAAGACGCGTAAATCGTGTTTTTGGAAATTCGTTTTCGTTTCATTTTAGCGTGGCGTTGTTGTATATAATGAAGACCGCGAGCGTACCAGAGAGCGATACCACGACCACGACTACGACGGCGACGACGACGATCACCATCGTCACGATGATGATGATGATGATGATGATGATGATGATGACGATAAAAATAATAATAATAATATAATACAATAATAATGATAATATAAGAGCTGCGCGCGTGTGTGTGACGACAACGACGAGCGGAGGCGGCAGCGGCGGTGGTCGGCGGACGGCGGTGGCACCCGCACGACGCGGCGGAACGGTTCCGTGCCAATATCGTTTAAAACCTTCGGGCGGGCGGGCGGGGAGGCGAAACAGTATACCGTGGGAAGCTGGCGGCGTCGGCGGATAACCGATAAAAATGCGCGGGGGGGTTGCGTCATTGTCCGGTGTGTGTGTCGTATGTGTGTGTGTGTGAGCGCGGGAGAACCGCGTTAGTATATATTGTAATTTATAATAATAATAATAATATATAATATAATATTATAATGGTATATTATACATATATACGACGTCGACGAGGACGACGACGACTACTACTACTACTACTACTACTACTACTACTACTACTACTACTACTACTGCCTCTATGCTACCATCACTGTATACCATAATACTACTATACGACGCTATGGGGTTTTATCCGTTGAATAATAATAAAGACACCCCCGACAGACCGACGCCGGCGAATATTCATTTATTTTTTTTTCCTCTCTCGCTCGCTCGCTAGCCGTCTCTCGCTCCTTCCACCCTCAAACCCATACTCTCTCACTCTCTCTCGCGCGCGCTCCGCACAACACCCGCTCGCTGCCACACCGACGAACGGCGCTCCCCTTCGGGACGGGCCCGCACCGCTCCGCGTGCATCCCGCCGAGACGCGTTTTACCCTCTCGTCGCGCCCGCACACTCACACCCACACACACACAGTACACACCCACACACATACACGCTAACTCGCGCACACGACTCGCGTTTTATATTATATATACGTATATATACCGTACGTACGATACGTACGTCGTCGTCGTCGTCGTCGTATTCGTTGTACATATATATATTATATATTATATTATGTATAGTGCGCTCGTCGTTTTCCCTCACTCCCCCCACCCCACGGCCCGGCGTTACGGCAACGGCTTAAAAGAGGGTCGACGGGACGGCGGGCGGGCCGCAGTGTCGTTACGCGCCGCGGTGTTATCGGCGGGGGAGTCGCCGGTGCGGCGAGCGGGCCGGCGGGTCGGAAGGAGGGTGGCGGACGGACGGACGGACGGACGGGCGAGTCGGCGGCGGCCACGGTAGAGCGGAGCGACGAGGCAGCGGCTCTGTATATATAATAATAATAATAATAATAATAATAATATAGGCGACAGAGGGTGGCGGCGTCGTCGGCAATATATACACGCACACACACACACACACTGCGCGCCGCGAACTCACACACACACACGCACACCGTACGACGACGACGAAAAAGGCGGCGGCGGCATCGACGACGACGGCGACGACGACAATAACAACGACGGCGGCGATAATAATAATTAGATGCGCGCGTTCACCCCGCCCCACGCCGCCGCCGTACACGTCACGCCGTTCCGTCGCGGCTTGCAATATATACTATATTACACTCTCTCTCGCTCCGCGTCCACCGCTTGCTGTCTCGCTCTTTCTCTCTCGTCCTGCCGTTCACTCGCTCTCACTCAATGCCGCTCGGCCGACGTCCGCCGTCGCCGCCACCCCACGCGCACACGAACGAGAAATTTTCTATATCGCGGCCGTCGGAGCGGCCGAATTACCGTTACGAAAGGGGTCCTCCGCGCCTCGACGGGGGCGGCGGCGGCGGCGGCGGGGTGTGTCGCCGTGCACTGTGCAGGGTACGGCGGGCGGGCGGGTGGTTGGCTATGTGGGGGGAGGAGGATGGTACGGTGGCATTAACTTTTGCATTCAATAAATCTCCACACGTTATCCGTCAAGGTTGTATTTTTGTTTTGTTTTTTTTTTCTCCCGCTCACTTTCCCATCGAATAATAATAATAATAATACGATTCGCGGGCGTCGTACAATGGGATATCGGTTGACCGGGGGTGTCGTCGCGCGCATTACAGTGTTATATGGGTACCTTCACTATATTGTATATTTTATTATCGTTATTTTGTATATTATAATATCTCGTATAATAATATGAGCGTAATGGGCAGGGGGATAATAAAAACCCCCGTACACGTTGTATGACACACCATCGCCGTCGCCGCCACGGACAATATTTAGGCGTTGACCGCGCGCGTATATATTATAATATAATATAATAACAATACCGTATATAGGTACCTACTGTAATAGTATGTGGGCGAGGGGAATCTTCTTTCGATCAATTTCGCCCATGTATATGATATATACATATATACATCATAATATCATGTGGGATAACGTTTTTTTTTTTTCTCTGTTTTTTCTCACTCGTAATATATAATAATAATAATAATAATAATTCATTTCGACGGTCGTATATTTTTACACGCGAGAAGAACGCGCGTTTCTCACGGTCCGGTGGAATAATAAGAAAAAAAACCACCACGCACGGCACTTTGCTGCGGTGTTCTCCGGTTTGGAAAACGATCGCGGAAAACCACGTCGGGCCTATACGATCGCGTATCCCGAACAATTTATCGCCGCCGCGACCCGCGACTGCTGTGGTCCGCGCCGTACGGCTTATTAGACTAAAAGGAAATTTCACGGAACCACGACCCCGTGCGCACCCTGTTTCACTACTTATATTCGCCAATAAAACTTTACGTCTACAAGAACGATCGCACGAGATTCGACGTGTTTTGTGTTAACAAAAGAGATTTCAAACACGCTTTACGCACCGCGTATGTATCATCAATTCGTTTGTTATTATACCGTGACAATCCCGGAGCACATCCGCTGTGCGGTATGTCAGTCATCACTCGTCAGTTCGAATATCACGCGCACATACACTTGATAGCCGATCAGAAATTGTTTTTTCCAAAAAACATCCGATCGTCGTCCTCACAAAACGTATATGCTCGCGTGTTGTATACGATTTATTATTGTCAACGGAGCACAAAATTACGATCGACGCGTATACCTATATATATAGTAAATAATATAATGATAATATATGTGTGACAATGAACGGTGGGCGACCGGCTACACTTGAGTTCGTATTTTTTTCCGATTTCTCATTCGTACCGATTACGACAAATTTACAGCACGCGTGTACCTACATACACTATAATATTTCTCGTTTTTATGGACTTCATCTGCAAGGATTATACGATTATGGTTTCTCGCGTATTGCGAACACTGTGTTTTAACTCTATAAGTACCTATACCATCGCTGCTGCACCAGCAACCTTTATAATGCATTATATTCATTCAATTATAAAGATTTTCGAATTTATTGCACAATATAATATTATATGTACCTTATAAACGCGTTGTAGGTACACGTCCTATACGCGCAAAAGCGCAATATACGTGTACTTATATGATTTAGTGTATAAAAAAGAAACATCAATTTTACATTTGAAACATTAGTTGTACATTTTTAACGATTATTTCCTTTGTGGATATTAATGACATTATATAGTATAAAGTTACGCGTATCTATGGAGTCCATAGTAGGTATAGGTTTCCTTGATGCAAGGTATTGATTTTCAAGAATTTTGTCGAAAGGACGCAAAAACCATTAATCCATCCCATGTTTACGCTCTCGCTAAGTCATCCACGCATTTTGCTCGGTAAACATTAACCGCATTTGTGTTACCGGTATCTGTATTATGTGGTACCATAATATCGCTTTAAGCAAAACCCCAACCGACCCGAAATTTCCAAAACGCCCGTGATCTCGTTGCTCGGGTTACAGGGTTTCTTCGTTAATAATTCGTCGAGACTAAGAGGAAAATTTCGCTTCATAATCATTTATTACCATAGTTTCTTACGCTTGAATTATAACAAATTATACAATATTATAATGTGTTTCACCTACCATAAATGCATAATAACATGAATAAAAAAGTAACAAAATTGTATACATCTATACTGTATAATTTTGTATACATGTATTTTAATTTAAAAGTCTATATGCAGATAAACATTTGAAAAATAAAATATTAAAAAATTTACAAAATAAACAAACTATACGCGTGATACACTTAAGTTAAAGTTTTGTTTTCAAATATTTTCTATATAACCAGAGCATCTTTGTAAAATGGTACGGATAAATTTATTACGTTCTTGGATTTTTTTTTTTTTTTTTGTTAGCTTCAGTTTGTAAAATAACTTTAATTGTGAGATATATAACTGGTCCACGGTCAAAGTCGCAGTAAAAGTACCTAGTGTACATAAAATCAATGGTCTTAACATACTCCGAACAAAGTTTAAACAAACCGAGGACTGAGGAGTACTACGACTATAAATCTATAGACTACTGCAGGGATAAATGTTTATATACAAAGCGAAAAGTCAAAATCTAATGGATTTAGGTATAACCATAAATATTTAAATTATGATTCTAAATACGATGATAAATTTGCAATACAAAATATAATCATGAGTTTAGGACAGAAATTAAATCCAAAAATAAATTGCCAAAATGAACTGTCAATTCAAAGAAAAATGTAATTACTTTGATGTTTTCATACATTTATTATGTATACAGCTATAGTATATACATACATCATGCGAAATTGCGCGACAAAAAAAAAAAAGACTGACCACACGAGATAAAACGAATTATGGTTATCGGAAAATATATTACTTTTAAATTTTAATCTATTTTCTCGGATTCATCGAAGTTTATTATTTTTAATCGATAATAAATACATACATCAGAGAGGTGATAATATATTATATTTTGATAATTATTGACATGCAAATGGATCATCAACCATCAATTTTAGTATATAGACTCATTGCTATTTTTGGCGTACGATTTTACAAATTAACACTAAAAATGAACACTGCACGTCGTTAAATTTAAAATAATTTTGATTATATGAAAATAATGTAACCGTATATTTTTAATCAAATGTACAAATTACTTCAACGTTAAAATGTCATAAAAATGCTTAAGGTTTTTTTCATATCAAAGAATAAAATGTAAAAATGTCAGTATTTCTGTAGAATTATAAGTATTGCGTTGAATTAAATAAAATGTATACAATTAAATATTATACCACACTAAATGTCAAAAAAAAAATAATAAAAACTTTACAACCCGCGTTGACTAATTATGTGAGCAAATTAACATATATTAGTGTTCGTATATAGATTCTACATAAACATTAAAAAAAATTCACACTATAGTCATTATATTTTATAAATAAGTCAATTAAAATCCATTTCACCCTTCATACATTTTATACTTCAGTGAAATGACAACCCTTTGCACCCCAATCATTTAATAAAACCAACTGCTGCTCTTGATTACATCTATATAACAATACAACTTTGTTATTGGACACTGATGATGACTTTTATAGATGTTTGTTTTACATATCATAAACAGTGTTTGCTAACAAAATACTAAATAGGTTGCAATAATTTAATTATAGCATGTGTACCTACTTTATATTGGTTTGTATTTATTGCAAACGATATATTTATTCAAAATAATTATTCAAACCAAACAACAATTATTATGTTAAATTGTTAACTTAAAATACCGTGTTGACCGACCTCACTTTTCCGTCATGAAGTACTTCAAAGAACGATTAAGTAAGTATTAAAATGAAATATGATTAAAATAATGATCTATTTAGTTATTTTAAAACATTCTTTATTATGAAATCATACTATTAAGCATCAGACATTAGACATTAACTAAATTTTTAATTTAATTTCTATAACGATAGTTTATATGTCACATTAATAATTACTTAGTACAATATAATATTCTAATATATAGTTAAATGTGATGACATTATATTATAATCTATAATATGATTAATACTATCACTTAGGATTTGTGATGGTAAATATACTATATTCTAATATGTGGACAGTATAGTGTACACTGCGGCGTATTCAAGAATACTTTGTAAAATTAATCACAATAACTAAACATATCAGTAAAGTTAATTGATAGAAATATGTTATTTCAGCTTATCAATAATATATTTTCGAAAAAAACGGTTCACTTTACTTATACACGTAGCCTGACGCATAGGTAACGGGCTTAACCAAGTGCGATTGAACAAAAATAATTGTCATAACAGTTGTCAAAACGAAATAATTATTTTGTTTACCTATACTGAATATTATAAAGAATACTGGTATGTGTAGTAGATGTATAATATATCTATATGCTATTTTATTTTTAGTTTTATAATTAAATACGTATAATATTCAGTATACGAGTTCAATTATAATTAGACACCACAGACCAAAGTCTACATCTGAATAAATTTAAATGTTTTACTCATGCAGTTTCTGAAATCAATTTGCAGTGAATTAGAATATTTGACAGTTTTGTTTGTTTCTGTAGCTTATAATTTTATACAAATTTATTGAAAAAATTCATTTGTTTTTGTACACGAGACGACTACTGGTTTTTATTTGTTCATACATAATAAAATATATCATAATATAATATCGAACAAAATTATATTATTGCTGTCGAGTAATAAAAAAAATACAAAAATAATAATAACGCTTTCTCGAATATAATTCAGTAACGATCGCCTAGATAAAATAATTTTATCATAATTGTTATGAATTTGCCACGTCAAATCAGTTGCTTTGATTTGCATACGTTAAGGTGACACGTAAGTTATACATGTCGAATAAGGCAATATATTTAAATCGAAGATAATAATCGATCCAGGCGAATATAATATAGAACTGAAACGTCGTGATTTTTTTAAAAATTACATCTGCAGTAGGTAATCCAAAGAAAACAATGACAATTTTAATGAAATAATGAACATTGAACATGTCATTTAGGAGAAAAGAAAATTACTGACATTATGTGACAGTCTAGCTGGAAATTCTGTTTGATAATGGCTTCAATGTAAGAATAATGCAGTCGTTATGTCCTACGTTAAAAACGACAATGCGTTTTATTGTTCATATTATACAAAGTGACGTCTACGTAACCTAATGATATCACTGCATGGATAATTCGCGATAAGTGAACACAATGTTTGTACTTAAGATTTCTACAACGTTATAATGTAATATATTACACTCGAATGACCTTGATTTTTTTAAGAAAATAAAACTTTACCAAATATAGAACAACTTGCAGAAGTTTGGAAATCGATCAAACGATGTATATAGACTGACGCTTTGTAATGGTGAAATATAATTCACATTTTATTTTTGTCGTACACGAGTTTTATACTATTAGCATTATACTATTACACACCTAAACCATACGCGCCACGCGGTAACCAATCATACCAAGTATACGCGCGCGTAGAGTTATTCAAATCTTTGTGAACATAAACGGTGTTAGATGTTACATTTTATCACTTTTATGGTGAAATTATTCTCATAAAATATGGTTTTCACATGATTTTTCTAACATAGTGTAATATATTATTATTATAACACAACAATATGAGACTTTACGGCAATATTGAAAATTTCGTGAAAAACACCTTATATTTTATATTATCATCGCATGTCTTATTATTTCCTGAAACTGTGCCCGGATGGTGGAGTGGTTTTTGGTAGACAAAGCGGTGGATTCCCCGATCCCGGAGCACTATATATTTGCGCTGCAGGGCGAACAGAGGCGCAACATTTTCAAGTAAGGACTTCTGCTGCAAGTTGCGAATATATAATATATAAGAACCCTCACGAATATTCCCTGCCACATTTACACGCTCACTCACATACACAGATATAAATATGCACCGATTATCGATATTTTTCACAGCACCTGGAGAATTGCCCACAGTCTGCTAAAAACTGTGATATTTAATCGCTTTTTTTAATGGCAATCGGTATTCAAACGTGTTCAACTATAGTTGATAGGTATATGTATTTATTATAATATATTCTTAGAAAATAATATCAGTTTAGTCATATTTTAATTTTCATACATTCGGTGCTATATATCATATACTATAGTAATAATTATATAATTAACTGTGATATAGATAATGTTTGTGTTTGTCATACATCAAACACACCATCAAAGTAGACGTCTCTCATTAGTCTAATTTAACTATACTATACCTACATGTAACAACGTTTTTTGCAAATCACGTTTTAACTGGAAAATTAATAATCTGTATTAAATGCTTCACTGCAGTTCAGTTCAATACTTACCTATTCTACCTATTATTATATATTTATATAAGTGCATGTACAAACTTTACATAATATGTTTATTATGCAGTATATACTGTATATTATATTATTATTAAATAACTCTAATTTTTATCGCATATTTTTTAATACCAAACTAAAAATTATTCGCGCACTATTATATACATGTGGATACGTGTAAGATACAACAATAAATTGTATAGTAAGTAAACAACGGTATAACCTAATGTCTATATAATACCTATATGACATACGCGATACGCATGATATTCGACAATTTTTTTTGTACGAAAAAAATGTGTGATTTTCCATGTAGTTATTTTTTTATTCGCTGTTATTATTTTATCTAGACAGATACGGTTTAAGGTGATATGTTTTTCAGTTGGCGAAGGCTACAATACACAGCAAAGTTGGCGTTATAATAATATATAGGAGGGCGCCTGCATAATATAAGTATTATACCTGTACACAATATAATGGACAGCCTCGTCAAAGCGATTTTTGCTCTTGACCTCGTCTGCGGTCGGGGCTAACGTAGGTATATTATATGAATCGTTTGAAGGAATAATATTCGACATTCGTCGCCGTCGAGAGCGGTGATCGAAAAAAAACCTGCGAGATTATTATGCGATTTTATCGTCTAAACTTTTTTAAACATTTTTTTTCCTGCGGTTCTAAAACGCAGTTGCCGCTTTGTTGTTCACAGTAAACGATGTGTATATGCGTACATGCGTGTATAATCGTGTGTGTATGAACGGAAACGAAATGACGTAACACGGCGAGCGCATCGATTACACATGCGCGTCCAGCGGACAAGCGATTCTCTCGAGCGACGACCGCTGGCCGTATATGGTGTGTGTGTTCTTGACCAAAAACTCAACGATTTTCAATTATATACTTTTCAAACAAAACAACTTTAAAAGTCGTACTTGCGAATCACCAGCCTGCATGTCCCGTGTTTGATCAGAAAAAACGGCTTGTAAACGATTTCTCTTGATATAATTTTTTATTATTATTACACGATGCGTAATGTACTCATTGCGTGTGACAACAATATTTTGGGTATTGTAACCTATAATATAATATACTACCCGACCGCCGCTGCAGAAGATTATGTCCTTTTATATTATACTAACATTTTATTATTATGTTTCTTAGTTTATGCCGATGCGGACGGTCGCTTTGATGTCCAACAACAACATTATTGTTAACAGTTGAATATAACGTTTTTTACAAGAAACACGCTGGTTAAGGTGTTTGCGGAAATAACTAACCATTCTACTACTACTATATTACTATTGTACAACTACTGATTCTATTCGTACTTATTACGAGTTACGATATTAATTAATTTATTTATTTATTTATGAACGGGCTGGAGCCCAATAGTACAATACAATATTTTATAATAATACAATTAAACAAAATAACTTAGGAATTACGTAAGCAAACGCCAAACAATACAATGGTACAAAAAACAAAAATAAAAGTAATAACAAATAATGAACAAAAAGAAAAAATATGAATAACTGCAGATTACAATACTATTAATAAACGTTTAAGAGAAGCCTATATTAATATTATATTATATTACAGACCACAGTTATTGCTGTAACATAGATGTACATGCAGGTACTAATATGTAGCCGAAATACTGGTAAAGTGGTAAACCGAAAAAAATGCAATGTTAAGTAAAGGTGCCTACCGACTATTTGAAAATATCGAATAATCAAAGTATTGAAAATTAAAAAATGTACGTTTATTATAATAGAGTATATAACTGAAAAAGTGTACTTTTTTTACTTATGTTGTATTTATTGAAAATATGAAAGTATTGAAGTATCACAAAATAAATTTCAAAAAAATAATGAAATGAAATTTACAACATGAAAATATCAAAAAAATGTATATTGATACATCTGATATCATAAGACTTAATTCATAACCTAATATATTAGGTATATATAATATATCTGACCTAGTGGGACAAAAGGTACTATAATACTACTATAGAGGTACAATATATTATAATACACTGCTGCAGTGCTCTCTACTTTAAACTAAGCTGTTTATTGTCTATTATTACTACTTAAACCTATAAGAATACGTTTATAATATTACGTTTATATTATCTTACATAATAGATAATATTTAAATGAGGTGGAACTATAATAATAAATAGTAATAACTGATAGTAATAGTAATAGTACTGTTATTATATCTGTTATTCCACTACATCTAAGTATTGTCTATTTTATTAGATAATATAAAAACGTATTCTTTCACAGTACCTTTCGACATTTTTAAAGCTATACATGTAGCAGTGTGAGCTAGAGCTACAACATAACTTTTAATCTTTAATCTATATTAAATATAAATAATTAAGTAATAGCGTGCGGTGTTTTATTTGCGAATGTTTTAACGAGATAACGCACCGCCTCGCCGGTAAGGGAGAAAATGAATCGAGTTCGAATTACTATTATTATTATTATTATAGGTAACCTGCAGCTGTAGCGAGGCGTGAGGGGTAAAATTTTACCCTACAGCTAGTTTAAATTTCATTCAACACAAGGGACGTTCGATAATAATTATTCTATATAGTATATAGCGATATTTACCAATAATTGTGTGTCATCATATTATTATAATATATAATACACTCTTCCCTTCGTTTTCACACAGACTATACGTAGCTTTAGCAAAAGCCAGTGAACTTCAACTAATTAATATTGCGATATCATCGCCCGTCAAACGTTTCATATTAAAAAAACAACAAGGGAACTCACTTCTGCTATATAGTATAAACCAGCTACTACATATAAGTTACAAGTACATATCCTTTAATTGAGTACTTATAGGTCACTGTAAAATGTAATGGATGTGTTAAATTTGAGTTCAATGATATATAATTGTTTGAGTACGAAAAACGATTTTGATTGAAGGATGCGAGACATATGTAGAGGAATCTATAATTCAAATTTCTAAAGATAGATTATATTATATTTTTAAAATTTATTTTATTATTAATATTCTCTTAATTCATAAGGTTGGACTGATTTTTGCCAAAAACATCACATGTGATATATGTATATAACTTATATGCCAATACCGTGACTTGCCGCAGAGTGGTGTGAATATACTATTATATTATATTATATAGTATAAATATGCTAGTGGTAAAAATAGCTTAAAATTAGTTAAAATGTTTTGAAAAATTTCATTTTGTATGGAAAATTAGGTAAATACGCAATGGCGACAAGTTCCAAATATCTATGATTAATATCTTTAGAATTGCAACAATATAACTAAATTGTACCTAATTTTACCAAAAAAATTAAAAAAAATAAAAATCCAATTTTGACCCCTCGATGTATCAAACAGTCATCAGAACAAATATGATACCCTCAATGTGGATGATTGGAGTAAATTATCTGCTCCAAAACGTTATGATGACAGACACGAAAAAAATACAAATCATTGTAAACCTGTTCCACTTATTAGAATCTAAAATTAATTTGATTGTAATAATATAATATTAATTATAAGTTATAACGATCCATACATATTTTTTTACAAATAATATAATATTTGCAGGCATATTAGTAGACAGTAGTACAATAATATGCGCAAGTTCGATCGCATGTTGACAATATTGAAATTCTTTATTCTGATATATAATCCACGATTCTTGAACGTACATGGCTACATCACATAGTATATTATAATCGGTATGTATAATATATTATATATTACAATATGCACTAAATTCGGTAACAACAAAGACATTTTTTTTAAATGTTATTTATAATCTCTCTATGTAGGTACACATACAATTAAACAATACATACACGCTATGTCACCTAAATTACATATACATTGTACATAGTATCTATAGATATATGTATGGATTGATCTAAATATAGTTAGGTTCATTCGATTTTCATCGTTACTGCGCGTGGTGCATAAAACGAGAAATTAATTTTTATTTTCATAAAATAATATATATCCAACAAAAACGTCGCGATATGTGACGATTTCGACGATGCGATGGACACATTATTGACTGTCCTCGCACACGTAGCTGCAGTGGGTAGAAATGTAGAACATATTATTATACTATACGTGTATGTGTTAACTATTTAAATGCACAACACTCGAACAAGATGTCAAAATACAGTCTAAACATCAAATGATGTCTCGCTGTACCTGTCCAACTGTGCCGTCCATCACTCAGACCCGACCGTATATACTATATTCATGGCCATCGCCGTCGTGATCGTAACCAGTGGAGGTGGGAGGCAGATGAAATAGCGGCGACGGCGCTGTACTATGTGTGTCACTTTATAATAATATACTAATATACTATAGACAATGCATTGCAAGACGAGCCAATAATATGCACTGATACGTCTATACGATAATTTGCACCTAGGCACACGCTCAGATATATAATTTATTTATGTATAGACTATGGGTATAGGTACTTAAACACGCTCCGGAGGTGTTGAAAATTAATTGTTCACCGACCTCGTCCTGCTGCTAGGCGATATAATATTATAAATTATTATGTCCTTGCCATCATATAACCACCCCTGCTTTTGATGGCCGAGAAAATAATACCCAGAAATGCTTGAATATAACGTGTTTCGTTTCTCGTACAAATATATATTAGGTATATACCCTCAACTTTACTCGTGCCTTTGTGCGCTGTTTTTTGAGCACCCGGACTGAAAAACTCAAAATTATCAAGTAAGATCAAATAACTGTCGGAGGATAACTTTGGTTGGACTAAACCACATACTATATGCATATACGCACGGGACAATAAGAGAGTGAAACGAAATTGGTAGTTTAAAGAAACTCGCAGAGATGCAGTACCTAATTATATTTGAATATTGCCTGGATACGATGGTCATCTGGAAGACTTCATCAAAGTAACCGCAGTGGCTTCATGTAAATAATAATTCTTAAACCAACTTTTGTATAATATTAATTAAGTTTAGTACTATTATTATGTAATATCGTATAGTAACAAATAAATAAGCTATCGGACCCTGATGGCCTGATGAGTTGGTAAGATATTCATATTTCACACGAAAAAACGACACATTAAAGAACTTTTTTCCATCATATGTAAATATGATGTGGTCTTGGCTCACGGTTTCTTTGTGTTAATAAACTATTAAGAATTTATTTTTAAAATATCAGAAAAACATGTGGTATTTATTTGAGTAATTATAATTTCCCCAAAAAAGGTATTTAATATATTTTGTAAGTCACTCAGCAAACTAACTCTTAAGAATTTGATAAAATAAATAGATAATAAAGTAACAAAGCAAAGTATAGAATAAGATCACATGAAGAAAACATAAAATCAATTATGGAATTAAAACTTATAAATAATTTGATAATTTGAGCAAATTCACTAAGGAAATCAAAAACCATGTCACGACTTAGGTTATAATATTCAAAAGTTTTATTATTGCTTGTTGGTTGAGTGTTTGTCGTTAGCACTATTGGCTGTTGTTTTATACTTCAATAAAATAAAGCATTTCTTTGACATTATAATTAAATATTTTGTTTCAATTATATATAGGTAGTATACATTTTTCAATCAATTTTTTTTTAATAAGATGATTGATTTTTTCCAATCATGCAAGCGATCGATCAATTGATTCGGTACGTCACTTTATGTAAGCATATTTTATTCATAGTTTAACAAATTTTAATTTTAAAAATATTTCAACAGCTTTTTCCCATGATATATATAGTATACTTTAAACTTTTAGTACATATTATAACACATAATTAACTCGCTTCAAAAGTTATAATAGACTTTTAAGTTTAATAATAAAATACCCCCCTTAAATGCTTTTAAATATATATATATATACCAGAAAATATTTTATTTGAAAACTGCTGTTAATAGTATGTAGTAAAATATATATGATATAAACACATACTTATATGGTTATAATATATTATTATATATTATGTGTGTATAAAAGTAATAATAAACAAAATTCAAAACCAATTATTTCAACGGAAAGTTTTGTAGACGTTTCTTAAAACTTATACTTATATAAGTAAATTAAAAACGATTGTTGAGCTGTAACACGGATTAAAGTACTTACAGGAATAACCACAATAAAAATTAAGACTTATACCAATATTTAATGGTTCTAAAAGTAAGAGTTTAATCTCTGAGAAATCTTTTCACGTAGACACGTAGGTAGTCATTTTTATGGAATAGTTATAGCAACATAATATAGGGTAATAAAATATTAAAAAGTCGAAAAACTATAGCTCATTGGTGTAAAGTAAACTTATAACTAGATTGTTAGTATTGGAATTATCACATTCAACGACATTATATACCTATACCTCCCTTTCCTTTGGTTTAAACGCTCGTCGACGCTTTATTTAGTTAAGTGTATAATTTATAACACAAACATTAATTAACAATTGATAAAAACTTTGTAATCAATTGTATAATTATACATAAATACATTTACCGTCGGAACAAATTTAATTTTTTCACTGCACCGTTGTTGCAGGAATAAAAATATTAAATCTAATGAAATTATAATTCATTGCTGGCGTTTAAAATGTGTCCACTGTTAATTTTATATTTTTTTATCTACATAAAACCCCATTCTACTACACTTAAAACGTTAATCGGTCCTGCATAGTAATTGGGACGGTCTGGTACCTGTTAGAAAAAAAAGTGTCCCTTTAACATAAATTATTTGAACTTAATGAATACTACGCTCGTTTAACTGAAATGGATAATAATAATATATAGAGAGTCGCACATATTATGCGCGTATATGTATATTATGTAATGCGCATTGCGCATATACCTATTGTTTAATAAACACGAATTTTAATACCTATATAATATGATGTCTAATGTCATATTACATGTTCGATTTTCCCGCCGTCTCAAAAGTTGACCGATTCAGCTAATAGTTTATGTTGTGTGCTTTGAAAATAGATTTTTTTTTTTTAAACGAACCACAAGGAAAGAATGTTTAAGACTGAAGTGCACCATTTATGTTTTAAGTTTTTTAAAAGTCACGCTTTCCGAATACCGAATTAGTATTATACACAATACAGAGACATACGCACAGATGTATACGTACCTATATCTTTGTTTATTTAGCCAGGGAATGCTTCAAAGTCTTAATAGGATTTCTTACATTCAATATAATATATCTACTACAAACTCTGAACGGCGAGTAAGTATATTCATTTTGGATCCACGTCATAGAATTATGTCAACAACTACTTTAAACCAATTCCCCCAAAAGACAACGAGTATCATTTATGTATATATATATTTTTTTTATCGCACGTGTCTTTTATTTTCTGTTTGTAGATCACCGGAGGATCTTTCTGTTGTTTTATTTTTCCTTTTAGACTGTAGATGGAGTAACGAGTTTGTACTTAAGTTTTGATTACCAAATACCAATCATCAGGCATTAGACGTCATGTCCTCACGTATTTAAATAAGGTAAGTATAGTGAAAAACATTATAAATATCTAGCAAAACCTGACAAATTTTATTTAGTTTAAATGCAGTTTAGTTTTGGACATTTGGTCCATTACAAAAACAATCGATACATTTCATAATTCACGCACAAAATACTCTTATACAATAACTTTTATTTCACCATTATACTCTTATAAATTGTACCTTTTACTCTATATATATGGTAAACCAAAACATTAAAATGTTTATCGAATTAGCTTTGACAACTACATCAAACATGTCGGCAACAAATACCAATTCTAACGTATGGTTTGATAATGATCTCTATTGGACGTCGTATAATACAACCATTGAAACAAATAAGCTTTTAGTTTATGAAAAAACAATCAACAATAAAATCACAGGATTATTCAAAAGTATCTATAATATTTAAATCACTTATAAATTTACAACTACAAACGTTTTAATGGGAAATGGTGTTCGAAGTTTACAAACTATAAGCGTTTGATAAATAACTTATAGTAAAAACAAATATTCCTTAACTTCCAAAACTATTTTGTGACTTTATTACTTTAAATGAAGGTTGAAATCTTTTCCAGGAATTTATATATAAAAATGATTAAAGTTAAAAAATAATATTTAATTATTAACTAATATTAATATTGAACACAACGAATTAGGTATTGCAAGTTTTTCAATAATGCATATTAATAATATTTGAATAATATTACTTTCGCTCACTGATGTATACTGTAAACAACTATAAGTACTTCAGAAGTTACAAGCGGTTAATCGTTCAATTTTACTGTATAAACCGATCAAATTGTTGATTTGTATATATATTTGTAAACTTGTTGTCTTTTATAAATATTATGAACTATTTATTATTTAACTCTAATAAGAATTGCTGCAAACTTCTATAATATTGTTTCGTATAAAACCATTTTTATAGAATAAAATAATAATTGCTATCATATTCAATATGACAAAATACATCCTCTACACACCGATTACTGACACACTGGCTCCAAGTATAGATTAGTCCCGTCATGTGAATGTGTGACACATGTCCCCATTTTTGGTTAATTATTGTTGGCTGAAACCACGAAGTGTCAGTTAATGCTCAACCCGATAATTTTACAAAAATAAATAAATAAAACTATCCAACATTGCCAATATTTTCGGTTGTAAAAAAAAAAAATCAAATAATTTACGAACTTGGTAAAATATATGGGACAATATACGTACACATAATAATATGACGTACCTATATTATATAAGTTGTAGACTGTAGTAGACGTCACATTTATATTTACACTAAGGAGAGATATAATAATATGGACGTATTTGAACGAAAAAAGAAACTTGTATTGATCGATTAGTTGAGATCCTATATTTATAAAAACATTTACATAATATTATTACGTATAATTTATACATAAATAATAATAATGATAATAATAATTTTAACACACGACGCCTGCCCCAGGTACCTCGAACCTTGGCCGTGGATACCTACATAAAATGCATGCACTGACCGTCATAAAATTCTAGAATTTTATACTGTATGCGCACTATCGCGCGTCGAAAAAAAATAATAATAATGTGATACGCCCCAGAAACCATAAAAATTAGGCAACATACGGTTTATGTGGAAATGTAACGATATCGGGCGCGATATCCGTATATGAAACACGCGGAAAGAGAGGGGAAGAGAGAGGGGCCGTAATAGAGAGATGGAGAAACGATGTTATAAAAACTACGGTATTTTTCCAAGATATTACGATTTACGAGTGTGTTTGTCGGACGTCAGTATATTTTATAATAACGCGAAACGCTGCAGCAGTGCCGACTCATCGGTTACCATAAAATATTATCATTATACAGACTAATCTGTTATCAGCGTGGACGCTTGGTTTGTGTGATTTTGGCATTTATTTCAATACCGTGGCGGTAAACTCGATGCCGGACTGAGTATTACAATATTTATCTATTCTGTGGCGCCGCCGCGACTCTCGAACATAATATATATTATAATAAATAATATTCGGCTTACCACGCATAATATACTAGGTATATAAAAATACTGCACAGGAACGGATTTTCGCGTCATCACGAGATCATTAAACCGGCGTTAAAGTGCCGTACGGTATAAACCTTCGCGGGCACCGCGGACGGTCGGCCGACTCGGCAACGACGATATTATATTGTCGGCCGACGACGACTACGACAACGACGCCTACTCCCCGCGGCCCGGCAAGCCTGCAAAAACGTCGACCGGTGCGAAATACGTGCCGCAAACATGTTATTATGCTCGCCATCGCACACAATGAATCCGTCTGTCTATATATTATTATACTCGCTCCTCGGTCATTTGTCAAGCCTGAATAATCATCAGATGATATTTCAGCACGTCCACACAATGCGTCCGTATAATACATAATAATATAATATCAATAATAATATAACATATTATTATAATATTAAGAGGACGCTACCCGCGTGATGTGTTGTCTCCGTCTTGCAGACGTATATACCTACGACATGGCAAATATTTGTGTACAGCGCAGTTGCCATTTTGTGTAGTAACCGCCATTATTTATAGAGTGGATTGACCAATATTATATCAACATTTATGTAGGTAAGATCATAATATTATCTATGTTTTCACATGGGTATTTTAATTTTTAAGGGAGTCATGGGAATTTTTATTTACAAAATATTTTACATTTACTCAAAACTCGCTTAAAAATTAAAATATCGGAAAACCTTTTTAGTTTGATAATTCACTCTATTACAATAGGTATGTGGTTACTATACAAAATTGGAACTGCTGAACACAAACTTGTCATGTCGTATGTTTTTAAAACGGAGTCAACACACATGGGTGTGGCTTCCTCTCAAGCATAATAATGATACGTGGCGTATATTATAATATATAGCTAATCGTCCGCGGGGTCGGGCGGATGTTTGGTGGCAAAACTCTGCTGCTACTGCTGCTGGTGCGCCACACACCCATAAATAATTGCTCGTGAAAACTGTTTGACGCGAAAAGTGACCACTCGGTGGGCTGTCGCGTGAAAGAAACCAAATTTTCAAACACGGAAGATGGAGTATATTTTTTTATCCAACCTGCACCGAAAGTTTAATTTTCGGTGTCAGTTGGAGCGTTAGAAAATGACCTCTTTCCGTCGAGCGGGCAGTAAAATATCGTTTTTTCCGACCGGCGGGTAGTAAAGTGAGAAGAGAATCCAGTTATTCAGTTACACAGCGGGCGGGTAAAGTGGACATGCCAACAACACAGCGGACAGAAAGGTTACTGTCCAGATTGGATTAAAATATTGGTAATAGGTATAATATTCTGCATATTAGCTGGTAGGTGGGTCAATCCTATGCTGGTCCATATGAAAGAGAGGTGTGACAAAGAATATATAGTACGTCTATGGATAACGCGGGAAGGTTATTTCGGTCTTGGACCGTTGGGCGATTGCAGTCCTCGCCTGCAGCTCGTGCCGAAATTTGTCACTACCCCCCCTTGTCACACAGTATACTATTCCTTGTCATTGGCGAATCGCTGCAATTGCGGCTGCAGTACTGCACCGCGGTGGAATCACTCGTTTTCGTTACACATCTGCACGTGGCGTTATATATATATATATATTATACATGTAGAATAGTCCACGCATGTTTCGTGCAATCCTTTATAATAGTTATAATATTATATACTATATAGGAAATAGGGATACCCATAGGTATTGCACATTAGACACGCCCCAACGCGATATAATATACGTTCAAACGCCGTTTATAAACGCTGACTTTGGAAAACGGCGCACGGAGTCGGAGCGCATATTATATTATTATAATTTTATAATATATACTATAACTACCTACACATAATATGACATATACTGATATACTATATAATAATATTGTGTGCGCGCGTGTAAAAATAATATTTATACTATACGTATTGTACATATAATAATATACGTGTAATGTGTATATATATTGTACATAGTACATTATATTTCTGCTGAGCGCGTATGCTGCATACGTATACAATATATAATGACATAGTACTTTCCGGACGACAATGAATCAGCTCCGCGAGGTATACAGGCACATAATATAAAATATGTATATAATATTATTAATATTATACAGGAGGTGTTCATACCGCGTGCGTTCTCTTTATATATAGGTTATAGACGGCGATGGTAAAACACGCGCACTCGCAGTATATATAATAATATTATATAAACGTTAAGCCGAGCATTAACAGCTACGTCGTCTGTCATGTCGTGTGGCTTTTATCGTATTGGTCGCTGTAATCATGGACTACGGTATCATTCGCTAACCATGATCTACTATGAAATTTCCAAGTAGCTGCGGGTCTAGCTCAGCTTTTGGAGATTACACGACTGACGACATGGCTGTGGATCCAGCTTTATAGACGCACAATCACATATATTATATATAAGATATAACGTAATATTATAATATATAGATATGCGTATGTACTGCTGGCACAAACGAGATACGTTTTTTATTCTCCTTTTATTTTTCGACGCCTAAGTCATCCGCGTCGTATGTCCGAGTGATCTGTACGGGGATATTTTATTGTTTTGTTTTATAGGTCTTAAAATTTAAAACAACTCAAAAGCCATATTTTGTTACAATTATATACTTGGATAATAGATTAAAATTAGTTTCAGTACTTCCTCACAAAATTGATTACATTATAATATTATAGCTATACATTATATTTCGTTAATAAAAGATCGTTAAATTTTAAAAAGTTAAAAATTTTCTCATTTTGTTCATGATTTGGACCAAGAATGACGTCAAGGCTTTCGGTCAAGCCGTGGTTGAGTCGACCCTGTTCATAACGCTGCAGGTATTCCGTTATAGTACATGTTTTATTGTGAGCACAATACACCATATGCTTCGCGTAAGGACATGAGGTGGTTCTTCTTTTGCTATGAGACACCCATGTGTTAATCCTGTGTGTCCAATTCGTAATCGTATTAAAAAGGTTTCGCCGTTTGGTTCGAGTTTGGATTTTTCCATCTAGATGTTGATTTCTTAATTTGATTTAGTTTTGATTATTACCTATGTTTATTTTTCTAGAAATCTGAAAGGCATCATATAAAATTTGTTCTAATATTGTTGTGTTTGTGTTGGATACAGCTATTTTAATTTTTGGCATGATTGTCTGCTGTTTCATTTTGTATACGCCGATCGAAATATTATAATATACAATATTGTATGGACGTTTCGTACTTCGTAGAATATATTAATAATATAGTATAATAATATAATATGGGTGTGCGCGCGTATTACACCCGTCGCGGGACGGGTTCGTAACATGACGCGAACCAGCGAGCTCTCACACACTCGCCTATATAATACTATATATATATACGACGTGTGTCTGGTGTCTATCGCGCGCGCGATAATTCCGTGTAATTTAATTTAATTACGATCGGTCGATATAAAACGCACCTGTCCTTTGGTAGTAGTAATAATAATAGTAATAATAAAAATATCTGTTGTTATTATTATTATTTTCCATTTTACCCGGGTACCGTCGGTAGAGAGAAAAAGAGAGAGAGGGTGGAGAGAGACACCCACATGATACTGCATGCGTAGAGAGACGGACAGATAGACTTTTCACGCGGTCGTCCACGTGTGCATTCACACAGTCGCCAGCACGTATACCGCGGACGGAAAGAGATGGGGAGGGAGAGTGAGAGAGATGCGACACGCACACACGCTCGGCTCGGCGAGGGAGAAGAGATCGAACGACGGATGACTAGCCGAGGAGGGTGCGAGAGAGAAACGTGGGATGATGCGAACTACGGCAGCGCGTGCGAGCGTGTTCGGCAGCGGCGGAGGCGGCGGCGGCGGCGACCTTTCTATATACGCATATATACATGCATATAATATAGTACGTATTTCCACGTTTATATCATATACATGCGTCCGCGTTTATATATACATATATATATATATATATATACCTATATAATATTATATTATATGTATTTCCACGTCCGTATGTATATGCGAATGTATGTATATAGTGTAATCTGCGTATAAACGAGCGCATATAATATAATATATAATATGTGTACGGCGCGGCGCGGGCGTTCGCGAAACGAGCAAACGCTAGGCGGCCGGTGCACGCGATTCCGTCGCGGGAACGGTTTAAACACACACACGCAAACACCCGGCACACACACATACACACATACACACACGCGCGGTCGACAAATACGGTCCCCCGGGGGGTGCGCGCGTGCACTGTAATATTCCAAACGCGAAGTGCACGCACACGCACGCAGACCACACTTCCACGCCATGAAACTTGGCCCCGATATAATATTATATATTATTATTATTATTATTATTATATAGGTATATAATATTATACGGTATATACCTCGGTACATATAGCCGTTTCCACGCGGCGGTTTATGAACTTGATATAATAATTATTTACAATATTATTATTATTATATACACGGCCGCCATATCTCCGGCAACCCCGTCCCGCGGAGCGGACACACGTCGCCGTCGTCGCAGCAGCCGTCCCACTCTTCCGCACATCGCCCGCATCCGAACCCGGGAGCTTCACATCAATTTGTCCGTCGCTCGTACATTATATTATTTATATATATTTATTATATTATACTCTCGTTCGTGTGTGTACCTATATTATTATTATTATTATTATATATTTTATACGTATTATGTGCGCGTATACACTCATTACGAGCGTGTGAGTGTGTACCGCGATAATATTATATACGCACGTCATGTCGGCCCGCCGTCGCGCGGATTATCGCAATCCACTGGTATAATATCGCGGCATATATAATATAATAATAGTAATAATAATAATAATAATAATAATATAATAATATATAATGTGAGCGCACGGTTGACCGACCTTTGTGTGCACACGTACACACGCACACATGTGCTTATTATAATACGCGTATATATGCATACAACATCCGTCGTGCCCCCGTAACGCGCCCGCGGTGCGATGCCGCCGCCGCCGCTCGATGCATTCGCGGTCTGTGCGGCGGAATAGTATTATTATTATTATTATTATACGCGATCGCGGCGCGCAGATAGTACCCGACCGAGTCGAAATTTCGCGCGCGCTACCGACGAAATATTATCCCGGCGCGAGGAGTAGCGCCGCGATACACCTAATAATAATGATATTATATTATAATAATAACGACGGCGATATTATAACGTTGCGCGGTGTGCATATTATTATTATTATTATAATATTATATACGCGCGAAATAATAACGATAGTAATAATAATAATAATAATAATAACAACGATATTAAACGACCCGTTATTCCACCGTCGTCGCGTTTATGCACGCTCGCATGTGCGTGCGTGCGTGCGTGCGTGCTTGTGCGTGTGTGTACAATAGGTATTATTATTATTATTATTATTATTTATCGTGTATGTCGCCGTCGTCGTCGTCGGTGCCGCCGCGCCGCGAAAACGTAATGTACTCTACGCGGCGGCGGAAAGAGTTGCAGAGACCTTGAAACACACCGCTGCCGTGTGTGTTGTGTATAATATCAATGACGCGCACGCGCACACTATTGTTGTTTATTATTAGCAGGGCACGACCGACGGATACGGCGACGACGGTTTGAAAAGTATTTATTTTTTATAACGTTTTTTTCCTTTTTCGCCGAACACGGCCCCGCGAGATATTCGCGTCGCCCGACGTGCGCGCGTTACCTATATTATTATTTATATATTATGTACACGTGTGTGTTTGTGTGTGATAATGTATAAATATATATTCCCGACGGACACCCACGTTCTCCGGCGTACATAACATTATAATATTATGATATTATTATCGTATATATTACACACACGCGCGAGCGGTGCGCTCGATTCAGGGCCGGATCGGCTCGGCGAGTTGTAAAATCTCGCGGCGAGCCGCTCCGATAAAACGCAACACGAATATATAAAATAATAATAATAATAATATGCCGTATGCGGTTGCGTCTCCGTCGTCGTACAGGAAACGATGTTATTACAGTCACGGCGACGCAAATCGATACGATTACAACGGTGAGGCAAAAAAAAAAAAGAAAACGGAATGAAAAGAATGGGAAAAAAAGACGGGCTTTTATATATATAAAATATATAAAAAAAACGGCTGAGACGCCCGCGCCGGCAGCAGACGCATTATCCCAAATCTCGCGAACCGCAGCGTTGACAGCGAGCACGCGTGTCTGCAGGCCAACAAAAAGCGCATGCCACGTGACGTTTTTACCCTTAACAATATATACCTGCGTACGTTCGGTAATACCTTTTTTTCCCCATCGTGTACACGTAATAATAATATATATACCTGTGCTCGCGAGCCCACCGCGGGTATGTATATATAGTGACTGGCGAGAGATATTATTTTACTACTGCAGCAGCAAGCCGAGAAAAATGTTTATTTTATACTTTTATCGTATATCAAACATATAATAATATACAAAATAACACAATATCATTGTATACTACCTCAGTGGCGGGAAAAATCTGCAAACATATAATGGGCCCAATAAATCGGGATTAAAAATATAGAGCAACATTTTCGTTTTTTTTAAACAAATATTTCGAGTTAAATTACCTTAATTATATTTAAATTATATAAACGTTAACTGCGAATTTATACCCGTGTATAAAATTTACAATCAAATGTGTAACAATGCCGTTTGATTTTAAGCAAAAATATTCATACATCGAAAGAGAACTTTTAGAAAACAATTTCAAAAAAGTGGGTAAGTGGATGTCACTCTGCCATACAGTGGGTTACAGGTGGGTAACTGTATAATGGATGGTAATAAATTTGAATTCAATGATATACTATCGTTGTATACGAAAAACGATTCTGAGCTGAGACGATTTGCCACTATGGATATTTTATATTATATTTATATTGTTATTACTTACTGTTATATGGTAGCCGGTAAGTTGAATTAATATCATAAAATTACAACAAAATAACTTAATCGTTATTCTTGGTTATTTAATGGTTAATTTCGTCTAAATTTGAACATAAATTAATAACTATAAAAAAAACACATAATTGTAAAATTAATCGCTCCGCTCTGAATCTAAAATGAACGAAAAAATGTATAAGTATACTTTAATATAAATAAGTTTGTAAAGTTTCACCCCGCTCTGTGTTCTTGTTATAATTATATCTGTAATTTCTAATGTTTTACAATCATAGACATGTGTACAAAAATAAATACATCCATAATATATATAAATAATCAATATAAGGGTTTGAGATGATGTTATTATTTTTTAAATATTATTACCGCAGTTGACGCACCGCATACACATCACATGACACATCATTCCTGGAATCGTTGGATCGAATCATTTATTCTTTTCCATTTTTGGTATGTTATTAATTTATTATAGTTAAAAAATAAATATTATGCGAGGGCCGAGCCCAGAGGGTCATTGTAAGGACCGGGTCAGCGATTGTCCATATTTACTCCGTTAAATCTACCGGTGCAGGTTACTGTACGCTATATACTCTAAATAACCATCGCCTATATTATATTATACTATGTACATCATAATATATTATACAATAATACGCGATTAAATATATATCACAAACAACCTGCACCTATATAGGTACCCATCCACCCAATTACATTTTCTATTAGCTCCGGGCAAGTGCGCTCATTTAGACCTCGTAACATATACGTCCGCCGTGATTTAAGGGACATTTTTTTTCGCGTTCGCCTACACACCATAACATTATGATATATCATGCGCATACTGCACTGCAGCCGAAGTAGCGGCAGCCGGTCAAAGTATACGTATAATATATATATACGCATATTATATATTATACCTATACAGTAAAAGCGCGGTGCGACTCGGGAACACCGAGAATTTATAGCCAGTTGTAGGTATACAATAATCATATATAATATACCTAATATCCAAAGTTTTCGAATAACTCTGCATAATATATAATAATATATAATAATATTAAAACACATTATTTGTAATTCGCGCATATTTATCGTAAAGTGCGTGTGTATATTTTTAGAATATAGATCAAACGCCGTCGTCGCGCGTGTGTTTTCTTCCGACGCGTTTAATTATAACAAATAGGTGCGCACGATATCGTTATATTATACAATAGTGGAAGTAACGATACCAAAGGTCGGTAATTTTATTCGCTATCCTGCGTTATTGCTCCGCACAAGACCGACCGGCACTTGCACGAGTATACGTTTTTTTTTAATTTTCGCAGAAAAGAATATTGCAAAGAAAAACAAACAACAATAAATTATTGTATTATTGTTGTTGTATAACGTTCGCGTCACTGCGCGAGAGACCGACGTAGTATAGTGTTGTCGTCGTCCTATGACTATATTTATGACAGCCCCGCGGCGAGTGCGGCGCAACAGCAGCAGCACCGCGAGCCTTAAATTAATATTAAACACCCGAGATGAACGTCATCGGCGAGTGGAAGATGGGTGTCCAGGGTGTATGAAAATAATATAATATATATTAGGTGGGTATGTGTATACAGTCCGCATGCCGCCGCGGAACACGCCCGAAATATAGGTTGTAAGTTCAAAGTCGTTCCGTTTTGTTACTATTTCTCGTGGCGAAATTCCGCGCGCGTGGCGTGATGAATCGTTTTCGTCCGGCGCCGCTCAACCAGTTTATATACACAACGATATTGCGTTACCGACTGTGCGTCTGGTACATGTGTATGATAAAATATTTTATTTGCCGTCGTACCGCGTTATATTATTTCAACTCGCGTCGAAATTAGCATTCAAGTCGCTTAAAATCTCCGACGATCGACATCGCCGGTGTTATGCCAATATAGGTATATATATTGTGTTCAATGCATTGCACTTCTTCTTTATTATATCGTTACACGGCTGCAATATTGCATATAGCCTACCTATAAAGTATATAGTAGGTACCAGGTACCTGGTACCTGCTGCAATTATGCAGTCCACGACTGATGAGCGTCTGTCGGGAAAAGTGACATTTATATATACTGCAACAGAAACGCGCGATTCGATTGAAATATTTAAATAAACGCCCGTTATTCATTTGTCGGTACACAAATATACGATGTACATTTTTATCTTTTACACAAACTGTCCGGGAAAAAAAACCATTAGTATTTGTTCACTCGTTTCTAGACACTTTCATATTATACACTCGTGATGCACACGTGCATAGTGCAATCATACATACGTACATACATAATATATAATAATATACTGCATGTACGTCTGTCTAAAACTGCACTACTATTATAATAATAATAATAATAATAAAAATTATTATAATAATATTCCGTTATTATTGCTTTTTGCTGTTTAGTGAGTAGTCTTTTGAAATCCGTTGCGTATACAATAACAGTGTTAACAATATTTTTAACTTCCGCTAATGGAAAACTATTAGCTTATTTACAATCGTTTTACGGTGTTTAACATAGGTACCATAAAATTAATATATAATCCTATATGATGCGCGCACGTGTGTGTATATACTGTACATGTATAGATACGCGATTTGGAAAAGTGTGTAAAGCCACGGTTAAACGACAAACAACCCTCGGTAACATTTATTCATCCATTAGATTAGACAAACAATCGGGAGGGGAAGTTTATATACTTATTGGGACTAGTATACGCACACCGTTAAAACGATTGATAATATAGTCGGCGTTTTTACGAGGGACCATCGATTTCTTTCGTCAAAACTCAAAATCACGAATGTTTCGTCGCCTTAAAAACATAATATTATATAATATAATGCCACGTGGGAGTAACGTTGTTATACGGCCGTGCTGCACTGCATGTTCAGCGCCGGCAATCAATTTTCTTCCTATTTTTATTTACTTATTTCCTTTAGACATTTCTTATTCTCGTTCACATTTTCTTTGCAAGTGTAGGTCCGAATTCACGACTAAAAAGATTTAACAGTAATTCAAACAAACGAATTACGTGAAGAAAAAAAATAATAATTTTCGTCTGTTAAAGAAGGACAAATAGTGTAGATATAAATAATAAACAATATTGAAATATATTATTATGTATTTCGTTTTCGAGTGTCCGGAATTTCATTACACCTGTCATATTGTTATTAACAGTTAATCGCGCATAATTACGCATACAATAAAGTGATATTATTAAATAGAGGGTTATAACAGCATTATTAACGCCAAAATGATTTATCGATTTTGTTATGGTGCTAACAAAACAATAGTTAAAAGTGCGGGACAGATGAAATAAATTATCTGACCTGTTGAATTCAACAGCAGCTGTAGGCAACATTATAGGAATTAATCGTATTTAACACACCGTTTTGATTTGGAAAAATCGGGAAAACGTCTCGTCATGTATAAAAAATATTTTTTGTTCATATATAAATATACACACAGATACACGATTCATAAAATAAATATTCTCAAACCATGATAATATTATTTAATAGCATACTTGTATTTTGGGTGTAATTACATCGTGTTGAAACTTGAAAGTAAAACAATACGGCAATTATTATTAACACAATAATAAATAATAATATAGATACAGTAGTCAGTAAGTATACCTAACTAAGTATATATATCATAATATACATGAGTTATATAATTATATATGAACTACTTGAGTTTTTCTATGCGATGTCAATTATTCGTAAATTGTATTAATGTACCCCGAGAGGGAAGCACATTAAAAATATTAGAGTATATATATTATATATATATATAGGTATGCAATATAGATTTTTAAGCCCGTATTTAAATATCGAATGCATTAATTGTCGATGATTATTAGTCAATCGATACATTTTATTATAATACATCGACGTCAAGCAAATCATTTGAACTGCATTTTGTTTTGTATAATGAACACGTCGAAGGCACTTTTTTGGGAGCAATTGACCTTCAATATAAATGGGCGTCTGAGTGCATATTGGACTTGGCGTATTTAATTATGTTATGATAAAAATATAATATAATATGTTTTACATATGTTTAAAATCGTGTCAAAAATATTCTTGATTCTATATTTGATTATTGTGGATGTTGCGAGAGCTTGTAAAATCTACATTTTTGTTTTAATAACTATAATTGTTATTCAAATAAAATAGACAATACAATAAATAATAATACAAACAAGAATTGGTACAATAATTAAAATCATAATAATTATATCAAAGATAGTATTTTAATTATCTATTTTGCACAATATGCAATCATAACATTTAAATGTTGAGATTGGTTATACAAAGCGTGGTTGTCTTAAGTGGTTATATAAGTATTATTGTATTAATATTTAATATTATTTGCTTCTCGCAAATACAATTATTTCAACATATCACTGATTGAAATTGAACAGAACCGTGTATATTATAAAAGTATATAGATATATGCAAAAAAATTCCCATCGCGCGTAAGATTTATACATGGTGAAGTAAACACAGTATGGAAATCGTATGTTTTATTTATGTTTTCATAAGTACTGTTTTAAGTTTCGGGTGACTGTTTCATATTGATTGATTTTCGATTTTATCAATATTACGAATTTACCCTACCTAATATAATAAACATGTAAAAAATGTCATAGCAAGAGAAGTCTTCGGATACTTCATAACATTATCAATACACTATATACCTTGTATTCTATGTATGTAAGCCATTGGGTGCCTATAATATACGTCAGTGCAATATATATACAATAAAGTGTTATACGTTCACAGCAAATGGGAAGTATATTCTGTGTGTTATTGAAAGAAATCTTCGTAAACAATAAACATCAAAAGTGGATGAGTCTGCGCGTTTTAAGAACAACAATATTGACCAAAGTTCGTACATTTAACTTCGGTCCGGTTTACATGAGTATATCGTTCGCATTAAACTGTCTGACAGCCATTGCAGACGGTCAAATCAAAAACTCTATCGCTGTCGACTTTAACCGTCAGTTAAACTTTTTATCAGTATAACAGAATAAACTATAACATATAATAGGTACCTATATACACGTGTTCTATATAATATATTAATATAAATTGATATATTTATATACCAAGTAGTAAGTATACCAACTGGTATATTCTATTTGACTGCGGCATAAACACATATAACAATATTTATATCACTGTAAAATATTATAAAGTATAAATAATATACGTATCGCATAATATATGATTTATACATACAGTGTGAAATAATTATACGTGCCGTTATATTTATCAAAACGATTTGTTTGTTTTACGATACGTATGTAATTTGGTTACTATGATTTTTATTATTTTAAACGTTATATTATAATACGCGGTATATGTAATAAAATTTAATGAGTGGATTTTATTCGTGTGTATTAATATGTTGATGACGGTGACGAATATTAATGTATGGCGCATAGACATATAACCATAATATAATTCAATGATGTTTCCAACATATTATGATTGGGAAATAATACGGTGTCAGACAAATGGCGTAGGTACCTACGACCTTTATTTCCTATTTTTTGTATCAAGTCTAAAGACTTTAAGTTCGATGTATTAATCCGTTCTTACATAACTTATAATACCGTCAATGGAACTTTTGAATAATTTAATTAAATTAACTACCACCGCCTATTTTATACATATACATTTTATACATTGACATAACAACTAAATCGAGCAAATAACTTCGATATATTTTAAACGTTTGAATAGAAGTTTAACACTTTAAGTATTGTATCTTCATTGTTAATGTGCGAATGAATAAACTTTAAAACCTTTTGATAAAAAAAAATCACCCTTATTAAAGAATATTGCAATGAATATGTTAACACCCCGCCGTATAAAATATGTTAGTTTCCTAGTGGTAACGGTACATTGTGAGGTTTTTATAAAAATATATGATATATTTTCCACGTGTCATTTAAAATCCATTGTAAATAGAAAATGTAGCACGACTTATTATGATGAAATAATTAATAAACACACTTGATTAAAAATGCAATATATTTACACGAATGCAAATCTAAACTATTTGAACTGTTTTTTTTTCAAAGAATAAAATTTTATGTTTGTTGAACATTTTTATACGATTGCGTGTGCGTGTATGTTTTATTAAGTTTTAATAGATTTTGTTTTCAAGTAACAAAATAAAATTGTTACAATGATAGTTTTTAATGAGCAAACGCTAAATATTAAATAAAATACAGAGTGTAAATGTGTAATAGCCGCTTGAAATTGTAATAAATTAATTTTATCAATGCAACATTTATATTACACTTATATAGCTATAGTAATAATATATAAAGAGAAATAATTCAATAGATGATAATTATATCATTAAACCGAATTGTTTTTGTTATTTTATGAACGAGGCTACTGAGTGGAAGAATATATTTAACCTGTTGAGTTGAACAGCAATCTGAAATCTTGCTAATTTATTCTTACGAGGGAGAATTAAATGGCATCACGGGTAAGTCTACTGGCACAAGATTAATAATGTAAAACTTGAAAAATTAAAAAAAAATTATCCACCTTGATAAAACGAATTATTTTCCGGAACCATAACTAAAATAGTACTCACCTATATTATATGTTTTTGAAAGCTCAAAATCTAAGCTAATGCAAATTATAAATATATGTCACATTGTGACGACAGAAATTTAGTCACCTATAATCAACTTGTTAAATTTAAAAAAAAATATTACAATATTACTTTTGTGCATATAATATATCTTTTTTTGCACTAGACAGTTGATGCTCTTTTGTAAACGTTTGTGGTTTGTGTGTTTCTTTCAGTTTAAGTGTTATTACTTATTTATATAACTTATAAGTTTTAGTGTGATACGTCGATATTAATATACAAAATATACACTAATATAATATTATACGCGTGTACTCGGGAGCTAAGACGCCGTGCTAGAAACGAACTAGCTGTGACAACAAAATCGAGCAAAATAAACATTGTAATATAAATTTCTTGGCGGCATATTTTGAAATAGTAATAATATGTAATATTATGCACGAAATCTACACAATAAATAATTTTCTTCATTTTTACTTTTTAACGCGCGCCCATTTCTAACGCGGATCCGTCTCGGTTCGTCGAGTTCGAAACGGTGCGCAACGTCGGCAACGACGGCTCGTCGAAATCCGATCGTTGTTCGGCGTCCGCGTATTAAAAAATAAAAATATTCCGTTTTCATATCGTAGTATGCTACGCGTCGTCTACTGCACAGTAGCCGCAATAGGACGGACTTGGTCGGGAATATGAAAACGAATAAATAAAAAGTGTCGGCGGCACACGGTGGTGGCGGCGGCGGCGGTGTGTGTGTGCGTGTGTTTGACGAGTCTGTTTTTTTTTCTATTTTTCATTCGTTCGATAAAACTCGTTCGCGTTTAAAGAGTTAAATCGACTATGTCGTCCTCGTCGCCGTGTCGCGCGGCGTAACGGTCCGGAGGCCCGCGGAATGTTTTTGTAATAACGTCTCCCAAACACGTGGTATACATAAAATTATAATAATATAATTTATCATTCGCCGACTCATGTAGATTGCGATAACTTTTTAAAACTGATTTTTCGCCCGAGTTTTACGAATTTTGATCGCTCGAAATCGGTTAGCTGCATAGTACCGGCTATCGACTATGGGGATTATACATGGTAGGTATATAATAATATGGCGAATGCGTCGCCGTCATTCTCCGACGATGATCCATCGGCTATCGGCAATGGCGTGTTTTATTAAACCGTCGCCGCCACCACCGCCGCCGCCGCCACAGTCGCATACCGCCATCGTCGCCAACACACGCGGCGGGTATCTTTTTTCCTCTCTCTCACTCTTTCCTTATCGAATGCGTCCGATCGGTGCGCCACGCCGCGTCGTCGTCGACGGAATTCGTATCTATCTATCTATTCATCTCTCTCTCTATATATATATATATATATATAGACGACGACGACTTATATATACGTGACAGGAAACGTGCCCCGTCGGGAATAGGAGGAGGAAACACGGGGCAAAAAAAAGAGAATAGAAGTCGAGTAAAAAAATTGCAGAGTGGAAGGAACCGCCGTCGACGGGGACACGCGGATGGGCGCAGGAGGCGGAAGACCGAAATGACCACGGTGACCGCGGGCGGCAATCGATTGTGCCGGACAGCGGGCGCGCGCGAACAAAGAACCGAGAGGGACCCGGGGGCGCGCGCGGTATCCTTAATTTCGGACAGCTTTCACCGCACACACGTACGTGGCCGGCCGATACCACCGCCGCCGCCGCCGCTGCCACCGACGTCTATACGTGCGGCGTACAGCCGGCGGCGGTGCGGGTGGATTTTGTCCACGGCGTCGGCGGGCAAAAGAGCCACGGGCGTCGCACTTTAATGCCCGTGCGTGCGTGAGTGCGTGCGTTGGAAATACGCGCTGGTAGATTGGAAAAAGGGGACGCCGCCACCGCCGCCGGAAAGTGACGGGGTGCGGTACGGCATGGGGAGGGGTGGTGGCGGTGGCCGGTGGTTTTTGAAATATATAGATAAAAGGGTGGAGGCGAGTTCGGCGGTGGCGGCGGCTGGCTAGCTGCCGGACACGGATAGCACGACGGCAGCGGCGGCGACGGCGGACCCTACTCACCCGCCGACGCATCGGCCGCCGACACCACCACTCACACCCGGTCCACCCCCATATGCCCATTATGATTGTGACCCGAGCTCAGCGGCGGCCGCCGGCTCTCTCGCTCGCTCTGTGGCTCACTCACACTCGCGCACACACATTCTCTCTCACTCGCTCGCGCGCGCCGTTCTAATATCCGCTCCGAGTTCCCCTCCACCACCCCACCGACCGCGGTCGCAGCCGCCGCCGACACACACACCGAAACCACTCGCCGCCACCGTTCACCCCTCATCCCGCTCTACTACACCGCACTGCGACGCACTGTACACACTACACACTACGCGCGCACTCGCGTATAATATATATATTATAATACTCTCTTCTCCCACACGCCTACGGGCATCGCGTATATGTATATAATATGTACGTACGCACACACACACACCCCGCCACCGCCACCGCCCGCCGGACCGACGGCGACGGTTGTCTGTCTGTCGTCCGTCTTCCGGGCCCGCGGATCGCGTGTTAAGCCCGCGGGACCTATCCCCGCGCCGCGCCTCACCGGCCGGCCGGTATACGTCCGCCGCCGCGTGGCTACCCACCCACCCGCACACCCACCGCACTGCACCGTCGACGACGCCGCGCCGCCGTTGCCACTTACCCGCACACGCATCGTTGCCCCGGACACACCCGGCGGTCTTATCGGCTTCCACAGTCGCGGCATGCTACGGTTTTCTCGTACTGCCGCCGCCACCGCCGCGCCCCGTCACCGTCGCCGACGAAGCCGCGTCCGCCGCCACCGCGCTCCGTCCACACCGCGCGCCGTGGTCGTCGCCGCTGCCGCCGCCGACGGCCTATATGCATCGCTGCCGCCGCCGCCACACCGCCGATCCCCTCACCGCCGACGATAGTCGTCGTCGTCGTCGTCGTCGCACACACTATATACGCACCGCCACCGCGCGCGGCTACATCGACCCAGCCGACCGTGTGATGGCGACGTGTTTCACAACACCCGCCGCCAGCCTATCGTTTTACACGTATATATATAAAATATATATGTGTATGTGTGTGCGTTTATATATATATATTATAATATATAATATATATGTACGAGGCGAGTGCACGTGTGTGCGTATACTACGTATATTGTCGGCGGGGGGTAGAGGCGAGCATAATCATTAGCGCGCGCGGTTCGCGGAAACAAGGACATTATAATAATATATTATGCGTAGTAATATAATATATGTACGTGCATAATAGTATACTGGCCACGCGTGAGTGTGTGTTTGTGGGTGTGTGTGTGTGTGTATGTGTACGCGGTGGCCGTCGTGCGTACCGCCATCGCTGTGGTATGTGTGCTTCTGCGTGTGTGTTTGTCTGTAACGTGTATACCGGCAGCCGGTCGCAATTATCGACGGATCGGCCGCGCGCGCGAGAGAGAGAGAGAGAGAGAGAGAGTGATAGAGTGAGCTAGAAAATATAGAAAATATAAAGGAAAACCAGTTCGCGGCGACGTAGGATTTCGGGAGTTTCCGACGACGACGAAGACGATATCGTCCTCGTCACCGCCACGCCGTCTCCACCCCCCGCACACGCATCCGTCACTGCACCGTGCACGCCACATGTGTATACATTTATTATTTATACGTTGTGAACGCGTCGTATTTTTTTTTTACACATTTCTTTCTTTTCATATATATATACATATTATATATTATTTTTATTATTATTATTATTTATTTTTTTCGCCGCTCGTAATAAATACGACGCATAGGCCGCAGCCACCGTCGCCGCTCACGCAGGACGGGCGCGGCGGAAAAACTGATTTCACTCCGCCTCGCAGGACAGACCATTGTGCCCGTTCGCGCGAGCCAGTGTGTGTGTGTGTCTGTGTGTGTGTGTGTGCGTCGCCGTCGCTTTTGTGTCGCCGTCGCCGGTGCACCGCCGCGCGCAGTGCACACGTTAACATGTCGTGTGTATTGTAACAATATTATGTTGTCGTCGTCGTGGCAAAAAAAATAATATATAATAATAATAACACACGAAACGCACGACGACGACGACGTGAAAATGTACGGGATACGCGTACATAATACCATCCGTTCTAGTGTAGAGTGGGTTCCCCGCGACCGTCGCGAACGTCGACGTATTATAGAGAAGGACGACAAAAAAAATAATAATAATAATAATAATAATAATGTATAATATACGGACGAACCGAGTTTCTATTCTTATTATTCTTATTATTATTATTATTATTATTATTGTTGTTATTATTTTTTTTTCCCGTCCGTCCATCCGCCTAGCGATTCGCAGCGGGTGTGTACGTGTTTGGGTCATTTCGAACGGCGACGACTACGACACGGCGGCGGCGGACCGATCGTTCCACAATGACTGTCCGTGATACCGTCCGATATCTTTTTTTTTTTTCGCTACAATAATGTCTTTTACATTATTGTTATCGTGTAGGTATATTATACTATTATTATATTAGCCGAGTGAAAAACGCTCGTGATGGCGGAGTAGGCACGTCCAATCGGCGGTCGCCGTCGGGTCGATTTTTAAAACCCCAAGAATGCGCGTCCGCCACCGGCATAGTTGACGCCGCTGTACGGGGTCTTCCGATTTTTGTGCCCCACCACCACCAAAACGAAACGACGTGAGTGTTACATCATTATGTGGACAGAGTGAGGCGATTGGGATCGGTCACAAAGGCTTATACTTATATATAGTATCGGTGCCAACATCAATCGTATAATCCCGAAACTTGTAACTTGTCACTATAAGTCTCTAACGTATAATGTTCTTAAGGAAACATCAAACGTTTACCAGCGTCCCGTAGAGTGTCACAACAATAATATACTCGTACTGTTGTCTAACGTCAATATTTTTCAATTACAATACACGTACATATACATATCTAAATATATATATATATATATATATATATCAAAGGGGATTTTCGGGGACAACATGCCGACAACATTATTTTCATTACAATGTAAAACATCAACTGTATTGTTATAATATATATATGTGTATGTATTATATTATTTATAGAGGTCTTGCAGCGTTCACTTGCAGTGTTTAATGCGTTTATTACGTCATACAATATATATGTTTATGTAGACGGTTAAAGGGATTAACACTTATAATCTCCCGTTAGTATGTCGTTCTTCTCTACTCGGTTACCTACATAATATATTTAAAAACTGAAAAAGTTTAATGTGACCGGTTCCACTGGTCTCTCCATACGGATTCGATATATTACCATGAAGTACGTAGTCTACTCTGTCCATCGATTTTGTCGTCGTCGTATGCGCATTTCAAAAATCGTACACAATATAATACTTAATATACAGACTGTAATAGTAATAATAATAATAATAATACTGAGTGTGGTGTTCGATAGACGGTGATTAAAGCACCGTAAATATATTTTGGACATTATCGACGGCGGTATTAGACGTCTTATATTATTCTCGCCGCCGCTACTATACATTCGGTCACCTCTTCCTCCTCAGTCGTCCCGCGTACACCGATACCGCCACCGACTTTAAATAGACTTAACGACGAAATAATATATAAGTACGCGCACACTCACAAACACACAGACACACACACGCGCACAATGGTTGCGAGTTTTCAGTGTATATTATAACTGTTTATTTTATACATATATATAATATATAGTAATAATAATAAACTCGACGAATAAAAAATAAAATATAAATAAAAAAAAAATGTCAACCGGTTTACGATATATATATATATATGTATATATAAATGACTATATTATAGCAACCGTTTTTCAAATACAATTTTCGTTCCTTAAATTACCGCCGCCGCATCCTTTCACTCCGGTCTGGAAGTAGGATGAGGCACCTGCAGCGTTCGTATATACACGATCAGCGGCCGTTTGCCACCCGATAAACCACCTTCTGCGTGTATAATATGGAAATCCAATTTATACGTTTTTTACGCGGGCGCGCTTCTCTGTCGTCGGCGTCGGCGGCGATTTTATACGAAACGCATAAACCGTGTAACGAGCTCTCGGAACCGAAATCATTTGTAATATTAATCCCCGCCGGTAGGGTTCGGGAAAACGCATTATGAAAATCCCAATCGTTACAACACAATATTCAAATTTCAACGTTTTTTCAGTCAACTATAAGCGCGGCTACTATATTATAATGTGGTTTGCGGCTAAGAAGAAAAAAATATGCAAACACTCATCACTATAATATTATTGTATATTGTCGGCAGAATTTTTCGGGCCATGTTTTATATTTATTGTGTTCATAATCATAACAGATGTTTACCATATCACAATAATAGAAAAGCGAAAGAGAATTTTCCAATAATCGCATTAAAGACAACTACGAAATTCTCAGTGCGGTAAGACAAGCGATGAGTTGAGACACATTTTATACGCAAATTCCATCAGCAAATAGATAAGAATTAATTTTGTGTATATAGATTTAGTGATGTAACGCAAAGCCCAAACATTCGAGAAAACTTTTATCATGACGTAATAGAATAAAACAAATTGCTAATAAAATAACATCAACCGCATCACAACCAAATCTGCATAACAGTGTCTGTTAACTTTGAAAGAAAAGCTATATATAAGAACGTTAAATAATATTTTATTTCGTTGCGAAAGACGACCCTGATACAGAATAAAAAAGTCTTAATAGAAATGAATAGGCAGACGTCTTCTAATAATTCGTGTACCTCAACTTGCTGGCCACGAGAGCTATTGAATTTACGCAGCTCAGTATAACGGACGTAAGCAACCGGCGCGGCGAAGACGTGTTTATTTATTTCCATTGATTTTCATAACAGACGGTCGGCGGACAATTTTTTCCGTCAGTTTTTTGTCTCTCACCGATGTCCAAAATTATTTTATAAATAAACATGGGTATTGTTGTTTCAAAGGAAAGTAACGAAGTGAATAAATATAAAAATGCGTACTCTAACCATACTGTACGTTTTAAAAACAAACATTACGGTGAAATACAGAAATATGTTTTTTTGATTTGTTATAAAAGTCAAATATTTTCAATTATTCATAACTCGTGTATTTGTACTAGGTTTTTTTTTTATTTTTTTAACATTAATAGACTTTTCGCGTTTTGAAAAAGTTTTTCGCGCAAGAATATCACGACAGACAAGTCAGTATGGAAATGGTTTAAAGAAAAATCATATTTTAATAATATCTCTGTAATTTAACACATGTATGTGCGTTATCGCCCTAGTAAACAATGTATAATATATTCTATGTAAATTATTTGCACTGACAATATAAAATATTATTTAACCCCGTCTGCCGTTTGGCGCTCGAATAGACATTAAATATCAATAATATAGGAATATTGGTAGGTGTATTAAAATGATTTCTTTTGTCGACTATTATACGTCTTCATGGTTGTACACATAATGTAGTATAATACCAATTTGTATATCAATATCGTGTCTAAACGATACGTATTATAATAAAATGTAGTAGATATGTACTTAAAATGTATATACATACATAATAGGTACACATATATCATATTATACAGATACGTTATGGGTATGTTATGATTGGGTGATATGATTGAGTCGTCGTCGTCGCCGTCGTCGTTTAATTCGATTATGGTGCGTTGTACGAAAAGAAACGAATTTCGTTTTTTGATTCGCCAAAAGGAAACGGACAGGTATATAGCGTGGTACCTATGTAAATCATCACGTAACAGTATATAAATATAATGTATACAGACAGACGGAGTAAAAATAAAAATAAAAAAAATCCAACGGGCTATTATATTATATATTTTCTTTTTTACCTCGTCGGCGTTATATGTATATTACGCGCGCGGACTCTTAGCCGCCACCCCCCTCGCACCATCAACCATCCGCTGCAGCCGCTAACACGAGATGTATCGAAAAACAATTTTTTCAAGAAAAAAATCGCACTTATATAAAATATATAATAACGTATAATAATAATATATATAGGTGTATAATATTTTATATATATTTATATTATGGGTAGACTGGTATAGAGAGGTACCTATACCGAAATATTATTATTTATAAGCGTAAAAAGGAAAATATGCTTTTCGACCCACTCGCATGTGTCTGCGGCGGCTGTGGCGGCCGACGTTCAGTAAAATAATAATAATAATAATATAATACGCGTTATATCTGACGTAATATGCTCGCGTATATAATAAAAAAAACTCGGCGGCGGGGCCGCGTGTGTGGTGCGTCGGCTGCGGTTGCGGCAACCGTCGGCGATGACGAGGACGACGACGACGACGACTACGACGACGAATATAATATCATTATAATCGTTTTTTTTTTCTCTCGTCCATTTCGTTTTTTCCCTCTACGACCGACCAATATGTAATACTATTATATTATACGCGCGATACGCAATTACGCGAGACGGCAAAACGAATTTCGTTTTAGACCCGTCGAGCGGGAAAAACGATTCGTGGCGTAAAAATATTTTTCTCGAATTTCTAGCAAATACGAATGGTAAAATCACGAAGAGTGCACTTCCCGCCCACGCGGCTCTGGCAGTGTACCCTTCGAATAATAACAATAATAATAATAATCTCCGAAACTACTACGCAACGACAACGACGACGACGGTCGCGCGGGTTATCGGTGTTGCAGGCCGCACACACAAACACACACACACGTGCGTGGACGTAGCCTCCCACCCCCTCCCCACTGACGGATACTTTCGGTGCGGGGGTTAGGTGTGCGTGTGTGTCGTAGGGGAATTATATGTTATTATATACATATATATATATAGCGTCGTCTCCGGTATATAATAATATTATGTATACATACGACGCGGCAAACAACGTAATATAATATTATAATAGTGGACGGCGGCGGTACGTGCGTGCGTATCGGGTTTTCGGGGGTGTCCGGTCCGCCGTCGTCGACGTCGTCGTACGGTTGGTGGTCGGCGGCGGCGGGAACGCGATAACGTGGCCTCCCGCGGTCGTCGTCCACCACCGCCGCTGCTGGACATATGACATTTTCCAATTCTTCTCACTCGCACACACGTCGTTCGTATATATAAATGTGTGTGCGTGTGCGTGTGTGTGTGTGTGTGAGAGAGTGTGTGAGTGCGCGCGCGAGTAGGTATACACATACGGATAATGTATATATGTATATATATATATATATTTACAACACGCACGACGACGACGGTGGCGGCGGCGGTGGCGGCGGCGGCGTTGGTGGTGGTAGTGGCGGCGCGGTGCCGGCGGCTGCTGCTCATTACCGCCACACGTTTCGCGGACGCCGGTCGACCGTTCCCGTCGTCATCGTCCGTACCTCACACCACGAACACACGCGCTCCGTACAACACTTCTCACGCAGTCGTCGCGCGCTTTATTTTATCGCCGTTTCGTTTTATCTGTCGGCCGTCCCGACGGTTTTCACACGATTTATTTTAATTTTTAATTATTATCATTGTCGTCTGCGCCGCGGAATAAAAATTTACAAACTTTTTTCGAAATTTTTATTCTCCCGCCGATATTTTTGTGCGAATTTGTGCACTCGTGCCGTGCCGTTTTTGACAATTATACATACGTATTGACATTTATATTTTTTTTATATTTTGAATTATTTTTTATTTTTACGTGTCTTGTGTGAACTCGTTTCTTTTTTTACGAAACTTAATTTTTGCCAATATTCTGGTATACTCTGACATGGTCGAAGAATCAACAGACGTTTGAACAATCCTCAGTCTTCTGCGAATACACATCAGGTATGTTTAATTTTATTCTATCAGTATATTAATATTTATATTATTATTTGTAAATTAGTTTTATATAAAAATTCATCATTTACTATAATGTGTATTGTAATAGTTCACATTGTTCTTGTATTGAAATAGAAATTAAAATAATTATCATTATTGCTCGTGTTGGCGGGTGATACGACGGCGGCGGAGTCGGTCGTTTTTGAAAAAGCGCGCCAACTATAGACAGATCTCTCTGCGCGCCGTCTATTTCATCCTGTCAAACGAACACACTTTTATTATTGTTGTTATTATTATTCTTCTTATTATTATTGTTACTATCGATATTATTTTTATTATTATTATTACTTTACTTTGTTTGGGTTTGCGCATAATATTGTTATTATTATTATGATTACGATTATTTCTCTAGCACCGGAAGACAGTCGTAAACGTCGCGCGTCGTATACTATTACTAAAACTACTACTACTATTTCTAGTATTACTATTATTATTATTATTTCTATTACTATTACTATTACTATTACTGTTACTATTTTATAGTAATAATAAAAATAGAAATATGTATACTGTATGTAGAAGCTTGTTATTATTATTTTTATTTTCGTACGCCGCACGCGGACGACGACGACACATACGAGCGCGAACGTCTATAATATAACCATCTGTTCGACCGTGTCTCGGCGGTGCAGTCATATTGATATGCACGTGAGAGGAGAAGACGTATTATATTATTATTATTATAAATTGTTATTGTTGTACCGTCGTCGTCGTCGTCGGCCGCGACGGCGACGGCGATTTAATAATTTATTACGCCGAACGGATTAGCAGCGGTGACGGCGACGTGGTGCGAGTACGAAATAATAATAATAATAATAATAATAATAATATAATCGGCTCGACGAGAGATCGTATAACACACACGCGTTGGCTGCGGCGTATTATTATTATTATTATTATATACGCGAACAAGCGGCGTATGTGCGTGTGTGGTGTACTTACGTATAATATATATATATTATTATGTACTCGGTGTCCCCACGCGTCTCCACCATCCTTTCTTTCCGCGCGCACGCAATCTCGTAATTACCATCGTCGTCGTCGTCGTCGTCGTTATTTTATATATACGAAAAAGAAAACGCGTTCTAAAAATACGCGACTACGAGTCGTCGGTGCCTCTACCGCCGCCGCCGCCGTGTGGTCTGTCGACCGTGAAAAATTGCGCGGCAAAATTATCACTATATATCATGTACCTATATAATATAAACGTGCTCTTACATTACGACGTTCGTCATAATAATATATAATATTATATTTACGGTTCCTGGTCTTTCCCCTTTCGACGGATTTTCGTGTTTCCCGCCCAGGTAGTGCCTTGCACATATATCTAATATTGTTGTACGGTTCGTTTTCTAAGCGGTTTCCGCGCGAAAAACCAATAACTCTCTCTACCCCCTCCGCCCCCACCCAAACCCTCTCGAGCGCTCGCTTCTCTCTTACTCTCTTTAAATATACCCGGAGACGTGTGGAGGATCAAGATGATACACGGTATTCGTTCGTTTTCGCTGAAAAATAACACTTTCCTCACCCCTCGCTGCTGGTCATTGTTTGTCGCGCGTTTTAACAGTATTTTTCTTTTCAAAGCTTCGGACTTGTAGACTTTATCCGATTGAAAGTTTACGTCACGAAAACGCGGCGCGGTACAACAATAACAGCAACATCAACAACAACAACAACAACTTCCCCGATGATTGTACGTGCAAAAACGTTGTTCAGACGCGTTTACAAATTTCCCTTTTTATTATCTTTAAATTTATTTTTTCTCCCGTTTTAATTCCGTTCTATTTTTCCGTTTCCTCTGTTCGGACGGACCGTCGTTAAAATACCGAACTCGCGATAATGACGGCCGACGAGAGATAATGGTGAGCGCGAATCGCGTCGTCCGTCTGTGGTTTTACGTATCCCAACATAAAAATTCGAACGTAATTACGCCCGGACGGCGTGAATAATATAATGTTATATAAAATGTCATATCGTGTTTGTGTATAAAATGGAATAGTATGATAACGATAATGATAGTAATAATAATAATAATAATAACGATAATCGCAATATTTTTAGCTGCGGAAAACGCGACGACCGGGGTTATTAACACGCTTTTATCCCTTCCCTTTGCCGACTCGTCGATTCGAGACGACCGTGTGTCATAACCGCGCAGTGTATATAATAACCCTTTTGAAGTGAAAACGTATCGCATTATCATACACTATGTGCGTGGCCGTTGTCGTTATAATAGTATAATATATTATGTTATAATGTTATATTATATTGTGTTATTATTATAATTTACATAGTATACTATTTATATACGAATAATACGTATTATTATAATACACGGCCGATAAACAACAAACGCTTGATATCGATATTATTACAATGTAATATTATTTAAAACGGCCGTTTTTATGCGATCCGGCCGTTTTAATCGGTGGAGTCTGACGTATGCCTACGTACTATTTATTTGAACGCCGGCTCCACATAATAATATTATTACAATATAATTAATTATATTTCCGGACGGTGTTATTTTATTGTCAAGTGGCCCACCTCTATTTCAGTGAAAAGCGATAATTACTACGATTATTTTTTATGCGGCGCGACGGCCGAGAAAAAAACCGTCTACTACGTAATAATATTAATGATATTTTAATAGCACACGTCGATGAAATATAGAGACGTCGTTTCTCGGGCGTGAATATATACGACGGCGTAGACGATGATGACGGGTTTGTTTTGTGCATGCACTCGTATTCCGTTACGAGCGGCCCGCCGTTATTAACAATATTATTATTACTATTACTATTATTTAACGATATAACAATATCTTCGTACCTATAAGAGGATTTCAAAAAAGGTCACTCAAAATAACTCAACCAATTAAACAACGAGTGCACCTACGTCAGCTTGCCATCTCTCTTCCCCACCGTCTTTTGCGCGGACGTAATTTTCCAATATTTTCCTTGTTCCGAAATCCGATAGCGGGAAAAAGCGCGCGCGTTATAATAAAAAAAATTACTGGCGAAAGCAACAACAACAACAGTCGCCGTCCCAAAACCGGAAATAGGCAACGCCAACGAAACTTTACGTCCGATCGAAGTTCTCTGTACGTCGGTGTACATTAATGACATTGGCGGGGTGAGTTCGGGATTATTTGTTATCCGTCACTTGTTATTATTATTATTATTATTATTACTCGGTTAGCGGCGAGAGTACTATACGCACAATGATCGTGGCGGTGCAGGCCCGTTAACGTAAACGACGTTTAAATTGTTTAACCACTTAATTTCATTCATCCCTCCGTTCAGAACTGCGCACCCGACCAACACCCACCCCCTTACTCCGCCCACCGCACATCGTCGTAATATCGTTCGGGTGACAGCTTTTTCAAACCGTTTAATAACGACGACGACCATCATCGTCATCATCATCATCATCATTATCATCATCATCATCATCGTCGTCCTCGTTACGGACGACGAAGACGTGTCGTATATATTTATTATACGCGTTACGTGTCCGCGGTTTTTCTTTCTTTTTCATCTTTTTTAATCGGTTTTACATATAACGTTGTTTGAGAAGCGTCGACGGCATCGAGCAAAATAAAATCATATTAACATTCTTTTTATATCGCATTAGAATAAAGTAAAGTAATATTGCGAATACGATCATGTCATTACTCATTTTACGCAAATCTTTCTCGGTTTCTCCGGAACTCGCGGAATGCGTAAAACATAAAAGCCGTAATTATTGTTCTGTGACATTTCTGTTGGTGCGCGCGCACGTATGTTTTGTTATTGGTCGGCGGCGTCGGTGGATAGCAGCGGTTAAACCGAAACTCGTTTCGAAGGGCACTCCGCGCGCTCGTAAAACCCGTACACGCACCACACGCGTACCGCGGAGGCGGCGAATCTTCTCCCTCGCCCACGCCGCCGCAGCCTCCGGGTCGTTATATTTCTACCCGTCCGCCGCCACGTCACACACACGTTACCTGTCCTCCTTCGCTGCCGGCCGGGTATACCCCACATACACGCGCATTACCCTCCGCCGCCGCTTCGAATATCCTCTTATCCGTAGGGGATAACTCGCACCACGCATCCCCCCCTACCACTCACACGACGCCGCCCTAGGTCATTTTGCCCAGCGCGCACCCCCCTGCGACTATCCCGCCTGTTCGCCAGCACATCCGCCCGCACACCCGGGCTCTGCGGAGAGGTAACTCTTTTTTCTTCTCTTTTCCCTGACCCCCCGCGTTTTCACCCGGCGTGGAGTGAAACGCGACGCTGCGATATTTATTTTCCCTTTATTATTACTATGTTTATGTATTATGTATGTACATTCTGTGAACAAACATTATACGGTCGTGCGTCGATTTTTGTTTTTCGTTTTTCAGACCATATATAGTCGTCGTCGTACCCCAAGGAGTACGAGTATAGCGGAAGAAGTAGTGGCCTATATAGCGCCACTTGCATACAAATCATCTATCATTTTTAAAATATAAAAACACCCTGAACGCGTCATGGAGGTGGGTCTGAAGAAGGACTCGCCCATTACATACAGCAACGGAAAGCGTCTGTTCACCATCGACCAGAAGGTGGACGCGCTGGTCCGCATCAAGATGACCGGTTGTTCAAAGGCCGAGGTGGCCAGGAGCCTACACGTGGCCGAGTCTACGTTCCGCGGCTGGTTTAAGAACAAGGACATTGTCATGAAGGCAGAGGCCAAATACAACGAGATGAAGTCAAAGTCTTCGTCCACGTCATCGGATGGCTACAAGTCGGACGACAATTCCAAATCATTTTCTGTCGACGGCTCAGACAACAACTCATCGACATACACAGATGAGCGGGAAGGAAGCCTATCACGGTTCAGCAGCCCAGATCCGTGCGTTTCCAATTCAGTTCGCCGCAGTCCCGAGAGACTTCATCACCACCAACAGCATCATCACAAGCTCAAGCTGAAAAAACAACAGCTCAACAATACCATGAGCTTGAACAACAACAATAATGTTGGTGGTGGCCTGCTGGGTGGTGGTGGCCTGCTGGGTGGTGGTTTGATGGGTGGCGGTCTCAACGCCGGTCTCAACGCTGGTCTTAATGCCAGCCTCAACGCTGGACTAAATGCCAGCCTCAACGCAAGTCTCAGCGCCGGGTTCAACGCAAGTCTCAGCGCAAGTCTTAACGCAAGTCTCAGTGCCGGACTCAACGCAAGTCTCAGTGCCGGTCTTGGCGCAGCTGGACTTGGCGGTGGCCATGGCGTTGCCGGCCTAAATGGTGGTCTCAGCCTTAATCAGCAACAGCAACAACTGCAGCACCAATTGACGCAGCTTGCTCATCACCCGCTTCATCACAATATGTCGTCACTTGGCGGCCTCAAGAGCAGCAACGTTGCCGCCGCAGCAGTCGCCGCCGCCGCCGCCGCCGCAGCGGCCGCCGATCACGCGAGTCTCAGACTGAGTCCAATTGAAATCCAAAACAAGATCAACAATTACTTTGGCCCGTCCTCATTGCCGGTGAGTCATCTATATTATAACAATATTAATAATATACAATAAAATAATAATATAATATAATACTACAATATAATTTGTAGGATTGTGTGTGTGTGTGTAACGTGTATTGTATATCAATGGTTTTTGTATACATCCCCGTCACGGCTCCGGGTGGGTCGGTGCAGATCCTTTGACTCTGCGGGTTCCTTCCCTCCATACCTCACCGCGTCATAAACGGCGGTAACACACACAACACATCAATACATTATACACGTTCGGCCGTCTTATTTTGGGTGTGCGGGGTACATTATAATATATTATTTTAATATGTGTAATAATATATACCACTTTTTTTCGGAAATTTTTACAACGACGCTCATATCGTTGTCGTCGTCGTCGATTTCACGAGATTTATACGTAGTTTATATAATATATATATATATTAACAACCCTCCACGCGCTGCTATAGAGAGAGAGAGAGGAAAAAAACCTTTTTATTTTTCCGTATAATAATACTCGTACGCGACTTTTTCCACCCCGTACCCTATCCACAACCCGCCCACTGTGTGCACATATATATATATTGTTGTCATATACATGCGATCGCACGCACACACGCATACGCACACACACACACACCCACGTCACACACTCTTTCGGGTATATAGAATAATACATATATATATATATATTTATTTACTATATACGCTTTGACGCCGCCGTTGCCGCCGTGCCATATGTATACAATAATATATATATATTATATACGCGTTTAGGTTATTACGGCGTGTGCGAGGGACACACACACACACACACACATACACACACACACACACACACATATACACACACACACGTGTAAATACTCGCGAGCGTACCGCACACGACGACGGTCAACGTTATTATTACTCGCGCGCCTCTCTGACACACACACACACACACAATATACCATTTCGAAGTTTTCCTCCTTTTTTTTCGCCGGCCTTTATTTCGCTTTATAACCGGGAGGAAAAAAATATATAAAGAAGGAAAACGTTACTGTATTATACGCGACCAGCGCACGTTAAACCGTATTATCTCGAAACCATTATTTATACGCACGCACACACCCATACACACACGTGTGCAGTAACGACGACGAGGACCATAATAATATATTATAATATAGTCTCGGGGCCGCGTGCAATAATTATTATCGCGAGGTTTTTATGTTTTTTTTTTTTTTTTTATTTAACAAACGATCGCTGTGCGCCGCATACCTATGCGTGTGCGCGCCGCGTGTCGTACGCGGCGCAAAACAAATATTTATCGCTCGCTGAAACGCGGCTCCGCGAGTATCTCGTTATAATAATAATAATAATAATAATAATAATAATAATAATAATATTATAATTGTGTGTACACCGTGACACACGCACAAGCAGCGCTGCACCACACCGCACCGATGATGACCGACGACGAGTTTTTTCGGTTTCGACCTACACCCCCTCCCCCTACCCGCTCAGTCACACACACACACTCACGGGCCGAGCGCTGATTCGTATAACTGCCTACCGTATATAGCATTGCGCTATTAGATATTAGATATTGCCACACGCATGGAATGATACGTTTTTCGTATTTTTGCGCTGCGAACACTTTGAACACAGTCACTTAACCATTGTATTTTTTTTTTCTGTTGCAGGCGGCTCCACTACCAAGTTCGATCAACTATCTATCTCCGAATTTCACCGCGGAAAATTCCTACAATAAGTCGAGGTAATTTCGCTAAACGCGTTTGCGTTGTATATCGCCCGTCGCTGCCGTGTACAGGGAACGGCGGGATAAAAATAAAAACAAAATAATACGACGAAAAAAGAAATGGAATAAAAACGAATACGGACCACGACGAACCGCGAGTCTCGTGCGATAATTGCGTGACGTCGTCCTCGCCGGCGACGAGTTTGCGGGAGCGGCGCGGCGGCGGTGGCGGCCGTCTCGTCGCTTCGGAACTGGCGCGCGGAGGATCAGCGTCGGCGGTCGGGGGGGGGGGAGGGCGAAGAGGAGTGCCCGGAGGGGCACTGCGTCGCCGTCGCCGTCGTCGTGCCGAGCCGCGGCGCATAATATAATAATAATAATAATAATAATAAAATCCAATGACCGACCGACCGACCGACCGCCGCCGCAGTCTCCGTCGCCGACACACGAGATCGGCTTTCGAGATTTTCGTTTTCGGGTCGATCGATCTATTGTGTAAAACAATATTATTATTTTATATCGTACACCGGTATTATGTTGTATAGCAATGCGCATACTATTATATAGGTGTAGTCTTATCCCGCCGCCGCCGTTATTATTATTATTATTTGACGCGGTCCGATAAAACCGAGTCGCACTCGTAATTCGTACACACGACATGACACGATACTAAGTAGACGGCGACGACGGGTTACGGCGATCGGGTTTTATTATATACATTTTTTTTACCATCGGATTTCTTTTCTTTATCGAGACTCGACGACGACGACGACGCGACGCGACGGTATCGTTATCGTAAATTTTTTTTTTCGGACTGCGAGGTCAGACGCGTCTGACTTGGGGTCTGGGGGGGACTGGGTGGGGGCCACGCGTGATACACAACAACAATAATAATAATAATACAATAATATATTATATTACACTATTACTATAATCGCCCGATAACGAGGACGAAGCGTCGGCGACGTGCTCACTGCAGCTCGCGAGTACTTGTGCATCGTCGTGACGTTGTTGACCGTCGTGTACGACCGATTGAATGATATCGACAATATTATAATAATGTGCGGCTCATGATGGCGCTGAAATTTTTTTTTGAAAATTCGCTGAAGACCCGTATACGTTGTCGATCGACATGTTTTTGCGTGCTTATACTCTCTTGCGATCGATCCGCGAACATTGATAAAAATAATATAGTTGGTCGCCCCACTAACGGTAGCGATTAGGTTTAGTCGATGCAGCCGTATAATATGATAATAATATTTTGTTTTGTTGTACAGCGATTTTAACGATGCCGCTTATGTTTTGTGTTGCAGCAGTTTCATCAATACTATGGTGACGGCCACGCTGATGGAGCCGCAGGCATTGGACCTGTCCACGCACTCGAGGAATAAGTGTAAGGATTGCAAACCGTCATTAACCACAACCATGGTCACAAACACCACCACCAGTACACAACCGAGCTCGAAAATACTGAGGCACAATTTTTACAGAAACCTGTACAAGCCGTATAATAGCAGGTGCACCGACGACATCGTTACTGGACAAGGCGAGAGACTTTCCTCAATCCCGTGAAATCTTCTTCACTAGACTAAAATAACGTTCTAATAACAATACCGTAGTACAGTTTTAACCCAGCAACCCACACGCTCTATAGAGACTGAGACGTGTTTCGTTTTACGACGCCAATTCCGATAAATCACATTCTCAGCAGCAGCAGCAATAGCGACGTTTTTCGCCATAATATACACCCATTACACACATATATATATATATATATATAAATATAGGTGTGTGTGTCGCGCGTATTTTTTTTTAGGGCTTACGTTTTGTCGCTTTTTTTCACCCCCACAAACACGATCGATTATATATATATATAGGTGCAGTAACCGCGCATACCACACGCACATCGATCATTGTATACATTAAAAGACTCTCTTTCTCTCTCTCGAACAGCATTTTATACACGCGCGCGTAAAAAATATTTTCATACACGCTTCTCTCATATATATACGTCCCACTTTTACGTGCAGTGTTATTATAACCGCCCGATCCTGCGCCACCGCAATGTTTACCGACCGTCTATTATTGTTATCGGTCTATAAAAGGCCGGGCCCGTGCGTGCCACTCGTCGAACATACGTGATTTCGTCGACTTTTTCTCATCTCCGCGACACACTTAATAATAATAATAATAACAATATAAAATATTACTATGCCGCGTCGACGTTGAGTAAACACACCTCGCACCCAAACAGGACGATCTCGTCGTCGGCGGTGGAGTACTGTGGAGTCTTAAAGAAGGAAAAACTTTTTTTCTCATGGTTTCGAGGACCTTTTTTTCGCACGTTTTTTGGTTTGAAAAAAAATGCGGAATCGATTTTCGTGATATAGCGATTATCGTTATTTAATTCGATAATATTTCAAAAACGTGTCCTGCGAAAACCGTCAAACGCAATTCGTCGAAAAATAATAACGCTCGCGCTTCGTCCTTCATAATAATAATAATAATAATAACCCACGTGTATACCTTCGGTGTCCAGTGTGGTAGTCGCTTTTTCTCATCGTTTACCGCGGCTCTTTTAATGGGAATACGTTTTATTTTTTCACCCCAGTTTTATTACTCTATAAATTTAAGGGATCATGTGTGTGCGGACAGGGCGCGGCGTCGTTTGTCCTTTGGCGGTGGCGGTACGGCACACGTTCTGCAAAGACGCCGCGGCTTGCAGAAAGGGATGTCGGGGCCTGCGTGCGAGCGTGGTAGTTTTTATAGTCGTTGGATATCCGTAAATGTCCGTAACAATTATTATAGCCAACAAAAAAAAAAAAAAAAACAATAAATAAATAAAAGCCGTTCGAGTTGGTGTGTTAATCTCCTCTTTTACCGACGCCGCTGCTGCTCGTGTCTTTCAACCATTATTATTTCGTATCCGGTTTTCTATCTTTTCGTATATATATTACCTATATACATCTTGACGATAACAATGTTGTTGTTCGAGAACGGATAGATAACTGATATACCCTGACATCGCGCCTTTATTGACAACAATACCTAACACAATAACAATATCATAATAATATGTGCACCATACTAAGTACTAACTCGTTGCCGGTGGGCGGATGTGTTGTGTGGTTGTATACTACCTAACTACCTAAAATCAGAGGACTGGCTCGAACTTTAGGCAAGACAAATTTTACGTGGTTTTATGATAAATATTCGTTTTCTAAACGGTTGTGGGTTTTCAAAAACAAAATTATAAGATCGCCATTTTATAATTTTTGAAAAAATAAAATAAAATTATAACGTTTCTTCTGTTTTTTCTTGATTTTGAAAATAGAAAAAATTAAAATAGTGTTTTCACTGGGACGTGTACATGGCTCGATATTAATAATAATTTCAAACAAAATACAAAAACCCATTAATTTTGATTTTTGATTTCCGTTAGATGCGTGATTTACCTACCCCTTGGGGTGTCTATCGAATATTTAATTCCAGTTAATTACAGTTTTTTCTATGATTTTCATAATATTAATCTTATAAATTATAATGTAACACTAACTGCAGAAGGAACACATTTAGCCCCCCTGCGACTACAACATATACCTAACATCAGTAAGATCCTAACATAACGGCTACATGCTTCTGACTTATACCCATAACTCGTACCCCATACTATGTTTTAATGTTTATAGTAATACAATATAACATATATATGACAGTATGTATGAAGTATATTATATTACATAATACACATAAAATAGACCAAGATTTAAAAAAATATCGAAATTGATGAATAATGTATTTTTATTTTTATTTTTAGGTATTAACCCCAGGAACCCATTGTGGCAGTTGTAAACCAAAAAGAAAAAAGAAAAAATTACGTGTCGTCCACATCTTGTTCAAAAAACAGAAGAAAATAAATTGCAAAAGGACGACGAATACCTATCCACTTCTCTCAAAATCAATTTCTAAACATTTTTAAAAGAAGTAAACGTTAAACACTTCGATTCACTAATTTCCGGACAAATTCATTCTCATATTTATATATATATATATTATATCTTATATAATATGTATATATCAATTTTAACACATATATATATTTTATATGTTAACGTCTTGACGTTTATAAATGTAAATATTTAAAAAAACCACTAAAGACAGTGTCAGTTTTATATTTTATACATATATTTATATGTATGTAATTTTAAGTAATATTTTTTAGTATTTTACTATGTAAGTCTATGTTCGGTATGTTCGTATAATAATACAAGCAGAGTAAATCATTTTTAACATATTCTATAGACATATAATAAGAACAACACAATTATAGTCATTTATTTATTATTATAATACATTATAATAATCTTTTTTTATCAAATTTTTTCATTGCTATAGACTATATCCATTATTACTATATTGTTATTGTTGTTGTTTGTATTTCCTTTTCGTTTTTAAAATCTCAGGATTATGATATTATTGTACACGCATTGTCTTAACCGAACAACTTATCAATGATTTATATTTTTAGTATTAATATCCGCTATAATAAATATGTATAATAATATAGTTAAAATGCGAATTCTATATTATATATATATATATATTGCTTGAATCCTAAGTTTAGCATTATTGCAATCGCTAACATAAATATTATGTTAGTTAATATTTGGTACAGTGGCTAGTTCATGGGATTGTCAATTCGGGAGTGAGAGCAACCCGTGTACGAAAGCTAATCTGTTATTATTTTTTAAAATTGATATTTTTTGACCGTAGTTCAGTATGAAAGTGAAACTCATTTGCGGGTCGCAGGGTAGACTAGTGGCAAGACAAAAATTATTATTTTGAATACTTACAGAGTATAGGTACACCACGGAGTGTAGTTTATTTTTGTAAAACCATTGAAATCCTTAGGTTTTGAAAACCTCGGTACGTTTTACCACCAAGTATAATGACGCGTTGACATTTTTTAGTACTTAAATTATATTTTTCGACTCAGTGTTTTCAATCTTGAACGTTCAACCAGAAAGTTTCTAGTTCTTCTCACTATCTTTTTAAATGTTTATATTATGGCTTACTCACGTCAAACAAAATTGTAGAAAAACTTTTCACCTATCTAAATAAAGTTTATTATGTAGGATATTTAATAACTTTTCCTATATACCTATCACGGTTTTAGTAGAATATTCTTATGTTTCGCCGCCACTGGTTCTTGCCCTTGACCGGCATTTTAGTTATATGGGATGTTATGAATTATTTGTTTAGTTACAGCAACCCTATATAACATAGGACGTTAAGATTATTTGTTTAGTTACAGCATTGATTTTATTATAAAATCAATGTTTACAGTAAAGACGTGAACATATTTTATACTATGGTTCATGAGTGATTTGATGGCAAATGGGATATGATTACCTACCTAACAAAATATATTATATACTTTAAAAGTCTGTATACATGTATACTACTATAAACACACACTCACTGCATGTGCATATATGCACATGACATTGTGGTTGACTGAAAATCGCTAAGATCGTCAACATTTATTTTATATTGTCTTTTTTTTTTTTTTGAATATCCTTTGTTTATTAAAATATTATAGTTCGAAAGTTATAATAATTGTCCTTTTATTTCTTAATATATTTATAGGTTATTTAGCTAAACTAAAATTACACAGGCATACTATTATAACTATTATGTCTGTGTTTGATTGGCTAAATCATCTACTTTTAATATATTCTTAAGTATTTATATCTTTATTTATATTTACTGTTAATACCATTTAATGTTAGGATTACCATAATTCACTCATGTTTGTGTACAATATATTTTAATGTATTATTATTTAATATTATTATTATATAATGTATAATGTATACCTATATAAATATATTTATTTATTTTTTTTTTTTTTGTAAATAAATTGATTAAATTGTTAATGAAATAAACTTTTTGTTAGTTTATACGACGGACTATGCTGTTAATTAATCCTGACCTGGTATGACGGTGGCAGTAGTGCATGAACACCCGTCCAAAGAATGCACAATACTCGAATGCATTACAAAACTTTTTAGTACATCGAAACTTCTCCGTTTTCGCTGCACAGTATAATATTACATGTACCCACGGCCTACATACATAAAGCATACCATCATAATTATCCATCAATAAATATGTTATAAAATAGAAGCCCTTTTTTTGTATTTTTTTGTTCCTCGAAAATACTCAATGGATTTTAATACTGGTTTCACTAACAAATCGGTTGAGTCACGGGAAAGCTTTTAGTGTATAATTTGTCTTGGAAAAATTAATTAGATGGCCGAAAATATTAACAATCTATAAATATATAAATTAATGTTTGTCTGTATGTCACTGAATTACTCCTAAATGGCTGGACCTTGTGTGTGTTTGAGTGGTTCCCTGGATGATTTAGATCCACAATTGGACCGGGTACTCCAACCCGGAGAGTTGCTCAAATACGGATTTTAAGGTTTACAAATTTTTGCTATTGGTTATAGGAGAAATAATTAGTATAGAAATTAGTATTTTTTTGGTATAGTGGTTGCATTGGCCAATCAGGCGGATCAGTACAAGCATGCATAAAATCGAACTCTCGCACATTGCCACTCATCAGCGTGTCCGCAATCCACCGCAGGTTGGTCCCCTACTTGATATTCTGTTGCATACTGTCCGCGATCCGACGTAGTCCGATTGCCTACTTGCAGTGTGGCTCAGTTGCACTTACTCAAACAATCACAATTTTTTAAGAGTTGTCATTATTTACTGACAACGAAGTGCGCGGGGATCAGCTAGTATAGTATAATGTATAATACATAATGTATATACATTGTATATATTATATAATATATTATTATCCACAAAAATACGTAGGTATTTACAAAATACAACGAGTCTAATATTATAGTTTATAATATTATTATGTAACAACGTCATAACTCGTAATCATCCGGACTTTATTATTATATTGATATTTTGAGACCACTGCACACACGATAAAACTCCCCTCCCCCACCAGTTATTTCTCCGACCGACCAGTGCGGTGTTCGCGACATCGACGATGTCGCGTTATAATATATTATATATATATATATATACGTACATTATTATAATTTTATGCATATTGCATATTATATATATATATATATATTATAGTATATATACTGCAATATACGATACGTTTAAATTATTCAAATACCTGAAATAGCGAAATGTTTAATGGTGTTTGGTTCTTGTCGTCGACGAATCGCACTGGAACGTCGAGCGCATATAATATAATAATAATAATAGTATGATATTATATATTATTAACCTAATATAATAATAATAATAACAATAATCGTATCAACCATACAGCGCGCCATTTGTCGGACAGACATGCCTGACTATGTGCACATTGCATAATATTATATAGGTACGTGTATGCACATACCCGTGTAAACGGGTATAAATTGTCGATAAATAACACATATATTGACAATTTACACTTCTCTGAGAATTTTTAAAAAATTTAGGGCTACAACACGATTGCGCACTTTTTCCTTTTTTGTCCCTACTAATTACAACTCGATTGCGCACCAAATTTGGAACACGATTGCGCCCCGATCCCTGATTACCTGGTAAAATCACAACATGGTTGCGCACCAAATGATATGTGTATATAGTATATACTATGTATAATAATTTATGTGCAACATAAAATAATATATAATTTTCATATACATACACTCAATAGCTTATTAGTTATTAGTTTATTACCTATTAATTCACAATTTTCCTTCCCAATTATTATAGGCTTAGGACTGACGACAAATTATCATTGTTATAATAAGTAATACTGGTGGGTTATTTTGTCATATGGAAACAATTTCAAGTCCGGTATAATATTTATTTGTGCTACTAATCTTGAAATATTAAGTCGATGTTCTCATATATTCGCTGACGTGACGTTTCCACATTCCCCCAAATATTATGAACAACTTTATACTATTCATATATTGCAAAATGGTTTTTATATACCTAAAGTGTATTGCTTTTTTTACTTCAAAATCAACTCAAACGTATATAGAAATGTGGCTTACAAATTGTGTTTGAAATTGACTGGTGTAAATATACAACAACCATTGGATCAATCAACTTTTCATTTTGATTTTGAAAAAAGTGCACCTAACGCTGTTAAAGAAATTTTTCCGAACTGCAGAATTCTAGCATGTATGTTTCATTTAAATCAAAGTTGGTTTAGACAAATTAAAAAAGATAGTCAACTATTAAAAGAGTATAAATCAAGTTCCGCATTGGGTGTTTGGCTAAAAAAAATTTTTGCTTTAGGATTTTTACCAGCCAATTTGGTAGAGAATGCTTTTTTTACATTAAGTTGAAAATGCACCTATGACTAATTTTGTCCCCGATTATTTACTTAAAAACTAGGTAGAAGCTGATGCAAAATTCCCACCAACATTATGGGCAGATAAACCATCAGAAGAAGCAAGAACAACTAATGGTCCAGAATCTTTTCATAAGCATTTTAATTCACAGTTTTACACATCGCATCCATCTACTCACCAAGTGATAAACATACTTTTAGGTGTTCAAACTAAAACATATTTAAAAATAAATAGTGTTAAACGTAATGAAAAAAATAAATTACGAAAAGAGCAAGAAAACAACATCATATTTATAACAGATACTTGGTACAAATTTAAAAGGAGGGGTCAAGTGGATGTCGCTCCGCTGTACAGTAGGTTACAAGTAGATCACTGTATAATGGATAGTATTAAATTTGAATTCAATGATTAATAATATCATTGTATACGAAAAACGATTCTGAGCGGAGACGGTATGTCAGTCTAGGATATTTTAAATTATATTGATATTGTTATTTTACGGTAGCTGCTAAGTTGAATTAATATTATTCATATTATTTAATTATTAACCTAAAATTATCAGTGATGCTAGAAAAATATTATAATGTATACTTTTACTCGTTAAAATTGATTTTAATATGTAATTTTGTCCAAATTTGAACTAATGATGGATAATTTTCGAGATTTGGATGAATTTTGTTAAACTTTAAATGCTTATAAAAAAAATGTGTACCTATGTATTTTTAATATTTTTCAATTGCTATTGTAACAATATAACAGGAGCGTTGTATTCAATTTTCATTATTTTTGGCCCAACAAATAAAAATTTATTAGTATTTATATAAAAAAAAACTAAAAAAATTTAAAATTTAAATGGTTCATAAAAAGCTCAAAAACAGTCAAAATATATTTAAAATTAGATGGTGTATTAGAAAATGCTAATATACACATTCAGTGAAATTTTCATAGATATAAAAAGAACATTTTTTATGAATTTCTAACTCAAAATAAATTGCACATTTTCGTCATTTTTACGTATTTTGTCAAAATTTGAACTTTGATTACCTATAAAAAAAATTGTGACTACGGATTTTTAATATTTTTCATCTGCCTTTGTATCTATATATTAGAAGCCTATTATTAAATTTTCAAGATTTTTATAAAATTTTATTGACATTTATAGAAAAAAAAACTAAAAAAATTGGAAACTGAAAATGTCCGTTCACAGCTCAAAATAAGTCAGAATATTTTGAAAATGCTATGGTGTGTAGAAAATGCTTATATAAACATTTGGTCAAAATTTCATATATCTACGGTCACTTCTTTTAGAGTTATACCAAAAACCAAAATCGATTTTGTCGAAAATTGGTTTTCCGTAAAAATTCCCGTTTTTCCCTTAATTTTTCATTAGTTTTTCACGGCGCTTTTGAAAACTACTGGGAAATTTTAAGTTTTGACCCCCCCAATGTACCAACTAGATTCACTTTTCTATCAGAAAAGGTTCTATTGAAGAAAATCGAAGCACTTTTACTGTCCTAAAAGGTGATGACAGACACAAAAATAAAAAAAAAAGTAAAAAAAAAAAAAAACACACATCATTATAAAATCAATACATTCATCGCTCCGCTTAAAATCTAAAATAATAAAATATAAATTAATGATTATTTGCAGACAAGGGGACCACGTTTTTGTGCTTGTCACCAAATGTAATTTTATAAATACAATTAGACATATTATAAAATGTATTATTATAATTCATATTATATTTTATTTTTATATGAACAAAAAAAATTTTGACTATTGACTATGTCAATATACATTAAGTATATACATGTAATTTAGAAAAAAAACAATTTTTAACCAAGCCAACAATGATAATTTATTGTCAGTCCTAAGCCTGTAATAATTGGGAATTAAAATTTTGAATTAATAGGTAATAAACTAATAACTAATAAGCTATTGAGTGCATGTAATGAAAATTATATATAATTTTATGTTGCACATAAATTATTATACATAGTATATACACATCATTTGGTGCGTAATCGTGTTGTGATTTTACCAGGTACATAGGGATCGGGGCGCAATCGTGTTGTAGCGAAATTTAGTGCGTGGTTCGGACCGAGGGGTGGAAGATTTTCAGCTAGCTATCGACCCATAACGGGAATCTTTTGCCCTACAAAATAATGTGTCATGCCATGTCATGTCATCAACGCTTTTGTTTTTTGTCGTTTACGCAACACCCGATTTATCCGAGTATACTTTGGTTTTAGATGAACAATTAAAAAACTATAGGTGTTTTAATTTCTTTTATTAATAATATCGACTCCACAAACTTTTAATGGAAATCAATTTTTTTTTTAAGTAACTTGTATAACCTACCCAATGATATCGTCGTTATTTATTTTTAAAATAAATAGATCATTATATAAGAGTATATTTTTGTATCTATCTACAATATTATGGACACTTTCGACCACTTATCTTACTCATATACCACGCTATCATGTACGATCCTATAGCTACTAGGGATACTTTTTGGCATTGAAATCAGTATTCAGTACATATACAATATGACATAACATTTTATGATACTAATATTAAGGTTTCTTTTCCATCTTTTAACTGTTTGTTTAATTTGGTTTAGTTTGTTTCTTTGGATATCCCATGTGTTTTGTCTTATTTGTTTTCTTACATCTGTGTATACAGGGATATATTAATGTGTTGTGAGTCATTTGAGCGAGTAGTAAGTTTGGCTTGTTTATCTGCCCTTTCATTTCCGCCTATTCCTATGTGTCCAGGTATCCATATAAGAATTACCTTGTTTCATTTTTTTATGCTTCTTAAAGTCTTTTTTGGATTGTATTGCTATATTCCTAGGATTAGATTTGTTTTCATACTAATGAGGGAGCTTAGCGAGTCGCTTAGAATAATATATTTTTGATGTATGGCCAGAAGTATAGCCACTGGCTGTATATATAGAACATGTTGATGGTAGTTTAAATGATGTCTGTATGCAGATTGAATTTTACTATGGATATTCCTTCCCCTACATAATTTTTAGTGGCATCAATATATATTTCTTGAAATTCATATAGAAGTACAATAATACTTTTTACGAAATGTTTGTATAAGCTTGGAGGTGTGTTTTTCTTGTGTAGTGTGTTAAGTTCTGTGTTTATGTTGTATGTGCTTATATACGGAGTTTTTATTATTTTTTTAATATTTGTGGTATTTTAGAATAGTTTTGATTGTTTTATAGTTCGAGTGTTATTTTGTTCACTATTTGTGCTGGTTAATCTATTGATAGTCTGTCCTCGTAGTACACGTAGAACTACCTATAGAAGTGTCAATTCTGTTCTTTTTAGATCCATAGTGTTGGTTCTCCCACTTTATTATAAATGCTTTTGATTCAGGAGGTCAAAGTTACTAATAGTTTTCAAATCATCGTAAAACAAAATAAAAATTAAGGAAAAATGTGAACTTTTACGCAATCATATTTTGACAAAATCGGTATTTACGTTTTTGGTGCAACTTTGAGATAAATAACCGTAGATACATGACATTTTCACTGAATGTTTAAACTAGCATTTTCTATACACGATTAAATATTCAAAATATTTAGATTCGTTTTGAACGGTTTACGGAACTATTCAGTTTCAATTTTTTTAGGTTTTTTTTTATGAATGACTATACAATTTTAATTGCGGGGTAAAAAAGCTTGAGAAACTTTTTCAAAAAAAAAATTGTATCTGTAAGACAAATTAAATTTTTATGAACGTTTGAAGTTAAAATTTTTCCAAGATCCAATTCACTCGATTTTTCACGTAGCGATTTTCTTATTTTGCTGGAATTCAAAAACGAATAACTGTAGATAATTGCAATTGATATCATATGTTTTACATATTATATGTTTAATTTATCAATTCCTATACTTGCTAATATTTTCAAAATATTTTGACTCGTTTTTATCTGTTTACGGATATATTCTGTTTTTATATAGTCTTATTTGTATTTTTTTTAAATTTTTTTCTTTAAAAATGTCACTAAAATTTTACTCGTTGGGTCTGCAAAAAGCTTGAATATTGTATACAAGGCTCCTAATGTATTGTTACAATAGTAGTTAAAAAATATTAAAAATACATAGGTACAATTTTTTTTATAAGCATTTAAAGTTCCAAATGTTGTCAAAATTTATCAAACTTAAAATTTAAAAATGATTAGGTAGTTAATAATTTATAATATATTGAACTTTTATAGCTAAAGGTTGAAAATTTAAAACAAGATACTACTTAAATAGATAAATTAATTACTTTATTCACAATAATAATATCATCAAATATACTTAGTAATATATCATAGGCTTGCATTTACTTGTTTTATAGCTTGGACTGTACCTATGTTCTACACCTAAGTTTAACAATAGGTATTTTAACCTCTCCAACCATTTGGATTAATTAATTTAAACTATAAACTATTTTATGAAATTAATTAATCTTTATTCAACATAAATTTGTAGGTATACGTTTTAAAAATAATTGTGTTGTCATGATAATAATAATAGTGATTATAATATAAACTTATGTAACACATTTTTGTTAATGATGTATTTCAAGCATAAATCGTTTAGAGCATGATGAAAATTATTACCATTTTATTACTGTTGATTAAAGCAGCATATTTATTTGAACTAAATTCAACTAATCACATCGAAAAAGGAATTGTATATAATGGTGTTCCATATAGTCCTAAAGAGTTTCCATACCTAGTGACTATTCACATAATAAGTGAAGACAAGAAGATGGGCAGGACATGCACAGGTTCATTGATAAGAGAATTGTACGTAATGACCGCTGCTCACTGTGCTTACCGAATAAATGAAAAAAATATAAAAGTAAGTACACTTATGCAGTATTTCCATTGTAATGAACTAACTATGCCTTAAAATTTAAGGCTTAAATAATCCACGAAAACAAATTTAAATACGTGACAACTAATATTTAAATGTCTATATTTAGTTATTTTCTGGAACATATTTAAATAATAATGTTTTTCGAAGGGTAGTTGAAATATTCATACCCAAGGAATATGATCCAGAAGCCGAAGCTGTAATTGCAGACATATGTCTGTTTAAGGTAAGCGTTCAGTTCACTATTATTATTTTTAAACAAATAATATTGCCGTTTATGTGTTAGCATAAATATGACCATCCATCAAGGAAATCCACTCTTTCAAGCAATGGTATGACCAAGGTTAACATCCATCCATCCCAAATTGTAGTTTATATACTATACGTCTGTACAGCAGGGGTCATCAACCAGTCGATCTTTAAAGGATTATAAATAAATTATACCAATATCGGTTGCAGTGTCCGAATGTTGCTCAGGCAACACCTTAAATATGGGTGGGTCGTGGGTGGGTATTGATAGATGAAAAAATAGGAAATTGTATAGGTCGGTATAACAGTTTTATGAGGGGTAGGTTACCTAAAATTATTTGAGCAACACTAATTTTGTTGATGATACACGCCACTGATCGGTTGATCCACTATCTAAAACACTCTTTTACGCTTTATAATTTATGTACAAAGTCAAGTATTTATTAGCTAATAAAAATATGTACAATTTTCTGATGAAGAAGTAATGAAGGTTGAATATTATTATGTTACATGTTATAATATAAACAATATACTTAAACAAATAGTGGTCGATCACCAGATACTTAAAATGTTATAAGTTGTTAGACTTGTTGGAAACGGTTGGCGACCCTTGCTATACAAGATGTTACAGATAACCTGACAATTGAAAAATGTAAATATATACAGTCTAACACATGAAATAAATTATGAAAATTATGTGGATGATTATTAATTTAAGATTTACTTATCTATGTCTGAAAATTACCAAAAAGAATAATTTGAACAAAATTATATATGTACGTTTCGAAAAATAAAAAGGGAGTCAAGTGGATGTCGCTCTGCTGTACAGTAGGTTACAAGTAGATCACTGTATAATGGATGGTATTAAATTTGAATTCAATGATATATCATTGTATACGAAAAACGATTCTGAGCGGGGACGGTATCTCAATATTTGAAATTATATTGATATTGTTATTTTACGGTAGCTGCTAAGTTGAATTAATATTATTCATATTATTTAATTATTAACCTAAAATTATCAGTGATGCTAGAAAGATATTATAATGTATACTTTTACTCGTTAAAATTGATTTTAATATGTAATTTTGTCCAAATTTGAACTTAAAATGTCTGTAAAAAAAACTTTGTTTATATATTTTTTAGATTTTTTGATTACAGTATGTACTATTTATTAGAATCTTTGTTTAAAATTTTCAATCATTAGTTATAAAAACTGACCATTTTATAATTGTTTAATTACAATGATGGATAATTTTCGAGATTTTGATGAATTTTGTTAAACTTTAAATGCTTATAAAAAAAATGTTTACCTATGTATTTTTAATATTTTTCAATTGCTATTGTAACAATATAACAGGAGCGTTGTATTCAATTTTCATTATTTTTGGCCCAACAAATAAAAATTTATTAGTATTTATATAAAAAAAAACTAAAAAAATTTAAAATTTAAATGGTTCATAATAAAAGCTCAAAAACAGTCAAAATATATTTAAAATTAGATGGTGTATTAGAAAATGCTAATATACACATTCAGTGAAATTTTCATAGATATAAAAAGAACATTTTTTATGAATTTCTAACTCAAAATAAATTGCACATTTTCGTCATTTTTACGTATTTTGTCAAAATTTGAACTTTGATTACCTATAAAAAAAAATTGTGACTACGGATTTTTAATATTTTTCATCTGCCTTTGAAACTATATATTAGAAGCCTACTATTAAATTTTCAAGATTTTTTACCCAACAAATAAAATTTTATTGACATTTATAGAAAAAAAAACTAAAAAAATTGGAAACTGAAAATGTCCGTTAACAGCTCAAAATAAGTCAGAATATTTTGAAAATGATATGGTGTGTAGAAAATGCATATATAAACATTCGGTCAAAATTTCATGTCCCTACGGTAATTTCTTTTAGAGTTATACCAAAAACCAAAATCGATTTTGTCGAAAATTGGTTTTCCGTAAAAATTCCCGTTTTTCCCATAATTTTTCATTTGTTTTTCCAGGCGCTCATGAAAATTACTGGGAAATTTTAAGTTTTGACCCCCCCCCCCCCCAAGGCCCCAAAGTACCAACTAGATTCACTTTCCTATCAGAAAAGGTACTATTAAAGAAAATCGAAGCATTTTTTCTGTCCTAAAACGTGATGACAGACACAAAAATAAAAAAAAAAAACACACATCATTGTAAAATCAATACATTCATCGCTCCGCTCAGAATCTAAAAATAATAAAATAATAAATAAACTACTTGATTTAAATAAAACCTATTTATCATCAACATTTTTCTAAAAATTAGATTTACAAAGTGGCTATTATTTTGAATTTTGCAAAACCAATTTAATATAATTTAAAATTTAAAATGTTCTGTATTAATAATAAACAATTGTATAGGTACGTACTGTACTTGTAAGTTGTAGCGCAAGCGTTTATAAATACTATAAAAAAAAAATATATATTATATTTATTAGGTACATCAAAAGATGTTTCACTTGAGAGGTGTTTCACTTGAGAGGCATTCTTCTACAGAGAATTAATTACAGAGAAAGGGGCCGTGGGTGATATTGGGGATATGAGGGGTAGACCCCCCCCTCATGTGCTGTTTTTATAAATTGTTGTCATATACAAATTTGGAAGAATGTTCAAATAAACATTACTAAAATATTATTATTAAATAAAAAAATTTAAAATGTTTAATTATAATTTAAGTACCTTTACTATTAGTTTATTAAGCAAAAAAAAAATTAAGAATAAACGGGATTTCTACGCAAAACATGCCGTTATAGACAAATGTTGTTTTTTTTTTAGTAAATCAAAAATGAATGATCTTGGTTACTAGATCATTCACCAGAAATGTTTATAATATGATCATTTTCCATACAGGATAAGATTTTCAAATTATTATAAAACTTTTTGAACCATTATAATATACGGACACTTGAAATTTTCAATTTTTATTATTTTTTTATAAAATATGTCGATAAAATTATTCTGTTAGATCAAAAAGTTTGAAATTTTAATACGAAGTTCTTCATAAGCTATTGTTCATATACCAATTTAATAATACCGGAAACACATCGATACAATTCTTTTATAAACATATGAAGTTCAAATGTTGACAACATATATTCATTCTAATTTAATACATCCATTACTTTACTTTGTATATAAAGCGTAAAAGTATGTCAGATGTCCGTATCCAATGAATGTATGTGTCACATAAGACATATTAAATACTATATCTTATGTGACAGTGTGACACATAAATTGACTATGTATACGGTCATTAAACTGTATGATTGCGCACGTGATCAACGGTATACATAATTCATTTTTAATACGGTCGCCCAATATTCCTCTAAGGTTAGACCAGTTGATCGCGGTCCCTGCCTTATATAGGTACCCTCTTAGACACCTACTGTGAAGCAGATGGATACCCACAGTATATATGAAAATACTATTACTTTAATGTGTTATAAAAATAAAATGACTTATCACTGACTTTTTCATACCAATTATTCTAATATAAAATATACCACTTACTTCATACCTACCCGTATATTTCTGTATTTAAATATGTTATAAATTATAATTTATAATACATTTTTTATTTTTATTCAGCTAGACAGACCATTCCCAAATGTCAAGAAATATTTACTTATTGGTGGCCATCCGGATGAATTTGCAAACCTCGTATCCAAAAAATGTACATGTATTGGATTTGGTACTGTAGATAAAACTGGCAAAAAAGGTGATATAGGATTCATGATGAAAACTGAAGTCAGACATGGTGAAAAAGCTTGTAAAGGATATAGAACGTAATAAACACAAATAATTCAGTTATTATATAATATATTTTATAACTGTTTGATATAGTAATCAAATAGTAAATACGTGGAGAGAATATTTGTGTGCGGATGCTGACTCGCCGTCGATGATATGTCCAGGAGACAGCGGGGGTCCAATGATTTGCGATGGCAAGCTTTATGGAGTATGCAGTTTTTATATGAACTACTTAGAGGGAGAAGAAAATATAATTGAATGTGGAGGTCCTAACATGCAGAGTGTGCATATATTTCTACACAATCATTTAAACTGGATAAAGTCTCAAATAGATCCCCCCCAGGATAAAGAGAAGAAAAAAAAGAAAAAGAAGAAAAAGAAAAAAAATTCCGGGAATTCGCTTAAACTACACCTAACATTGCATATAATTTTAGCAATATTATTTTATAAAGTGTGTTGACTATTAGTTTAAAATAACAAAATTAATAAAACATATATATTTAATCAAACAAAATCTTGTTAGATTACATATTTGTATGTGTTTGATAATCTAAATGCAAATGCATGCTAATGGCGTGCTAATGTTTGGTAAAAAAAAATTTGTAAAAAAGTGAAGGTATATAAAATGAACTTGCGAGAAAATATTTCATAAATTTTTAAGTATCGGAAAGAACTACGTATAGTTAAAAACTAGTTATTCGAAACTCTTTTCAATTTTCAAATCTAATCTATAAAAATCCATTATTTTATAAATTATCAACTACAAAATAATTTTGGAAATCTGGTGATTTAGACTTATTTAGTAAAAAATTGAATTTCAAATAATTATGAAAAAAATTTCAACAAAATAAAAAAATCAATTTTGTCAATAACTATAGATTTGGGATTTTGTTTTTCCCGATTATTTTTAATTTTGACTTTCACCAACTAGATTCAATTTCCTACCAGAAAAGATATTGCAGTTGAACATCACAGCATTTTGCTACTATATAAATCGTGTACAAGTACACACAAAAAAAAGGCGTCAAGTGGATTTCGCTCTGCTGTACAGTAGGTTACAATTAGATCACTGTATAATGGATGGTATTAAATTTGAATTCAATGATATAATATCATTGTATACGAAAAACGATTCTGAGCGGAGACGATATGTCAGTCTAGGATATTTAAAATTATATTGATATTGTTATTTTACGGTAGCTGCTAAGTTGAATTAATATTATTCATATTATTTAATTATTAACCTAAAATTATCAGTGATGCTAGAAAGATATTATAATGTATACTTTTACTCGTTAAAATTGATTTTAATATGTAATTTTGTCCAAATTTGAACTTAAAATGTCTGTAAAAAAAACTTTGTTTATATATTTTTAGATTTTTTGATTACAGTATGTACTATTTATTAGAATCTTTGTTTTAAATTTTCAATCATTAGTTATAAAAACTGACCATTTTATAATTGTTTAATTACAATGATGGATAATTTTCGAGATTTGGATGAATTTTGTTAAACTTTAAATGCTTATAAAAAAAATGTGTACCTATGTATTTTTAATATTTTTCAATTGCTATTGTAACAATATAACAGGAGCGTTGTATTCAATTTTCATTATTTTTGGCCCAACAAATAAAAATTTATTAGTATTTATATAAAAAAAAACTAAAAAAATTTAAAATTTAAATGGTTCATAAAAAGCTCAAAAACAGTCAAAATATATTTAAAATTAGATGGTGTATTAGAAAATGCTAATATACACATTCAGTGAAATTTTCATAGATATAAAAAGAACATTTTTTATGAATTTCTAACTCAAAATAAATTGCACAATTTCGTCATTTTTACGTATTTTGTCAAAATTTGAACTTTGATTACCTATAAAAAAAATTGTGACTACGGATTTTTAATATTTTTATCTGCCTTTGTATCTATATATTAGAAGCCTATTATTAAATTTTCATGAATTTTTAACGAATAAATAAAATGTTATTGATTTTTTAAAAAAAAAAAACCAAAAAGATTGGAAATTTAAAATGTCTGTAAACTGCTGAAAATAAGTCAAAATATTTTGAAAACGGTATGGTATATAGAAACTGCTTATATAAACATTCAGTAAAAATTTCATGTATTTACCGTCATTTTTTTTAGACTTACACCAAAAACCAAAATCGATTTTATCGAAAATCAATGTTGCGTAAAAATTCCCGTTTTTCTCTTAATTTTTCATTAGTTTTTCACGGCGCTTTTGAAAACTACTGGGAAATTTTAACTTTTGACCCCCCAAAGTACCAACTAGATTCACTTTCCTATCAGAAAAGGTTCTATTGAAGAAAATCGAAGCACTTTTACTGTCCTAAAAGGTGATGACAGACACAAAAATAAAAAAAAAGTAAAAAAAAAAATAAGAAAAAAAAAAACACACATCATTGTAAAATCAATACAATCATCCAATACATGTGTAACCACCGACCGATACACACGTGTTTAACGGTCAATGCTAATCGCATTTATATAGCTTCCGATAGCAGTAAAATTCGACAAGCAGCAATCAAGAAGGTATCTGACACACTATCGATAACCATTGTTACATCAGGTGCCTAAAACCTCGCCCCCCCCCCAATCCATACCCAAAATATGGATCTCACCAAACCCAACTCTTTCAACACTTCACCGTCCGCTCTTCAAACCAACAACACCAAAACTTTCGCAGAAACCACAGCAAACATACAATTTCCTAAAAAAGACCAAGCAATCGTAATCGAAGATGTCCCTCAAATTGAGTATATTAAAGCCTTCAGTCAACTCTCTTCACCAACCAACATCACATTCACCTCTAGAATATCTAATAACAGATTTTGCATTTACCTTGCAAATAAAAATATTGTCGAACAAATAATTAGCCAGCAGTCACACATTGTTATAAATAACTCAAAGATAACATTCCGCCGTCTAATTAACCCAGCCAAACGAATAATACTATCTAATGTTCAGCCGATCATACCGCACGACGTAATTAAAATACTATCACCGATTACCTTTATAAAAGCCGGTTTCGCTGATAATGAATACGGGCATATTGGTAGCTTCCGCCGACAATTATGCATAAACCCTGACGACAATGATAAATTACCCAGCTCAATCTTAATAGAACTCGAACAAACTGAATACCGTATCTTTCTATCAGATGACACGGTAATATGTTACCTGTGCATACAAACTGGTCACACATCAAATCGATGCAAAAATGTAACAGAAAATAAAATTACTGATTCTCAACAGAGCCCCCAAAATTCTATCCCAAGCGTCAACGACACAGAAAATAGGTAATCGGAAAAAAAGTCCCGGAAAAAAAAGCTAAGTCAAAAAATCACCGAAAATCTTATTCTTGTAGGTACCTACTTGTACAGTTCTAAAGTAAGTTGTGCTTTGTATTTTAGTGTGTAAGTGTGATGAATAAAATGCTTGTACATATTGTATATTTGTCATTTATCATAATAAGTAATAAATAATAGAAAAAAAAGTTTACTGGAAAATTTTCCAAAATACTTATTCTTATAGTTTATACTGCAGTTGTACTTTGTACTTATTTTAGTGTGTAATATATAGGTAGATATAAAATATATTTGTTATCTACCATAGTAACTATCATAAGCCATATATTTTGATCCTATATTAATTTGTACATTAGAAAATTCCCCATTTCCCAATATCAGACACAGTCATGATATAGGTAATGAGATTGTTGCCAGTCTTTTGGATTACATCGTACAATATCGTATCGTATCGTTTAAACGTTTGTTTTTAAATTTTATATTTTTTCTCAAGTTTAAAATTAAAAAAATGGAGTTGGAAATAATTAATTCTAACAAAAAATACCCTCAGGTTGCGCATAAGGGATTTTTGTACAATTTCTACAAAGAATTTTCTAATTTTCTTCGTTGGAGGTGTTCAAAAAACAGCTTTATGAATTGTCCATGTTTTTTAAAAACTGATTTAAACATAACTGAGCCAACTTTGATCTCTGTAAATAACGATCATGTGCACGAATCAAATGAAAATCTTATTTCTGCGACTAAAATAAAAAATCTTATGGTGGAAAAAGCTAAGCTAACTAACGATTTACCAGCTCAAATTTTCGCGGAAGTGGTATCAAACGTACCCCGAAGTATACTCGCTGAATTACGTAAAGAAGAATATCTAAAAAGAACAATTAGAAACCACAGAGCATATTATAATCCACCTAAACCTACTTGTGGAAACGAAATAAATATTGAAGGTAAATAATATTGTAAATTTTTAATTTATTTTTATTTAAATTAAGTACCTATGTTTAATAAATTATTATACTAAAATTATACTAAACGTAGCTTAACGCCTTAACCTATAGGTAGTAGGTACTCTCCAGTTGATTATTTTATTAAATTTAATTAAACTTAATATTTTTCACATAATTTTAAGTCATTAAAAAATGCATTTTATTTTTTACACATATTTTTTTAATTTACTAGGAGAGTATCGGGAATATGGAAATGAAAGATTTTTGCTGTATGGCAATGGCCCAAATTCTGATAATAGAATTTTAATGTTAGCGACTGATAACTATTTGTCGTTTTTGGCCAAATCTGATACCTGGTTTGTCGACGGAAATTTTAGCCTCGCCCCGGAATTTTTCAAGCAATTATACGTCATTCGTGTACAAATAAATTCCGTATTTGTGACATCAGTATATTGCATCCTGCAGAAAAAAAGTCAATCAACATATGAAAAAATATTTTGTATTTTATTAAAAGAATGTAAAGATCGTGACTTGTACCCAGATCCGAAATTTTTACATTTAGATTTTAAATTAGCAGTCATAAATGCTGCAAAAAATATTTTTGGAACTCATATTACGATTAACGGATGTTTTTATCATTTGTATCAATCGACACATAGAAAAATTCAGAAACTTGGTTTGTCTGGGATTTATAAAGAAGATAATAATTTTCGAAAATATTGTGGCATGATTGATGGATTAGCTTTCCTACCACAGGATAAAGTACTGGACGGAATGACATGTCTAAAAGAAATAATGCCTTCAGATGCAGAAGACCTTTTAACATATTTTGATTCTTATTATGTAAATGGTACCTATAGGTGTGTAGGTTCAGCTTCTACCTTGCATTTTCGAAAAATTCCACCTATGTTTTCACCTTCCTCGTGGAAATACATAATGCCACTTTAGTAGGGGGGCATCGAACAAATAATATGACTGAAGGATGGAATAACCGACTTTCAAAACTCTGTGGACATAAGAACCCAACTATTTGGAAATTAATTAGGAAAATAAAAATGGAAATTTCCGCAGATGAAGCTAAATGAGCTTTAGATGCTGTAGAAGATTCGAAAACTGTTAAAAAAACTAGGGCAAACTCGGACAGTAGAAAAACGTCTGCAATATTTTGTATACAAATACAAGCGGGCAATATCGGTGTTTTAGATTTTTTAACAGCCGTAAGCCATAATATAAGGAAGTGGTGTACCGAATAATAATATTACATTTTTATATAGCATTATTATTATTATTATAATTATATAGGTACTTTAACTTTTATTTGACTTATTTATTATTATGTAACAATTTTACCATATTTATACTTACATTTTGATATATTTTCATTTATTTTTATCGGGACTTTTTTTTCAGGGATTTTTTTAACGGGACTTTTTTTTCCGCAATTCCAGAAAATAACATTCAACAACATGATATCGAAAACTTATCCAACAGTAGTCGTAATTTCCCATTTTCCACCCAAGAACAAGTGGAACAAGTAAAACGACCAGCGCCTTCATCATCTTCTAGCAATTTACACATGGATAATGACCCCACCATAGAAAATCCAAATAATTTATCTCAAACAAAAACTATCGCACAAAACTTAATAAACAATAAGAGCTCATTAGCAACAAAATTAAAATAGTCACAATCCAAAGAAAGAAAAGCAAACAACCCACCAACAACACATCCTACAACCCCAAAGACCAACGATTCCAACTCTAAAGCCAATAAACCAACACAACCGCTCGCAAAAAAACCAAAACGATCCAACTCAATTGAACAAATTATATTAAAATTAGACGAGTCGTTAGTACCAGCCAAGCTTGAATTTGAAAAAATACCAAGTATAAAAATAGATTTTAATCAACTCAAATACATAATAGAAAATACACTTAGCACCCAGGACCCTTCTAGTGTTCTAAAGGAGCTCAACATATCGTCGATGAAAATGATCGAAATTTTGGATACGATCCGCCCTAAGGTTAAAAATCTAAGCATCAAAAACAGGCTTACCAGACTCTCCAACTCCCTACTCGATATAACTCTAGGTAGGTAATAACTCTACCACAGAGCAATTATAAAAAAAAAATAGTGGACCAAATTTTTCCATTGTTTTCCATTGTTTTTTTTTTATTCATCGGATTTTAGGACGGTTAGATTAGTTTAGGATTTTGTTTTAATTGATTATATTAATCTGCCGTAAGTTGAATTAAGTAAAAGCAACCAACTTGGTATAACTTTGATACTTAGAGTTCAATTACACACTTATGTACAAACAGCACGGGGTCCGTGATCTACGGCAGGTAGATTGCCTACCTGATGATATACTGCTGCGAATCTTACGGAAAGCGTCGGTCGAGATGGCTATACATTAAAATATAATATCATTCACACTTAAAAAGACATTGCTTCCACAGTATGGTACACCCAAAAAGAGTTGACAAATCAGGATTTTTTCTGGCAACGCCGGGTAATTCAGCTATTCTTTATGAAAAACAATAGTTAAACTTACCATCACCCAACTAAGAAAATAATAATACTCACTATAATATAAAACTTTGATCATTAAACTTGAATCCCGGTGAAAATATTAGGCTGTTAATTTATAACTTTAGTTGCAATTTAATTGCAAAATTTTGGCTCTGATTTGTAATTGATTCATCGACTTGTGACTATAAGCTATATAGACTTCACGGACGTTATTTATTGTGAAATTGTTCGTTTAAATTTTAAATGTTGTAAAAGTTTGATATTTAATGGCCATAAAAATATTTCTTTGTTCCCAATAATGTATTTCCAATATTTTTAAATTGCCAAAATAGCAAATTGTGAGGAACCTTGTATTACATTCCAAGTCAATGGCATTCAAATTTAAATTTAATGCATTTTAAAATACAAAACTGTTTAAAAATTTTCGTGATTTTACAAACCTTGTCGTAATATTCAAACTTCAAACACTTATGAAAAAGTATCTTAACCAGTGCACTTCGTTGCTCGTAAAATTAGCAACTCTTAAAAAAATTATGGTTGTTCAACTCCTAATTAGTGGATATAAGTAATAGTGGAGTGATTCAAGTTTCTAATGTTCATATTTTTTGATAACAACATAAAAACTAAAATCGTTTAACCAAAAATTTTTATTTTTTGTTCAATTAGGAGGTACCAATAGAATTACATAACAACTTGATTTTAATTTTATTGAACCAAAAATGTTGTCAAACTAAATGGAATAAAATCTAAATAAAAGGATACAATTGCAAAAGTCTATAAATATCTCAAAACAGCCAAACTATTTAAAAAATGATTTAATGTCTAGGAAATATTAACATAATTACTTGGTGAAAAACTTGCATCATTGAACAATTAATACATACGTATTAATACTTACTCCGTAGGAAATTAGCTACTGTTCATAATTTAAAAAAGGGGGTCAAGTGGATGTCGCTCCGCTGTACAGTAGGCTACAAGTAGATCACTGTACTATAATGGATGGTATTAAATTTGAATTCAATGATATAATATCATTGTATACGAAAAACTATTCTGAGCGGAGATGGTATGTCAGACTAGAATATTTTAAATTATATTGATATTGTTATTTTACAGACAGCTAAGTTGAATTAATATTATTCATATTATTTAATTATTAACCTTAAATTATCAGTGATGCTGGAAAAATATTATAATGTATACTTTTACTCGTTAAAATTGATTTTAATATGTAATTTCGTCCAAATTTAAACTTAAACTGTCTGTAAAAAATAACTATGTTTATATATTTTTTAGATTTTTTGTTTACAGTATGTACTATTTATTAGAATCTTTATTTTAAATTTTCAATCCTTAGTTAAGAAAACTGAACATTTTATAATTGTTTAATTACAAAAATTTATAATTTTCGAGATTTTGATGAATTATGTCAAAATTCGAACTTTAAATGATTATAAAAAAAATGTGTGCCTATGTATTTTTAATATTTTTCAATTGCTATTGTAATAATATATCAGGAGCCTTGTATTAAATTTTCATTATTTTTGGCCCAACAAATAAAATTTTATTGATATTAATAGAAAAAAATTGAGCCAAATCAGCCCAGCCGTTCTCAATTGATGAATTGTTATGCATTTTTGGCTCCATTTTTATACATATAGATAATTCATGGTTTTTAAATTGAAGTGAGGGCCGCATCAAAATCTACAATGGGCCGCATGCAGCCCGCGGGCCGTGGGTCAAGCGACTGCGACGAGTCTTGCGTATACTCGTCGCATATTTATTCTAATATTCTATTGCTATGTTTTCACGGAAATTCATGAATGATAGATATGCGACGAGTATACCTCACAAATCACAACCATGGACTTATAGATCATTTATATTCACAAATTCCCTAAACTAGACCGGTTTAAAATTATCCCACACCAGGATAATGTACCATGTAAATGATATGACCCAAACATCTCGGGACATTATTTTTCACACTGGTTTAGTCTAATGAATTTGTAGTATAAGTCCAAAGTCACAACACTGCTACGATATTAATTATTATTGCAAAATATAATAATTATTAATAATATTAGGAATATACGTACATTTATATTTACTATGATTTGCCGCATAGATATTAATTAATTTATTAATTTAGATGATAGATACTTGAGTCCTATAGTTTGAATTTAATTTTGGTAATATGGAGTGCATAGAAAACATTTTTTGGAAACCTTTGTATTTCAATGAATTAAGAAAAATCAGTGATGCAATCAGAATTTGTCGGCTGGACTTGGTTTCAAAGTTATACACTTTTGAAGTCCGCGAGTTTGCGAATTTCCAACCATCAAGGTTTTTCATTAAATTACTTTGTTATTAATAAAATATAAAGTAAGTATATGTATAGATCATTTCTGATTTTATTAAAATGTTGAGGATGAAAAAACTCATATTTACAAAAAAAAATAAAATAAGGGCGGGTAAGTGTATGTCGCTCTGCTGTACAGTAGGTTACAAGTGAGTCACTGTAATGGATTGTGTTAGATTTTAATCCAATGATATAATATCATTGAATAAGAAAAACGATTCTGAGCGAAGACGGTCAGTCAGTCTATAATATCTTACTAAGTCTAAATGTATTTGATGATATTATTGTGAATAAAGTAATTAATTTTAGTATTATAGGCATTAGTATTTACTATAGTTGGTTAAATTCATTTTTCTCAAAAAAATTATATTTTAAAATGCCATTGCGTGTATATAAAATATAACAATATATTCTAAAAGTTTCATATACCAACAAATAATATTTTTAAATTATATCAAAATAACTAAAATCATTATTCTTGGTTTAAATATGAAATTTTGTCTAAATTTGAAATTAAAATGTCTGTAAAAATAAATGTGTTGATATATTTTTTAGATTTTTTGGTTACAGTATGATTTATTTATGAGAATTTTTGTTTTAAATTTTCAACACTTAGTTATAAAACTGAACATTTTATAATTTTTTAATTACAATGATTTATAATTTTCGAGATTTTGACAAATTTTGTCAAAATTCGAACTTTAAATGCTTATAAAAAAAAATCGTGCCTATGTATTTTTAAAATTTTTCAACTGATGTTGTAACAATATATAAGAAAGCTTGTATTAAATTTTCAGACTTTTTGGCCCACCAAATAAAATTTTATTGACAATTATAAAAAAAAAAACTAAAAAAATTTAAAACTAAAAATGTCTGTAAACAGCTCAAAACAAATCAAAATATTTTCAAAATTGAATGGTGTATAGAAATAGCTTATATAAACATTCAGTGAAATTTTCATGCATCTACAGTTATTTGTTTTGAATTGCAACAAAATAAGAAAATCGCTACATGAGAAATCGAGTGAATATCTAATCTTGTACAAATTTGAACTTAAAATGCTCATAAAAATGTATTATGACTTGCTTATAAACTTTTTTTTATTGATAAAATTAGGCAAACTTATGAGGAATTATGTATTACATTTTCAAATCTTAGATTTAAAAAGAAAAATTTTTATGAATTTCTAACTCAAAATAAATTGCACATTTTCGTCATTTTTACGTATTTTGTCAAAATTTGAACTTTGATTACCTATAAAAAAAATTGTGACTACGGATTTTTAATATTTTTCATCTGCCTTTGAAACTATATATTAGAAGCCTACTATTAAATTTTCAAGATTTTTTACCCAACAAATAAAATTTTATTGACATTTATAGAAAAAAAAACTAAAAAAATTGGAAACTGAAAATGTCCGTTAACAGCTCAAAATAAGTCAGAATATTTTGAAAATGATATGATGTGTAGAAAATGCTTATATAAACATTCGGTCAAAATTTCATGTCTCTACGGTCATTTCTTTTAGAGTTATACCAAAAACCAAAATCGATTTTGTCGAAAATTGGTTTTCCGTAAAAATTCCCGTTTTTCCCATAATTTTTCATTTGTTTTTCCGGCGCTCATGAAAACTACTGGGAAATTTTGACTTTTGACCCCCCAAAGTACCAACTAGATTCACTTTCCTATCAGAAAAGGTACTATTGAAGAAAATCGAAGCATTTTTACTGTCCTAAAACGTGATGACAGACACAAAAATAAAAAAAAAAAATTAAATTTAAAAAATAAAAAATAAAAAAAAAACACACATCATTCTAAAATCAATACATTCATCGCTTCGCTCGGAATCTGAAATGTTTAGTATAATATTAGTCTTAGTATAAAATGATAGTTTAGGTCACAGTTTGGAGTTATGTAAACTACTGATTTTTATATGTGTCTAAGAAGTAAGTCTTTTTTTAATATAGGTACTGATGTCAAATCAATCCAAACCAAAATTCTACCCTCAGCAGCTTGTCTCACTCTCTCCTCCTCCTTGAACGTCATTACGTTCTTGACCATCTTATAGAAAGTTCTAAAAGGTCTCGTAGGATGGCTTCCTTGTGTTCCGGGTCAGCGGGGAGATCCTCGAATGCCGATCCGCATCACAGACGGTGTCCGGCAGATCCGGTTAGGTTTTAGGGCGGTGGCCGACCGGGACCTCTAGTTCGTTACTCGTCCAGACTAGTACACAAATCTAGTTAGTGAATTCAGGAGGTCATTTTTTAGAATCCCCAATAATAACAGGGAAAAACAAAAGAAAAATTAAGGAACAACGGGAATTTGTACGCAAAATCGATTTTGGATTTTGGTATAACTCTAAAACAATAATGACTGTAAATACATGAAATTTTCACTGGTTGTTTATGTTAGCATTTTCTATACACGATAAGATTTTCAAAATATTTTGAATTGTTTTGAACTGTTTACGGACATACTCAATTTCCTATTTTTTAGGTTTTTTTTCTATGAATGTCAATAAAATGTTATTTGTTGTGTAAAAAAGTTTGAAAATTTAATACAAGGATCCTTATATTTGGTTACAATGACTTTTGAAAAATATTAAAAATACATAGGCACAAATTTTTTTTATAAGCTTTCAAAGTTCGATTTTTGTTAACATTTATCAAATTTTTAATTAAAAAATGATTTTGAAGTTAAAAATTGATAACATTTTCAACTTATATAGCTAAAGATTGAACATTTAAAACAAGATTCCATGTAAGTAGGTTATTCTGTAACTTTAAAATCTCAAAAGTATAAACTCACAGTTTTTTCTTATAGTTATTTTATGATCAAATTTGGACAAAATTACATACTAAATAACCAAGAATAATGGTTTTAGTTATTTTGTTGTAATTTTATAATATTAATTCAACTTACCGGCTACCGTATTAATAGTAAGAAATAAAAATATAGATATAATATAAAGTATCCACTCTGACAAACCGTCTCAGCTCGGAATCGTTTTTCGTATATAGGTACAATGATATTATATCATTGAATTCCTATTAAATACCATCCATTATACAGCATTAAAAATACAAAATCTGCAAAAAAAAAGTCAGTAAATGGAAAGGTACGTTTTTAAATCAAAAGTCAGGTATCATATTGATTTAAGAGAAATAATTTCTAATAAAAACATAAACGAAACTTTAAAAACATTTAACTGTATGCAAAAACTTATACGTCAAGTACTTTATGATCTGAATGATGATATCTATAAAATAAACTTATAACTTACCAAATTTACAGACTTTACAGTGTTATGACATTGTGTTAATATAATATATATGTAGTGTTGTAGTTAGTTGTTGCCTACTGCCTAGTATTAAAAATGCTGTGTGAATATTTACTATACTTGTCTATCTATTTATCGGTTGTAAACAAAAATATAAACTCACCATAGTGTCGCCACTATACCATAGTGTCATTACCACTTTAATTTGTTTATTTGTTGTAACAAGTACTGTGCATAGGTACCAATTTGAGTTCCATGCCCGAACGGGAAAAAAATAGTAGACCTACAAATTGAATCCCTAGTATAAACTAAAACTATACGTCTATATACCAATTGATCAATTAAGTCTGGAATTTTGAAAGGAAAACTATAATATTTGACTCCTTTAATTAATTTAAGTAAAATATAGTATGTATAATTAACCATACCATATTATAAATAATTACATATACAGTACAAAGTTTATCTAATTATGTTTTACAGTATAAGTAATACCTAGTGTTTGGAACTTGTTGCACTAAAAATTCTCGAAATGTATAGTCAAAATTGTAAAAATATACTTAAATATATGCAGCTACGTATTTATATTATTTTTGAAAACGCATAAAACATATTACAATTTTGGAAATAAGAAAACTCAAAAATAAGAGGGTACAGAAACATAAAAAAAATAATTTATACACGCCACATTTACTATAATATATAACATATATTGATTAATATGAATATATTATGATGCACACTAACGCATGTTTTGGGATTTTTAAACTATCTTGAAGTAAAACAACTTAATTTTTTTAAATACTTGCTAAGATACTGGGTTAATAAGGGGCGAACACCGTGATAAACGAACATGTATCTACTGATTTTCATTTCTTCGTACAATCTCGAATCTAAATGTCAATTAGTTTAAAAAAGTTTTGCCATAAAGAGACTCATGAAATCGTACGGACCCGTACCATATGCGCAAATAGGGGGATTGAGGAGACAAGGCTCCACCAACAATTTCAACAGCCCTCTTAAACATTTTCTAACATTTTTTTAAAACTTATTCAATATTATAATATTAGGGTTTCAGGCAGATAGTATCAGTGGACGTCTTCAGGTGACCTGATTTTTACAATATTTTCATTTTCATTTTTTCTCACCAGAATATCAGAATTGGATAGCCAGATAAATTTATATTGTTTACTTTTAGCCGCTAACCTGGCTTGAGAAAATAGCATCCTTTTGAATTTTGTTAGTCACTCATTGATGAACACCTTTTCTTTTGCCCATTTACTATTTATCATATCCGTAGTTACCTACAGCGATTTAACATTGCGGATTAACTTTTTACGCATTTCAAGTGTAGTTAATCTAGCCACTGTTATATTTTGTTTTGACACAGTAGAGTTAATTCTATAGACTTCGATTATATTTAGCTCCGTATTTGTTTTTTTTACCAATTTCATCAATCATAAGAAATACAATCTTCGTTTTGAGTTTAAGGTATGCCTGTTAATTCTTCTGTTATACCAAGATTGTGTTGTTCAATTGCATCGATTTTGTGTTTTAATATAGTAACTTCTTCGGATAAACATTTATTTTCATTAACAATTTTTTCATTTTCTAATTTAATAGTCTTCAATTCTATAATAACACTATCAATTTTTTCGCTAAAATTGTCAAACTGGCAGCTCAAAAACGAAACTGATTTTATAAGTTCTTCGATGTTTTTTCCTACAGACTTAGCATGTTGTGAAACTGGTTCATTTAATTTTGATTTCGGAGATTTTTGGTTAGTATTTGAGCAGTTAGAACAAGTAAATTTTGTTTAAGTGTTATTAGTCATTCTATTAAAATTCGTTTCTGTATATCCCACACAATAGTAATGTGCTACATAATTATAGATCGAACATTCCATAGAGTCACTTTTAGTTAACGCATCACAGCATTTCACACACTCTAACGACATTATAGATAACGTAATTGCTATCGGCACAGTAAAAGTTAGATAAATTGTCGATCAATAAACGAAAAAAAATAAGATAATATACAAGAGTAAGAATAGAAATGGAGACTTTTGAAAAATGTATATATATATATTATATAAAATAAGATATTATACCGGTACTGATTAAATGCGATTTAAGTACGGAGCAAGAACACACGTCTTACCTCTATCATAGTTGGAGCAGAACTGAAATTTAATTTCACCATTTCATAAAACAAATTTATAACTTACCTAGAATAATCTACGACCACTACAAAAGACATGCAAATGCAAGAAGTCCCGAACCCTAGTTATAACTATGTACACATATAAAGAAGTTTGAATTTTTCATAGAAATATAGAATGGTCTACTATTTCACCAATCATGTAATACAAATAATTAGATAAAGATATTTGCTATCAACCAGCTAGGCGTCATAATTATTACTAAATTATCACTTATTCTTCATTACCCAAACCACCTCTATACACACATACAATATACAGACCGGCTCAGTTATTCAAATTAGTCAATTTTCACATGATTTAATCAGTTTATTTTACCCATTTTTTTTAATAAGTAGGTACTCACCGTCGATTAATCAGGTAATACTCGTCTTATAGATGTATCGACTATTTCATAATCAGATACATACCTAATTATAGAATACAGAAATAGCTGGCACGTGAATACACACATATTATAGGTATGCACATACATACAAATGAGTAATGATCATGCTTACATACAGGTACATACATATTTTTAGATATATGTATATTGTATATAATATATTATATACATAAATGTCACACATAATAAATAATATGTATATAATACAGCTATTTAATTATCGGATTAAAAAATATTATAAATACATGTACCTAAACAAAGGCGTAACAATTTAGGTGCTTTTCTTAGGATACCCTACTATTTCAGCCACCCTGAAGACTTATCAATGACCCGATCAACCTATAGCCACTGTCATATTATTTAAAACTAACAGTCAAAGTTATCAATTATATTCCAACCCATTAAGAAAATCAGTGACCATCTATCTATTACTCCATTTGTCATGCTATGGCATTGAATGTACATTATCTATATACATTTATACATTTATACATACATCAAACATCATAGAACTTTCAATTTTTCATAGAATACAGTCTACTATTTCACCAACCATTCAGTACAAATAATTCGACAGAGGCATTCACTATCAACTAGCCAGGTATCATTCTATAGTTATTACTTATTAGATACTCAATTATTACCTATTGCTCATTTTCGAACTCATATGTTTCCTCTATACACATATATTATACCAACATACACACAGACCGGTTTGATTATTTAAATGTTTAATTTAATAGAATTGAACTAATGAAATTTCAATTTTTACATGGATTAATCGGTTTATCTAATCCATTTTTTATAAGTAGGTATACTCACCACCGATTAATCGAATATTACTCGACTTTTCGATCTATCGGCTGTATCCAAATCGATTGTGTAGGCTTTAAACTTATCAAAAATTTGAGTCAAACTGTTAAACTTAATAAATTGTTAATATTATAATAATATATTTAAATTAAAAAATGTTATACATTCTTACATAATACAAAATATACTACTATATTTAATTATTGTGTCTTATTTACCGAATGGATCTCATTACTTTAAATCTAAAAAAGCATAGTTTATGAGTTTAAAACAATTTCTTTCAAAGCGTGGAGCGCAATTAATCAGATCAAAATTCATATCTAAAAAACGTGGTGAAATTTATGTTTGACGCATATATGTATATTAATATACTATATAATTGTAATAATAAACGTGTATTTGTATTGTTTAGTCAAACTAAACTTATATCGTGATATAAAACCACCTCTGCCTACGGGCACCTTTTGACAAAGTAAAACTTTAATGGATAGCAAACATTCGTAACATTACGTAATATACATCCGAAGAATATAATATAGGTACTTATTTGTTATATTATCATTGTATTACAAGTGTTGCTTAAAGATAACTAAAAAAGTATACAGATACAAATATATACTCAGTTAAACTCTTAATTATTAAGATAAATATTAAAAAAAGAGGGTCAAGTGAATGTCGAAAAATATTAAAAATACATAGGCACACAGTTTTTTTTATAAGCATTTAAATTCGAATTTTATCAAAATGTATCAAATTTAAACTTTAAAAAGTGGGTAAGAGGTTGTCACTCTGCTGTAAAGTAGGTTACAAGTAGATCACTGTATAATGGATGGTATTAAATTTGAATTCAATGATATAATATCATTGTATACGAAAAACGATTCTGAGCAGAAATGGTATGTCAGTCTATGATATTTTAAATTATATTGATATTGTTATTATACGGTAGCTGCTAAGTTGAATTAATATTATTCATATTATTTAATTATTAACCTAAAATTATCAGTGATGCTAGAAAAATATTATAATGTATACTTTTACTCGTTAAAATTGATTTTAATATGTAATTTTGTCCAAATTTGAACTTAAAATGTCTGCAAAAATAACTGTGTTTATATATTTTTTAGATTTTTTGATTACAGTATATAGTATTTATTAGAATCTTTGTTTTAAATTTTCAATCCTTAGTTATAAAAACTGACCATTTTATAATTGTTTAATTACAATGATTGTTCATTTTCGAGATTTTGATGAATTTTGTCAAACTTAAATGATTATAAAAAAAATGTGTGCCCATGTATTTTTAATATTTTTCAATTGCTATTGTAACAATATATCAGCTAGCCTTGTATTCAATTTTCATTATTTTTGGCCCAACAAATAAAAAATTATTGGTATTTAAAATAAAAAAATTAAAATAAAAACACACATCATTGTAAAATCAATACAATCATCGCTCCGCTCAGAATCTGAAATATAGAACATTATTTATATGGATAAAAAAAGTTGATATACCTATAGTATGAAATTTTAATCATTTACATGTATGTTTTATTACTAATTTATATTTAAAAAGTAAAATAAAAAACTTACATAATTTTTATTTAATAACTGCAATTTATTATATTAATTATTACTTGTTAAGAATTATTTTTACTGTTTTATTACTTTATTAAAACTGTAAAATGTATTATTATTATTATTAATTAATAGGTAATATACTAATATTTAACATATAAAAAGTGATATTCTGAATGATGATGATCTAATTTTTATTTTTGGAGTTTGGTTTACCTATGTAATTCAAAATTAGTACATGATAAATTAATAACATAGTAATTAGTATAGGTAGTACTGTATATTATTTTATACATATTATACAAATTAAAATAAATTATAACTTAGGTAACAACTATAATATTGGTTATTTAAATATATTGTTAATATTGTTCTTATATAGTTATATATAGGTATATACCTATATATTAAGAAATTAACAGAAATTAACAGGAAATATTAATATATTTTGCGAGTTAATAAAAATATCATTGTTGTGTACTTGTGTACCTATACGAAAGAGAATGTAAGGTCTAAACTATGTCAAATCCGATCCCGACCGTAGAACTCGTACGAGGAATTTTAAATTACGTAAATAAACGTCAACAAAAATTATCATTACTTTATATTTTCAATTTTATTCTGTTTTTGCGCTGTATAGAGATGACTATATCTCTATAGGTTTTCAAATTTCACATTGTAATATGTTTTTCGAAAAAAAATATGCCCAACATTTATTAATCTAGACGAATCAGTTTAGCTATTGCATTTATTCTTTTAAGATAATCCTTCAAATAACCAATTTTATTCATTATTTAGATAATTAGATATACCTATTATAAAAGATAATTACTTAATTATTTATCTAGAAAATCCTCAACATTTTTTATCACCCCAATATCGTTTATTTAGTATTTGTTTTATAAAACTATTGCTTACAATATACTTCATTTAATAATTCTCGTTTGTAGAGTATGTAATTCGTATTCACATAAATTGTTTTAATCGACAATTTTACTAATTCACTATGCATGTACCTACGTAGCCCGCAGCGTAAAATCTTACTTGAGGCAAAATAAAAATGAAAAGGCCAAATTAGGAAATTTGGTTTAGTTATTTTGGTGTACTTTAAGTATCTTTATTTTAATACCTAGAGAATACTATATTACTATAAAAAAATGTATTTCAGAAGTATTTTATAAACTGTGTAATATAGCATATTATGCATGATAAAGTTAAATTACCTACATCTACATACACAATATAAAATATCCATTAAAACAGAGTTTTCCAAATAATTTGTCTTATTATCTATTGAATGCATGTTATAATCACATTGTTCATGCACGCGCAAACAGATTGGCAATAAAAAATAGTATCGAGAAGTGGTTTTTAAAACATATACCTACTTAATATATAGGTAATTAAAGAACAATAATATAAAATACAACGTGATACGCATGTATTTATTTTTTGAAATACATAGTTTTTCACAAAAATTGACGCAGTTGGTCTACATATAGTAGCGTTTTGTTGTAAAATCTTGCGAACAAATTAATTTTATAATATCACCTACGCGGATGATTCGTGTAAATGATAATATATTACTAATGCTTGTCCGCTGAGTCGCTGAAATGTACTTACCCACTGACTACTGAAAATGTATGAAATTCACTTATAACAGTGAAAGGTATTATCATTGCCTATACGGATTACAACTGTCTGTATAATAATATTATCGTCTATGTGTCCGCGGTGCTGAGTTCCAGTGGGGTTGATATCTCTTACAAACGGCTTCCGCCTAACGAGTTACTGCTAGATTCTATCGTAAACGTCGTGCGAAAAGTGGTTTTGACAATTAATTGTTCTAGAGTTCTACGCAATTTTTTCGCATTGTTGATTTAATTTAAATTATCATATTTAATTACCACGTTTATTTTATTATAAAAGATTTTTTTACGTTTACCTAAATATAATTTTAACCCATTTTTAGATGGATTAGTGCATCGGTGTAGTGTAAATGTCAGTTTTAATATGCGCTTTTGCGTCTTTTAACGCAATCGTTAACCCCATCACAAACAGGCCTAGCGGGAATTATATCTACCCGCTGCGTTCCACCGACCGGCTATTAAAGTGTGGCCGTATTGTGGTCAGGTGCAGCAGCACCTCCGCACCTTGCACTACATATAATTTACGCATCCTTGCGCAAAAATATGACGGATTATGGTCACCAAGCTCAATTAAATATATTCCCGAGCGCATTCCCTGTTTACGAACATTTTGAGTTTCCAATTTTTTAGTTTTTTCGGGGGGTAAAAAAGCTTGAAAATTTGATACAACGCTCCTAATATATTGTTACAATAACTATTGAAAAATATTAAAAATCCAGTCACAATTTTTTTTTTTATAAACATTTCAAATTTTGACGAAATACGTAAAAGGACTATATGTGCAAATTATTTTGCGTTAGAAATTCATAAAAAAATTTTATTTTTAAAACTAAGACTTGAAAATTTAACTCAACATTCATCATAAGTTTGTCTAACTTTGAAAAAAATGTCTACCTGAAAGCCAAATTATATTTTTATGAACATTTAAAGTTCAATTTTTTACAACATTCGATATTCACTCTATTTCTCATGTAACGAATTTCTTATCTTGCTGTACTTCAAAAACGAATAACTGTAGATACATGAAATTTACACCATATGTTTATTTTTTTAATTCCTATACTTGGTAAAATTTTCAATTCATTTTTTGTTTTTCCCTACGCATTTGAAAACTATTAAGAATTATTCACTTTCCTATCAGAAAAGATACTGTTGAAGAAAATCGAAGCAGTTTTACTGCCCCAAAAGGTGATGACAGACACAAAAATTAAAAAATTATATATTAAAAAAAACAACATCCTTGTAAAATCAATACATTCATCACTCCGTTCAGAATCTAAAATGATATTCTAGTAAGAAGTGTATAAAATGTTCAACTTTTATAGTTAGGAATTGAACATTTAAAACAAAGTTCCATGTTTATGGATAAATAAATTACTTTATTCACAATAATATCATCAAATTTACTTAATAATATATCATAATATTAATTATTATTAAGTTTGACTGACCGTCATCGCACAGAATCGTTTTTCGTATACAATGATATTATATCATTGAATTCAAATTTAATACCATTCATTAAACAATTGCCCACTTGTAACTTACTGTACAGCAAAGCGAAATCCGCTTACCCGCTTTTTTTTTTTATTCTATGATTTGAAAATGTTAGAGAAATGTAATATAAATCACGTTCTTCAGTAGTTTAATTTACCCAATGTATAATATTATCAGTAGCATCGTAGTATGACAATGACATTTCTAGATTGACTTTGTAATGTACTAATTGTTTGTCCAATCGTCCAAACATTTGATAAGCATTTAACATATTTGAACTTCTTGTTTTAAGATAGGTCTCAACGCCAGAAACCGGGAGAACAATAATAGACCTTTGTAGGCCTGTATAGATTAGCTAATCCTGCAATTCCAATTAGGAATTTAGTAAAAAAAATCAAGTTTGTTGTACCTATGTGTATAGGACTTCATTTATTTCTGTAATAACAATTATTATTATTTTTGTATTAATTTTAAATATAATATTTTGTATTATAATTTATTAAAAACACAACTTAAGACTTTCGTGACACTATAGTAGGTAGGTACGACTATATCACGGAGACTGCGGTAGCGTACGGTCAACTAAAACCTGCAGTAGGTACATCGTACATTGTACATTCGTACATCACTAGGGTTACTACATCATTATAGTCATATACAATTATTACATATTTTAAGGTTCTTTTACATGTAGCGAATGTTCTCAAGAAATCAATCGTGCTTAATTTTAAGCTAATGTTCTCCGCAATCATTCGCGTTTATGAACGTTGCAAACATTCTTTGAACGTGAAACCACCTAGGTATATCTTTAAAATCAAATATTGGTCGGTATGTAAATGAATATACCTACATATCGATATAATATTATGTCTATGGTTAATTTTCATAACGACAAAAATAGTATTTATCACAGGAAATTAGCAAGTATCTGTGAGTGGTGCTGTTATATATGTGTATATTAGTATATAAGTAGGTATTATATGTTATAATAGTACCTACCCACTACATATTCCAGAAACAACTTCAAAAACTAGAAAATATTCTCCAACAGAAATCACAATCCAATAAAGGGGAGATACCTAAGATGAAACATTTTTAAATAGTTAAATACGTGCCATATGAGCTAAACTATTCTCAAAAGTCAAAAATGGTAAATGGATGTCACTCTTCTGTACAGTGTACAGCGACACAAAAAATAATCACACATCATCGGTAAAACCAGTACATTCATCGCTCGATCCGCTCAGATTCTTTAATAAATAATAATAGATGAGATACATAAGAAGGCATTGGTAATAATGAAGATTTGAAACATTAAGTAATTTGTGGGTCAATCTTATGCGCTTAGAAAACAATATACATTAATTAGGTACTTATAAAGCATAGGATCTAATAAATTAATATCCTAGGAAAAATGGTAGGAAATAATACTTTTAAAATTGTAAGTTTAATTCAACAAATAAAATCAGAAGTTTAATACTAAATAGTAAATACGCAATTAAATTTTCAAATATTTAAAAAATAAGTTAGGTTTTGTTTTTAAATTATTATACAATTGTACTTATATTACTTTACTAGTTTTAATAAACAAAAGCAATAATTTTGAAAATAAATATTTTTTTGTCACGCCTGCACCGAAAGTTTGGTTTTCGTTCACGGTTGGAGCGTTGGTAAACGACATTTTTCTGTCCAGCTAGACGCAGATATCAACGGTTCCAAGCCAAAATGGCGTAAATGACAGTTTTTACAGAACACGTTTTTTTATATCATGATGTAAACTCCAGAATAACGAATCAATTAAGCTTACTGTTGATACGTAAACAACATTAATTAGCAGGTGTGCTTTTTAAATGAAGTTTAAACGTCAAAAGTAGGCTTAAGCAACATCATATTTTTCATTTATGCTTTAAGTGGCTGCTCTGCCACTCACATCATTTTTACATTTATCAAATGTTTTTTTTTTTTTTGGCGGATACAGCAGATATTATTTGATAACGAGACGTCATACCAATAGAATAGAATAATAGATATTGTTCTGTGCAGGTCATTTTTTTTTCTTATACAAATGTTGTTTTTGCTTTACTGAACTTTTTAACAATACTGTCGTTTTACGCCATTTTGGCTTGGTACCGTCGAATTATCACGCGTAGGTATTCACTGCACAACTAGACACTGCAATTTATACCATTACAGTCTTTACTAAACATAAACTTTTGGTTATATCTTATATTCATATTAAAACCTCTTTGCATGACGTGTAAACATTTTTATTTCATGAAATTGTTATCATAGAATAATCGAGTTGATGCTTAGATCCCTGCATAGTGCCATCTCTGCCATTATGATTACATTTTTTATTCTTATTTTATTTTACTAAAATAACTATTATTTAAATATTTAATGCACTGAAATCTATACCACGATCCTTACAAATGATAATATTTTGGTTACATCTTACATTTATATTATAACTTCCATGCATGACGCTTAAAATAAATATAACCAAATAGTCACACAATTATGATTCAAAATTTTTCTTTGTTATGAAAATATCGAGTAGCGACTTTCGTAGTTTCGTTTACATTACAACTTGATGACTACATTAAATTAATAACGGTAAACATTACACTAATAAACACAATGAATAAATTGAATGGTTATTTTTCGTACAAAAACTAAAATAAAATATTAACGAACGTAGCGTGATACTCGTTATTTCCACTTCGAAAAAAATATATGAATCATAAATATGAATTAATAAGTAACCACAGAGCCGTGTTAACGGGGGGCAAAGGGGGCAACTGCCCCCGGCGTCAAATTTTCATATTTAAAGAACGGCGTCAACATATTGTTAATCCCAATATTATTCGTAATTATTATTATTTTTTTTTTTTTTTTTTTTTTTTTATCAAGAAAGACAATTCACAATCTGTACACAATAATTACAATAACAATTATTATACTATATTTGAAATTTTGAACGGTTTTGGTGAAAAAGGGAATGACAGTTTAAAAAAAAGTTAATATTATTCTTAATATTCTTTCATATTAGCGATTAAAACTATTTAAAAGTGATAAGATGTAACGGGGACGCCGTGTGCCTGCGTATCATTTATATTATATTGTTATTTTACAATATTATGTTCCCCGTTACTGATCCACCACCCACTGGACTGATAATTGATAATATGCTTTCAATCGCCAATAGTAGATATTTTTACGCCAGACCGACTGGTACCACTGATATTTAGCTATCTCGTTTCTTAAGAATATCGTTATCATATATTGAGAAAAGATAGCTATTTGAAAAGTTATTTTTAGACTTTATACAGTGATATTAAATAGTAAACAAAAGCGGCAATCGCCTATTCGCCTGAATCGCCGCTCGCCTACGACGACGAAAATATATTACTTTGACGCTGGTAGACGGTAGTATTGGTGTAATATATTAAACTTTTATATAATTACTAAGTGACAGCTGAGTAACTGACAAGTTTGATTTTGTTGTGTATTTAATACTCAATAAAATGTCTTCAATTAAAAAAAGACCAGGAGGAGCTGAAATTAAAAGAAAAGCTGTTGCAAAGGCAAAGAAATGGGAAGAAATAAGTAAGAAAATTCCAAAATTGGAAACATATTTCTCTATGGTAAGCAGAATGTTTATTATGTGATTAATTTAAAACATAAATATACGATTAAATAATTTTGATACATGATATTATACTCTACTATATTTTTTCAGAATACAAATGTTGAGTCACTGATAACTAATGCCAAAACAGCAGTAATATGTCCTAATGAAGTAACATCTTTTGAAAACAATCTACCTAATGTTATTGCAAATAATAATCATGAAGTATGTTAAATATAATATTTATACCTATTATTTATTTATTATCAACTATTAGGTACCTTACATTTTTAATTTAATGAATAATATTTTTTCAGAATACAAATTTTGAGTCATTGATAACTAATGCCAAAACAGCAGTAATATGTCCTAATGAAGTAACATCTTTTGAAAACAATCTACCTAATGTTATTGCAAATAATAATCATGAAGTATGTTAAATATAATATTTATACCTATTATTTATTTATTATCAACTATTAGGTACCTTACATTTTTAATTTAATGAATAATATTTTTTCAGAATACAAATTTTGAGTCATTGATAACTAATGCCAAAACAGCAGTAATATGTCCTAATGAAGTATCTTCTTCTGTGAAAAATCCACCAGATGCTATTGATCAAAATGATAAAAATACAACTATTGCCAAAACCAATAATAAAGTTTGTTAAATACATTTGTTTTTAATTGATAATTCTTTTAATTCATACTATTTATAGGATTTTAAAGCAATTCACATACCATTGAAATATTTGAAACATGTACAGTGGGCGTAGGCCCTATTTGCTTACTAGCGAATGAACAAAATAACGTTTCTGAATCCGTTGAAACTGAAATTCCAGATATTGATCCGGCACTATGGAAAATCAACTCCACAAGTATTAATTATTTATTATTAAATCCGCCGAAGCAAAATTTGAAATTAATACATTTAAAAAAAACTAAAAGAGTTATTGGTAAATATGTGAGGTACCTTCCATTAAATATATTCTATAGAAAAATGCAAAATGGAGAAACTCGTTTTAGGGATTGGATTTTATATTCACAATCAAAAAATTATTTATTTTGTTTTCAATGTTTATTGTTTGGTAATAAAAAAACATTGTTTGAAAATCAAGTTAAAGGTTTCACTGATTGGAAAAAATGTTGTGATAAAGTTAGTGAGCATGAGAAGAGTTTGACACACGCACAGTCAGTAAAATCATGGCATTTGAGGATGATAAATTCTGGTCAATGTGGAATAGATAAGGAAATGAAAAAGGAAACACTTAATAATTTGTCATATTGGAAAAATGTTTTGCATAGAGTTGTGGAAACTTTGAAATTTTTAACTTCTAGAGGATTAGCTTTAAGAGGACAAAATGAACATTTTGGCTCTGAACAAAATGGAAATTACCTTGGATGTTTAGAACTTATCGCTAAATTTGATCCTTTTATTTCTGAACACATAAAAAAATATGGAAATAAAGGACATGGTAATGTTTCTTACTTATCTTCAACTATATGCGATGAATTTATTATTCTTATGTGTAAAACTGTTGTTGATGAAATAACTAAACAAGTAAAAAATAGAAAATACTTTTCACTCATTATTGACTCAACTCCAGATATTTCAAAAACTGACCAATTAACAATTGCTTTACGATATGTCATGTTTGATGGAACACCAGTTGAGCGGTTCATTGGATTCCTTCCTTCAGTTGGGCACAAAGGAAAAGATATGAAAAAAGCAGTAGTTGAAAAGTTATCAAACATGAATATAGACATAAAAAACTGTCGTGGTCAAGCATATGATAATGCTTCAAATATGTCTGGCATGTATAATGGTTTGCAATCACAAATTAAACAATATTCTTCTAATGCTGAGTTTATCCCTTGTTCAGCTCATTCTCTGAACTTGGTCGGGTCAAATGCAGCAGAATGTACTCCTGAAGGAACAAATTTTTTTTTTACTGCTCAAATGATATATAATTTTTTTGCATTATCTACATATAGATGGGAACTTTTGTGTAATTTATATAAAGATAATACAAATTGTACACAACCAACTCATCTTAAAAAGTTATGTACTACACGGTGGTCTTCCAGGTACGACGTATGCATAGCTCTTTTACGTGGATATGACAAGATAAAGGATGCTTTAGTAACTATTTCAAATGATGATTTACAGAAAAAAGAAACAAAACATGAAGCATTGTCAATTTTAAAGAAAATATCCACTTTAGAATTTGCTTTTATGATCTGTATGTGGACTCCTATTCTTAAACGTTTTAATGCTACCAGTCTTACATTACAATCTGTATCAATAGATTTATCTACTGTTGTAAAACTATACGAATCATTAGAATCGTATGTAAAAGAAGTTAGAAATAATTTTAATCAGTATTTATTAGAATCACAGCAGTTGTGTGGAAAAGTGGATTTTTCAACAAAATCTTCCAGAACTAAAAAACTGGTTTTATTTGCAGATGAAACATCATCAAAAGGAGTTGTTCATGAAGGATCTGAAAAAATGAAAAACGAAGTGTTTCTAGTTATCTTGGACTATTTAATTGCTGATTTAAATAGAAGAAAAAAATCTTATTCTAATATCAACAATAACTTTGGATTTTTTCTAAATTTAGAGAAAGAAAACACAGAAAATATTAAAATCCACGCAGAAAAACTTATTGATATTTATCCTGATGATATTGAAAACGATTTCATAGAAGAAGTAATACAATTTAAAGATATAATTTGTAACTTTTCTGCTGAAAACAAGTCATCTGTACTTAACATGTTAAAAGCTCTTATACAATCTCAGCTTTCTTCAACATTCCCAAATGTTGAAATAGCTCTAAGAATTTTTTGCTCTCTTCCATGCTCAAATGTCACTGGAGAACGTTCTTTCTCAGTTCTGAAAAGAGTGAAAAATTACCTTAGATCATCGTTATCTAATGAAAAACTTTCGGCGCTATCCATATTGAGTATAGAGAATACAATATTAAAACAAATAGAATGGGAACAAATAATTCATAAATTTGCTTCGGGAAAAGTTACCAGAAAAAAATTAATCTAAGTGTTATATTCAAATATTCAAATAAAATATATTGTATTTTAAATACCTAGTTATTTCAATAGTCCTCATAATAAAAGTATCTATTGTTTTTTTTTATTATTATTACACTGTAAACATTTATATTTAAATTATAATTAAAATAAAAATTATTTTAGAAATTGTAGCAAAGAGGCGTTACATTTATTTTGCCCCCGGCGTCTTTAACTCTTAATCCGTCGCTGAGTAACCATTAGTAGTTTATATTATGTCTATAGTAGGAATCAACTAATTATTACATTTTAACCGTTCTTATGGTTAACACACGGTGTTACTATACGCAAAATCGGTTAAAAATAAAAATACTTGTGTCCAGTCCAAAAACATATGTCTGTTGGAAAAAAAATTGTTGTGTAAATATTTAATATTTACCAATTGTTAAAAATGTGATACATAAATATTTTTTTTGGTGTGGGGAGGGGGCTAGAGTTTAAGTTTAAGGCCTCAAACACGTTAAACATTTTCATTTTTCATCCTCAACATTTTAATAACATCAGAAATGATCTATACATATACTTACTTTATATTTTATTAATAACAAAGTAATTTAATGAAAAACCTTGATGGTTGGAAATTCGCAAACTCACGGACTTCAAAAGTGTATAACTTTGAAACCAAGTCCAGCCGACAAATTCTGATTGCATCACTGATTTTTCTTAATTCATTGAAATACAAAGGTTTCCAAAAAATGTTTTCTATGCACTCCATATTACCAAAATTAAATTCAAACTATAGGACTCAAGTATCTATCATCTAAATTAATAAATTAATTAATATCTATGCGGCAAATAAATCATAGTAAATATAAATGTACGTATATTCCTGATATTATTAATAATTATTATATTTTGCAATAATAATTAATATCGTAGCAGTGTTGTGACTTTGGACTTATACTACAAATTCATTAGACTAAACCAGTGTGAAAAATAATGTCCCGAGATGTTTGGGTCATATCATTTACATGGTACATTATCCTGGTGTGGGATAATTTTAAACCGGTCTAGTTTAGGGAATTTGTGAATATAAATGATCTATAAGTCCATGGTTGTGATTTGTGAGGTATACTCGTCGCATATCTATCATTCATGAATTTCCGTGAAAACATAGCAATAGAATATTAGAATAAATATGCGACGAGTATACGCAAGACTCGTCGCAGTCGCTTGACCCACGGCCCGCGGGCTGCATGCGGCCCATTGTAGATTTTGATGCAGCCCTCACTTCAATTTAAAAACCATGAATTATCTATATGTATAAAAATGGAGCCAAAAATGCATAACAATTCATCGGCTTGAAAGAACGGCTGGGCTGATTTGGCTCAATTTTTTTCTATTAATATCAATAAAATTTTATTTGTTGGGCCAAAAATAATGAAAATTTAATACAAGGCTCCTGATATATTATTACAATAGCAATTGAAAAATATTAAAAATACATAGGCACACATTTTTTTTATAATCATTTAAAGTTCGAATTTTGACATAATTCATCAAAATCTCGAAAATTATAAATTTTTGTAATTAAACAATTATAAAATGTTCAGTTTTCTTAACTAAGGATTGAAAATTTAAAATAAAGATTCTAATAAATAGTACATACTGTATTCAAAAAATCTAAAAAATATTTAAACACAGTTATTTTTTACAGATATTTTAAGTTCAAATTTGGACGAAATTACATATTAAAATCAATTTTATAACGAGTAAAAGTATACATTATAATATTTTTCTAGCATCACTGATAATTTTAGGATAATAATTAAATAATATGAATAATATCTATTAATTTAACTTAGCAGCCTAACCGTCTCCGCTCAGAATCGTTTTTCGTATACAATGATATTATATCATTGAATTCAAATTTAATACCATCCATTATACAGTGATCTACTTGTAACCTACTGTACAGCGGAGCTTTGTCAAATTTAGACAAAATTTCATATTTAAACCAAGAATAATGATTTTAGTTATTTTGATATAATTTAAAAATATTATTTGTTGGTATATGAATCTTTTAGAATATATTGTTATATTTTATATACACGCAATGGCATTTTAAAATATAATTTTTTTGAGAAAAATGAATTTAACCAACTATAGTAAATACTAATGCCTATAATACTAAAATTAATTACTTTATTCACAATAATATCATCAAATACATTTAGACTTAGTAAGATATTATAGACTGACTGACCGTCTTCGCTCAGAATCGTTTTTCTTATTCAATGATATTATATCATTGGATTAAAATCTAACACAATCCATTACAGTGACTCACTTGTAACCTACTGTACAGCAGAGCGACATACACTTACCCGCCCTTTTTTTATTTTTTTTTGTAAATATGAGTTTTTTCATCCTCAACATTTTAATAAAATCAGAAATGATCTATACATATACTTACTTTATATTTTATTAATAACAAAGTAATTTAATGAAAAACCTTGATGGTTGGAAATTCGCAAACTCGCGGACTTCAAAAGTGTATAACTTTGAAACCAAGTCCAGCCGACAAATTCTGATTGCATCACTGATTTTTCTTAATTCATTGAAATACAAAGGTTTCCAAAAAATGTTTTCTATGCATTCGCGCAATATTACCAAAATTAAATTCAAACTATAGGACTCAAGTATCTATCATCTAAATTAATAAATTAATTAATATCTATGCGGCAAATCATAGTAAATATAAATGTACGTATATTCCTAATATTATTAATAATTATTATATTTTGCAATAATAATTAATATCGTAGCAGTGTTGTGACTTTGGACTTATACTACAAATTCATTAGACTAAACCAGTGTGAAAAATAATGTCCCGAGATGTTTGGGTCATATCATTTACATGGTACATTATCCTGGTGTGGGATAATTTTAAACCGGTCTAGTTTAGGGAATTTGTGAATATAAATAATCTATAAGTCCATGGTTGTGATTTGTGAGGTATACTCGTCGCATATCTATCATTCATGAATTTCCGTGAAAACATTGCAATAGAATATTAGAATAAATATGCGACGAGTATACGCAAGACTCGTCGCAGTCGCTTGACCCACGGCCCGCGGGCTGCATGCGGCCCATTGTAGATTTTGATGCAGCCCTCACTTCAATTTAAAAACCATGAATTATCTATATGTATAAAAATGGAGCCAAAAATGCATAACAATTCATCAATTGAGAACGGCTGGGCTGATTTGGCTCAATTTTTTTCTATTAATATCAATAAAATTTTATTTGTTGGGCCAAAAATAATGAAAATTTAATACAAGACTCCTGATATATTATTAAAATAGCAATTGAAAAATGTTAAAAATACATACGCACACATTTTTTTCATAATCATTTAAAGTTCGAATTTTGACATAATTCATCAAAATCTCGAAAATTATAAATTTTTGTAATTAAACAATTATAAAATGTTCAGTTTTCTTAACTAAGGATTGAAAATTTAAAATAAAGATTCTAATAAATAGTACATACTGTATTCAAAAAATCTAAAAAATATTTAAACACAGTTATTTTTTACAGACATTTTAAGTTCAAATTTGGACGAAATTTCATATCAAAATCAATTTTAACGAGTAAAAGTATATATTATAATATTTTAATAGCATCACTGATAATTTTAGGTTAATAATGAAATAATATAAATAATATTAATTCAATTTAGCAGCTACCGTATAATAACAATATCAATATAATTTAAAATATTCTAGACTGACATACCGTCTCCGCTCAGAATCGTTTTTCGTATACAATGATATTATATCATTGAATTCAAATTTAATACCATCCATTATAGTACAGTGATCTACTTGTAGCCTACTGTACAGCGGAGCGACATCCACTTGACCCCCTTTTTTTAAGTTTGTATCAATAAAAATCAGTTTGATTAAAAATGTAGTTAATTAATATTACGTTTTAAAAAGTCAAGTTAAAAGTTAAAATTAATTTAACTTTTAACTTCACTTTAAACTTTTAACTCGTTTGTGACCAGGCTTGCAATATCACACAATGGCGTAACTACAACCGTTCAAGTTGTTTGTCTAAATTGTTTCATCGCCGTCGTACTGTAGTGGCGGTTCGAAAGTTTGAAACATGATCGAAAAACCCGCTAAAATTTTGAACGATGCAGCTCGACGGCTAAACAGTGATAGCACAAAACGATGGGCGACGTTTCGTGAAAGCAAAATGGCTGCCTTGTACGCGGACCGTAGAGTAATATTTATCATGACGCGGACGTGACACGTAAACATGTTCGGCTGCCGACGCTGATAGTAAACGTGATTGTTATCACTACGACTTCAAATTGCACGAACGTTACGTCTTTCTGATAAGCGAAAATTTTGAACGTATTTCACACAATACCTACTATTTCAGTTTCGGAAGTAATATTTTTTCGTTTGACCTCGTTACTTAGGTCCTTGCCACACGTTCTAAGTAACTAGGTCATTGATATGTGACCGCATCGTCATCGCGAACTTCCTAGACGCACTGTGGTCTCAATCGAAGTAGTTTTTCGTTCTATCGTCGTGCTAACAGTTTCAATACGGTTTCGAGATTTTTGATACCAGTCATTAAGAATTTCGTCGGTCCGATCGCGTTTCGATTTGGTGTACACATTTTACAGGATCCACTGGATTAGTTCTACCATGGCAACCTGTGATGTATGCGTCCACTTGTCCGACATCATGACACCTCGATCGTTTTCCAGCTTAATCACAACGCTTATAAAATATTTGGTCTATGAAAAGCAACTCATTCCTTATCCGTACGACCGTTTGAAATTATACGTGCAAAAATACAAAGAACTGAACTTTGAGGTGAGTTTGTTGTGACATTTGTGATTTGAGTGGCTCGTAACTATTATTATATGATTGCAATGCCTAATCCAATAGGTGATAATAATATTAAGTTATTAATTTTGTTTCTTTAAACCAGGAAAGCAATCGCTGTAATCTAAAAAATAAATACAGACTGGAGTCTGAGAAATATTATAAGAAAGTTTCAGATGCGATAATAAGTCTTGAGACAGTTTTTAAGGTAATCTTTGAAACTTATTATATTTTATTAATCATAAGATAAGACTTTTTTGGATTAAAATATTAATAACATTAATTAATATATACCTATATTATATACGTATTGATGTACTCTTGATTGATTTGATTGCTGTTATTACTTTATCCTCATGAAGTTAATATATATATATATTTTTTATTTTTTTCAGTGCATTGAAAATGAATTTCTTGGTCGTGTGGAAAACCATATAGAATCAGTTGTAATATTAATTGGTTCAAGTGTACTTAATCCTTTGACTGTATTTAATATAAATGTACCAGAATTAAGTTATTCACATTCTGAAAAACAACATTCTTCCAGACAGCATATAGACAATGTGTTTAGGTGAGTGTTTATTATTAAACCTATACTCTATATTTAATAACATGTTTACGTCATATATGGAATTTAAAAATGAAACTGAACAAAATGTAGATTAAAACCCTCATCAAATTTGACTGTTAATTAAATTTAAATTTAATAAATAATGCTGAGATTAAAATACATACATGTAAAAATAATTTTTATATAAATATATGAGAAAATTATGTTGGAATATTTTTATTTTTTTCAATTATAATTCATTTTTACACTTGGGAATATAATTTTAAAGTGGTATTTTTATAGAGATATTATTTAATAATTAATCATTTTTAAAAGTAGGTTTTACATTCTCACTAATTTAAATTATTTTATAATATTTCAAGCCTGGGTTAAGAGAGGGGTATAAAGTAGCTCACATATATATTGCCCTATAGAGTTTTCGACCCAAGAAGACGTACCCGCCTGTATTGTCCCCATTTTACTAATACATAATATATCAAAATGTAAATCCAGTAGTTCCAATTCTGTATTGTTGGCTTAAATATTAGAGTGAATTGACCTATTATCAAACTTAAATTTGAGAATATTATCTGTGTTCTTTCTTTGGTTTTTACAATATTTTATTTTTAAGTGAATTATGAGCATTAATATTAATGTCGTAAGTAAAAACTCACTTAAAAATTAAAATATTGTATAAAACCAACGAGCGAACACAGATAGTGTCCTTAGATTGAAGCTTGATAATAGGTCAATTTATTATAATATATGATAATAACTTCACTCTAATATTTAAACTAACAATACAAAATTGGAATTTACGTTTTGTTAGTTACTATTAAAGTTTTTTCTGGCCCTAGACATTTTTTTTTCAAATTATCTGGACCGCCATAGGATTTATTGCCGATCCCTATCTTAGATAATGACATACTTTAAATCTAAATAACCTTGTTTTTAGTGTTGTGATGTCTTTTATGTAGTTATTTGTAATTTTCAAAGCATACCTGATAATATTAAATTTTAAGATATACTAAAGAAATATTAGTAATAATACATAGGTACTATATTATTATCTATATGAAAATAAATGTATCAGTACCAACCAACAGTGTTGTTGCTGTACTTCTGATTACTGTTTGTTAGAATTTTTAAATAATTTTCCCCCAAAATATGACAATTGACAAGTATCAACTAGTTGTTATTGTATTGAATATGTTTTTATTCTCAATAATTAATTTTATGATTTACCACTGCTGAATTCTGGGCATCTATTTTTTGTAAACACAAAAAACTGGATACCAATTTAACAAATGGCTTAAAAGTGGATGTAAATTCAATATTGTTCAGA